>JACEEZ010021872.1:142500-215000 GCA_016584305.1 Chionoecetes opilio | reverse complement strand
ATCAAAAATTTGCCAACACTTATGTCAAATTACATCTTTATTTTCACAACGACTAAACACAACACACCACTCAAAACACTTAAAATATCATCAAGTTCCTTCTTCAAACACACACAACAGCACACACACCCACACAACACACACAAACAGACGCACACACACACACACAAACACACACAACAAACACACACACACACACACACACACACCCACACACACACACACACACACACACAAACACGCACACAGACAGACACACACAGACACAAACACACACACAGCACACAACACACACACACACACAAACACACACACACAATACACACACACACACACACACACGCAAACACACGACACACAACAACGACCAACACACACAACACACAACAACAACCACACAACACACAACACACACAAACAGACGCACACACACACACACACACACACCGCCACCACGTCCCTTTAACATTAAAGTAGCAGTAATTGAAGGGCTGGAAACTTGGAATCTGTTGATCATGGGATTGGTAACATTTAAGCGTTTGCTCCCATTCATTCGAGCTATTATTTCGCAGAATGTTTCGTAATTTCAATCAAGCAATAACTAAAACCAAACTAGTAACGACGTAGAAGTAAAGAAAATAGTTTGTTGTCTTCAGTATTAGTTCTTCTATTCCTTCATTTTCTCTTTATTTTCCTCTAATTCCTCTATCCGCGTCGTGTTTAACCGAGACCACCGAGAGTATCATCTCGGTGGCCACGGTTTAACCCCTTCACGCCCAGATCTTTCCTTTACTATAAAAAATCGTCTGTTGTTGAGCCATAAAATTACGAAAAGTAACTGAATATACTAAATTAGTTAGTCGACAAGGATACTAAACAGGTCATAGCTATAAAACATTGCTTATAGTCACTAAAACTCGTCTAATGGCACCCAAATTACACTGGAAATTACGTTCTGGGTCTCAAGGGGTTATACAAATATTAGTCACTACCTAAGCTTAGAAACGAATAATATTGAGACTACGAAGGAAAACCACAGAAAAAAGCACGCATATGTAGCGGTGGAAGGAGTGTCTCGAGGCTTCGCTCCTTGGTTATTCATCGATCTTAGCAAGTGTTCGATAATTGCATGGCGGTCTGGCTGTGGTGGTGGTGGTGGTGGAGCCAGGCTTGAGCGAGAGTAACGGGGTAGCCTATAATACTATCATGAATCAACCAACCCCTTCACGCCCAGATCTTTCCTTGGCTATATAAAATTGTCTGTTGTCGAGCCATAAAATTACGAAAAGTAACTGAATATACCAAATTAGTTAGTGGACAAGGGTACTAAACAGGTCATATCTATTAAATCATTGCTTATATTCACTAAAATTGTCTAATGGTACCCAAATTACAATGGAAATTACGTTGTGGGTCTCAAGGGGTTAAGAGTTATACAAAGTTAAGAGATTATCATAACTAAATAGAACATAAGAAATAAGGAAGCTACAAGAGGCTGGGAGACCTACACGTGGTAGTTCCTGTCACTTAACACTACCTACATCCACCTTTCATCCCCATCCATGAAATGATTCAGCCTCTTTTTAAAGCTCCCTATTACTGCACCAGGCTATGCCACAGATGCTAAACCTCTATTGTCCCTACTTGCCTGGAAATTGTCCAGCTTCTACCTCTTATTTCTCTACTTTTCCCTTCTTGTCTTCATTTTTTCCAACTTTTCTCTCTTGTTTTCCTTCATTTTTTCCAACTTTTCCCTCTCGTTTTCCTTCATTTTTTCCAACTTTTCTCTCTTGTTTTCCTTCATTTTTTCCAACTTTTACCTCTTGTTTTCCTTCATTTTTTCCAACTTTTCTCTCTTGTTTTCCTTCATTTTTTCCAACTTTTCTCTCTTGTTTTCCTTCATTTTTTCCAACTTTTCCCTCTCGTTTTCCTTCATTTTTTCCAACTTTTCTCTCTTGTTTTCCTTCATTTTTTCCAACTTTTCCCTCTCGTTTTCCTTCATTTTTTCCAACTTTTACCTCTT
Source organism: Chionoecetes opilio (assembly GCA_016584305.1). Taxonomy (NCBI): domain Eukaryota; kingdom Metazoa; phylum Arthropoda; class Malacostraca; order Decapoda; family Majidae; genus Chionoecetes; species Chionoecetes opilio. Next base: position 212,977 of record JACEEZ010021872.1, on the reverse strand, counting down.
GTTTTCCTTCATTTTTTCCAACTTTTACCTCTCGTTTTCCTTCATTTTTTCCAACTTTTACCTCTTGTTTTCCTTCATTTTTTCCAACTTTTCCCTCTCGTTTTCCTTCATTTTTTCCAACGTTTACCTCTTGTTTTCCTTCATTTTTCCAACTTTTCCCTCTTGTTTTCCTTCACTTTTTCCAACTTTTACCTCTTGTTTTCCTTCACTTTTTCCAACTTTTACCTCTTGTTTTCCTTCATTTTTCCAACTTTTCCCTCCTGTTTTCCTTCACTTTTTCCAACTTTTACCTCTTGTTTTCCTTCATTTTTTCCAACGTTTACCTCTTGTTTTCCTTCATTTTTCCAACTTTTCCCTCTTGTTTTCCTTCACTTTTTCCAACTTTTACCTCTTGTTTTCCTTCATTTTTTCCAACTTTTACCTCTTGTTTTCCTTCATTTTTCCAACTTTTCCCTCTTGTTTTCCTTCACTTTTTCCAACTTTTACCTCTTGTTTTCCTTCATTTTTCCAACTTTTCCCTCTTGTTTTCCTTCATTTTTCCAACTTTTCCCTCTTGTTTTCCTTCATTTTTCCAACTTTTCCCTCTTGTTTTCCTTCATTTTTTCCAACTTTTCCCTCTCGTTTTCCTTCATTTTTCCAACTTTTCCCTCTTGTTTTCCTTCATTTTTCCAACTTTTCCCTCTTGTTTTCCTTCATTTTTCCAACTTTTCCCTCTTGTTTTCCTTCATTTTTCCAACTTTTCCCTCTTGTTTTTCCTTCATTTTTCCAACTTTTACCTCTTGTTTTCCTTCATTTTTCCAACTTTTACCTCTTGTTTTCCTTCATTTTTCCAACTTTTCCCTCTTGTTTTCCTTCATTTTTCCAACTTTTCCCTCTTGTTTTCCTTCATTTTTCCAACTTTTCCCTCTTGTTTTCCTTCATTTTTCCAACTTTTCCCTCTTGTTTTCCTTCATTTTTCCAACTTTTACCTCGTTTTCCTTCATTTTTCCAACTTTTCCCTCTTGTTTTCCTTCATTTTTCCAACTTTTCCCTCTTGTTTTCCTTCATTTTTTCCAACTTTTCCCTCTCGTTTTCCTTCATTTTTTCCAACTTTTCCCTCTTGTTTTCCTTCATTTTTTCCAACTTTTCCCTCTCGTTTTCCTTCATTTTTTCCAACTTTTACCTCTTGTTTTCCTTCATTTTTTCCAACTTTTACCTCTTGTTTTCCTTCATTTTTTCCAACTTTTCCCTCTCGTTTTCCTTTCATTTTTTCCAACTTTTCCCTCTTGTTTCCTTCATTTTTCCAGCTTTTCCCTCTTGTTTTCCTTCATTTTTTCCAACTTTTCCCTCTTGTTTTCCTTCATTTTTTCCAATTTTTCCCTCTTGTTTTCCTTCATTTTTTCCAACTTTTACCTCTTGCTTTCCTTCATTTTTTCCAACTTTTACCTCTTGTTTTCCTTAACTTTTTCCAACTTTTACCTCTTGTTTTCCTTCATTTTTTCCAGCTTTTCCCTCTTGTTTTCCTTCATTTTTTCCAACTTTTCCCTCTTGTTTTCCTTAATTTTTTCCAGCTTTTCCCTCTTGTTTTCCTTCATTTTTTCCAATTTTTCCCTCTTGTTTTCCTTCATTTTTTCCAACTTTTACCTCTTGTTTTCCTTCATTTTTTCCAACTTTTACCTCTTGTTTTCCTTAACTTTTTCCAACTTTTACCTCTTGTTTTCCTTCATTTTTTCCAGCTTTTCCCTCTTGTTTTCCTTCATTTTTTCCAACTTTTCCCTCTCGTTTTCCTTCATTTTTTCCAACTTTTCCCTCTTGTTTTCCTTCATTTTTTCCAGCTTTTCCCTCTTGTTTTCCTTCATTTTTTCCAACTTTTCCCTCTTGTTTTCCTTCATTTTTTCCAATTTTTCCCTCTTGTTTTCCTTCATTTTTTCCAACTTTTACCTCTTGCTTTCCTTCATTTTTTCCAACTTTTACCTCTTGTTTTCCTTAACTTTTTCCAACTTTTCCCTCTTGTTTTCCTTCATTTTTTCCAACTTTTACCTCTTGCTTTCCTTCATTTTTTCCAACTTTTACCTCTTGTTTTCCTTAACTTTTTCCAACTTTTACCTCTTGTTTTCCTTCATTTTTTCCAGCTTTTCCCTCTCGTTTTCCTTCATTTTTTCCAACTTTTCCCTCTTGTTTTCCTTCATTTTTTCCAACTTTTCCCTCTTGTTTTCCTTCATTTTTTCCAATTTTTCCCTCTTGTTTTCCTTCATTTTTTCCAACTTTTACCTCTTGCTTTCCTTCATTTTTTCCAACTTTTACCTCTTGTTTTCCTTAACTTTTTCCAACTTTTACCTCTTGTTTTCCTCCATTTTTTCCAACTTTTACCTCTTGTTTTCCTTCATTTTTTCCAACTTTTACCTCTTGTTTTCCTTCATTTTTTCCAACTTTTACCTCTCGTTTTCCTCCATTTTTTCCAACTTTTACCTCTTGCTTTCCTTCATTTTTTCCAACTTTTACCTCTCGTTTTCCTTCATTTTTTCCAACTTTTCCCTCTTGTTTTCCTTCATTTTTTCCAACTTTTACCTCTTGTTTTCCTTCATTTTTTCCAACTTTTACCTCTTGTTTTCCTTCATTTTTTCCAACTTTTACCTCTTGTTTTCCTTCATTTTTTCCAACTTTTCCCTCTCGTTTTCCTTCATTTTTTCCAACTTTTACCTCTTGTTTTCCTTAATTTTTTCCAACTTTTACCTCTCGTTTTCCTTCATTTTTTCCAACTTTTACCTCTTGCTTTCCTTCATTTTTTCCAACTTTTACCTCTTGTTTTCCTTCATTTTTTCCAACTTTTCCCTCTTGTTTTCCTTAATTTTTTCCAACTTTTACCTCTTGTTTTCCTTCACTTTCTCCAACTTTTACCTCTTGTTTTCCTTCATTTTTTCCAACTTTTACCTCTTGTTTTCCTTCACTTTCTCCAACTTTTACCTCTTGTTTTCCTTCATTTTTTCCAACTTTTCCCTCTTGTTTTCCTTCACTTTCTCCAACTTTTACCTCTTGTTTTCCTTCATTTTTTCCAACTTTTACCTCTTGTTTTCCTTCACTTTCTCCAACTTTTACCTCTTGTTTTCCTTCATTTTTTCCAACTTTTACCTCTTGTTTTCCTTCACTTTCTCCAACTTTTACCTCTTGTTTTCCTTCACTTTTTCCAACTTTTACCTCTTGTTTTCCTTCATTTCTTCCAACTTTTACCTCTTGTTTTCCTTAATTTTTTCCAACTTTTCCCTCTTGTTTTCCTTCATTTTTTCCAACGTTTACCTCTTGTTTTCCTTCACTTTCTCCAACTTTTACCTCTTGTTTTCCTTCATTTTTTCCAACTTTTACCTCTTGTTTTCCTTCACTTTCTCCAACTTTTACCTCTTGTTTTCCTTCACTTTTTCCAACTTTTACCTCTTGTTTTCCTTCATTTTTTCCAACTTTTACCTCTTGTTTTCCTTCATTTTTTCCAACTTTTACCTCTTGTTTTCCTTCATTTTTTCCAACTTTTCCCTCTTGTTTTCCTTCATTTTTTCCAACTTTTACCTCTTGTTTTCCTTCACTTTTTCCAACTTTTACCTCTTGTTTTCCTTCACTTTTTCCAACTTTTACCTCTTGTTTTCCTTCACTTTTTCCAACTTTTACCTCTTGTTTTCCTTCATTTTTTCCAACTTTTCCCTCTTGTTTTCCTTCATTTTTTCCAACTTTTCCCTCTTGTTTTCCTTCATTTTTTCCAACTTTTACCTCTTGTTTTCCTTCATTTTTTCCAACTTTTACCTCTTGTTTTCCTTCATTTTTTCCAACTTTTACCTCTTGTTTTCCTTCATTTTTTCCAACTTTTACCTCTTGTTTTCCTTCATTTTTTCCAACTTTTCCCTCTTGTTTTCCTTCATTTTTTCCAACTTTTACCTCTTGTTTTCCTTCATTTTTTCCAACTTTTCCCTCTCGTTTTCCTTCACTTTTTCCAACTTTTACCTCTTGTTTTCCTTCATTTTTTCCAACTTTTACCTCTTGTTTTCCTTCACTTTTTCCAACTTTTACCTCTTGTTTTCCTTCATTTTTTCCAACTTTTACCTCTTGTTTTCCTTCACTTTTTCCAACTTTTACCTCTTGTTTTCCTTCATTTTTTCCAACTTTTACCTCTTGTTTTCCTTCACTTTTTCCAACTTTTCCCTCTTGTTTTCCTTCACTTTTTCCAACTTTTACCTCTTGTTTTCCTCCATTTTTTCCAACTTTTACCTCTTGTTTTCCTTCATTTTTTCCAATTTTTACCTCTTGTTTTCCCTTTCTTTCAAGTTTTGCAAGTAATAAAAAAGTCACAAAAAGAGCCCCTAGTTGCCCGTCCCTATAAACAAGACAGTAAGAGAGTGAAGAAAGGGGGGTGAGCCCATTTGCTTCCTAAACCTGATTCGTTTCTGTTCAGAGATCCTTCGAGAGAGATCCTTCGAGAGAGAGATCCTTCGAGAGATCCTTCGAGAGAGAGAGAGAGAGAGAGAGAAGAGAGAGAGAGAGAGAGAGAGAGAGAGAGAGAGAGATAGAGAGAGAGAGAGAGAGAGAGAGAGAGAGAGAGAGAGAGAGAGAGAGAGAGAGAGAGAGAGAGAGAGAGAGAGAGAGAGAGAGAGAATCCTTCGAGAGAGAGAGAGAGAGAGAGAGAGAGAGAGAGAGAGAGAGAGAGAGAGAGAGAGAGAGAGAGAGAGAGAGAGAGTTCAGTCTCGTTTCGGGGCTTCGAACGCGCGTCCTGACACAGAAGCTAATCATGCCTTAACTACATTGTTAACTAGGATTGCCTTGTTCTGAATTGTAAGAGCGATTTGGAACCCATCGTCCATGAACTTGCTTTTAACACATGTAGTGTCTCTCTCTCTCTCTCTCTCTCTCTCTCTCTCTCTCTCTCTCTCTCTCTCTCTCTCTCTCTCTCTCACACACACACACACATTATAATACATTTGACAGCTATTTATTTCCCTCTAAATGTCAAAGCAGTCCTAAAGCCGCACGTCACCAGCCTACAACAATGATGACGGCACAACACAGGCCTACACCACCTCCTTTAATGACGCATAAATATGTAAGTAAATAAACCAATCAGTAACATACACTAATTGACCACTCACCGCTTAATCAACTCACTAATTAAGGAGATCAACTACATCAAAAACGAGTATTCTATTATATTCCTTCATCATTTATTCGAGAGAGAGAGAGAGAGAGAGAGAGAGAGAGAGAGAGAGAGAGAGAGAGAGAGAGAGAGAGAGAGAGAGAGAGAGAGAGAGAGACTATACTTTGCCATTATATTTATCTTTACTGTCTGTATACACATCGTAATGACTGTAACACTATGAACGATGTGTCTATGTATATAATGATATCTCTATTTACTATCATTATCTCTAAAAAAAGAGTCTGTTCCATCTGGCTGTCAATGGCCTCAAGACAGACATCTCCCTTTCTTTGGACACTCCCTCCCTCCCCTCCCTTCCCTTCCCTTCCCTCCCTTCCCTTCCCTTCCCTTCCCTTCCCTTCCCTTCCCTCCCTCCCTCCCTCCCTCCCTTCCCTCCCTTCCCTTCCCTTCCCTTCCCTCCCTCCCTTCACTTCCCTTCCCTTCCCTTCCCTCCCTTCCCTTCCCATCGATTAATGAATAACAAAGGGAGAGTCTCGCGAGGCCACCCCTTCATACCCTGCAACAGGTCCTCACGCCCCCCGCCCCGCCCCTCACAGGTCCTCACGCCCCCCTTCCCCCCCAACAGGTCCTCACGCCCCCTCCCCCCCACACACAGGTCCTCACGCCCCCCCCCGCCCCTCACAGGTCCTCACGCCCCCCCCGCCCCCCACAGTCCTCACGCCCCCCACCACGCCCCTCACACCACCACCAGACACACAGCACACCGCGGCTTCATCACACCCAAGGCAGGATAGAAAGTAATAAGAAAAAAAAAAATTGGAAGCAGAGGCGGACCCAAATTTTTTTTTTCGCCACCCAGTCTAGTAAACCCGCCAGATTTCTCGCTGCATGGTACATTTTTCCGCCATCAGCTGATTCCCTTTTCAGGCCTTATTTGTTATTTCTGCTGTTGAAACGATAGTTGTGGTAGTGTTAGAGGCTTGTCCAAGGCATGACGTGAGGCATAAGTGCCACCAAAGCAAGGCAGTGTTAGAGGCTTGTCCAAGGCATGACGTGAAACATAAGTGCCACCAAAGCAAGGCAGTGTTAGAGGCTTGTCCAAGGCATGACGTGAAACATAAGTGCCACCAAGCAAGGCAGTGTTAGAGGCTTGTCCAAGGCATGACGTGAAGCATAAGTGCCAGTAAAGCCAGGCAGTGTTAGAGGCTTGTCCAAGGCATGACGTGAAGCATAAGTGCCAGCAAAGCAAGGCAGTATTAGAGGCTTGTCCAAGGCATGACGTGAAGCATAAGTGCCACCAAAGCAAGGCAGTGTTAGAGGCTTGTCCAAGGCATGACGTGAAACATAAGTGCCACCAAAGCAAGGCAGTGTTAGAGGCTTGTCCAAGGCATGACGTGAAGCATAAGTGCCACCAAAGCAAGGCAGTGTTAGAGGCTTGTCCAAGGCATTACGTGAAACATAAGTGCCACCAAAGCAAGGCAGTGTTAGAGGCTTGTCCAAGGCATGACGTGAAGCATAAGTGCCACCAAAGCAAGGCAGTGTTAGAGGCTTGTCCAAGGCATGACGTGAAGCATAAGTGCCACCAAAGCAAGGCAGTGTTAGAGGCTTGTCCAAGGCATGACGTGAAGCATAAGTGCCACCAAAGCAAGGCACAGGAGGACACGGGCAGGGGAGGCAGCCACAGCGCTAGAACCTGTAATTATTTTTTTTTCAACTGACTGTTAGTGTATTCTGATTTCTTACAAGGAAGGAAATTTCGGGAGGAGCCATGGATGCCCTCCCCTTGGGTGCGCCACTGATTGAAGTAAGATTACAGAATAACCTAATCTATCTGAACCCCTTCACGCCCAGATCTTTCCTTTGCTATATAAAATCGTCTGTTGTTAGCCATAAAATTACGAAAACTAACTGAATATGCCAAATTTGTTAGTCGAGAAGGATACTAAACAGGTCATATCTATAAAATATTGCTTATAGTCACTAAAAATCGTCTAATGGTAGTCAAATTACAATAGAAATTACGTTCTGGGTCTCAAGGGGTTAAACTTTTTTATTTCCTCCATTACTTTTGGTCTTGCTACTTTCTTGACGCTTAGCCTTTACAGTAACCTTGTCACTATCACAGGTTACACGGCAATATATTTCTCCTTCCATTTTATCCCCCTTATATAAAGAGAAAACAAAGCAGCTCCCTGACTCTCTTGTTCTCCTGCACTCTCAGAAATCAGGGGTACATTAAGGGTAGAATTGTTACATCGCACCATCACTACCCTTTTTAAACCCTATGTCCAGGCTGGAGGGTAGATGCTGCCGATTATACCCTTCAACTACCCTTTATCTACCCTTTTTAGACGAGAGGGTTGAGAAAGGGTATATTTGCGTCGATCCAAAAGGGTATATTTGTAAGGGTAGAAAAAAGGTAGCAGTATTTCATCACTACAAACACCCTTTTTCTACCCTTTTTTTCTAAGAGTGTAATTATACCTAATATACTTTGCCATGAAACTACAGGCTTAACAACTTCTCGCTCATTTCCTAGCCACCAATTAAACAGACTATATATGGTACTTCAATATGAATGCAGAATTATGCTGAAACAAATCGGTGACAGCAACTTCCCGCCTCCTATTGTTCATACTTTAATGTCATGAAACTTCCCTGGCTATGTCATATTAATCTAACAGCTACTTTTATACCCTAAGTCACGCACGGGATTACAACTACGGTGGTTAATCATGTAGTGTAACCTTGTTAACCTTGTTAACATGTAGCATTAACGTGAATAATCTTCACGTCTTGCCCTACACTCTTAGAAAAGAAGGGTAGGAAAAGGGTAGGAAAAGGGTGTTTGTAGTGATGAAATACTGCTACCCTTTTTCTACTCTTACAAATATACCCTTTTGCAACCCTAAATATACCCTTTCTCAACCCTCTCGTCTAAAAAGAGTAGATGAAGGGTAGATGAAGGGTATAATCAGCAGCATCTACCCTCCAGCCTGGACATAGGGTATAAAAAGGGTAGTGATGGTGCGATGTAACAATTCTACCCTTAATATACCCCTTATTTCTGAGTGTGTATCTAAAACACACATATTAGAACCTCATAAGAATAACGTTAAACATTGTGCTTAATAATATCCTACCAATCGTTAGCTATTCCTGTCTCCTGCCCTTCATAACCACTCACACTAGTATACCTATCTTCAATACTACTGTGCATGGTTAATCTCCTGCTAATGACTTACTAATCTTGCCCTTTAAACCACACAAATCAAATTAAACCTCAAAATTATGGTGGTGAATGGTTATACTTACTGATAGCCCTCTTAACAAAGCATTACTGATAGCCCTCTTAACAAAGCATTACTGATAGCCCTCTTAACAAAGCATTACTGATAGCCCTCTTAACAAAGCATTACTGATAGCCCTCTTAACAAAGCATTACTGATAGCCCTCTTAACAAAGCATTACTGATAGCCCTCTTAACAAAGCATTACTGATAGCCCTCTTAACAAAGCATTACTGATAGCCCTCTTAACAAAGCATTACTGATAGCCCTCTTAACAAAGCATTACTGATAGCCCTCTTAACAAAGCATTACTGATAGCCCTCTTAACAAAGCATTACTGATAGCCCTCTTAACAAAGCATTACTGATAGCCCTCTTAACAAAGCATTACTGATAGCCCTCTTAACAAAGCATTACTGATAGCCCTCTTAACAAAGCATTACTGATAGCCCTCTTAAAGCATTACTGATAGCCCTCTTAACAAAGCATTACTGATAGCCCTCTTAACAAAGCATTACTGATAGCCCTCTTAAAAGCATTACTGATAGCCCTCTTAACAAAGCATTACTGATAGCCCTCTTAACAAAGCATTGCTGATAGCCCTCTTAACAAAGCATTACTGATAGCCCTCTTAACAAAGCATTACTGATAGCCCTCTTAACAAAGCATTACTGATAGCCCTCTAAAGCATTACTGATAGCCCTCTTAACAAAGCATTACTGATAGCCCTCTTAACAAAGCATTACTGATAGCCCTCTTAACAAAGCATTACTGATAGCCCTCTTAACAAAGCATTACTGATAGCCCTCTTAACAAAGCATTACTGATAGCCCTCTTAAGCATTACTGATAGCCCTCTTAACAAAGCATTACTGATAGCCCTCTTAACAAAGCATTACTGATAGCCCTCTTAACAAAGCATTACTGATAGCCCTCTTAACAAAGCATTACTGATAGCCCTCTTAACAAAGCTTTACTGATAGCCCTCTTAACAAAGCATTACTGATAGCCCTCTTAACAAAGCATTACTGATACCCTCTTAACAAAGCATTACTGATAGCCCTCTTAACAAAGCATTACTGATAGCCCTCTTAACAAAGCATTACTGATAGCCCTCTTAACAAAGCATTACTGATAGCCCTCTTAACAAAGCATTACTGATAGCCCTCTTAACAAAGCATTACTGATAGCCCTCTTAACAAAGCATTACTGATACCCTCTAAAGCATACTGATACCCTCTTAACAAAGCATTACTGATACCCTCTTAACAAAGCATTACTGATAGCCCTCTTAACAAAGCATTACTGATACCCTCTTAACAAAGCATTACTGATAGCCCTCTTAACAAAGCTTTACTGATATCCCTCTTAACAAAGCACTACTGATAGCCCTCTTAACAAAGCATTACTGATATCCCTCTTAACAAAGCATTACTGATACCCCTCTTAACAAAGCATTACTGATAGCCCTCTTAAAGCATTACTGATATCCCTCTTAACAAAGCATTACTGATAGCCCTCTTAACAAAGCATTACTGATAGCCCTCTTAACAAAGCATTACTGATAGCCCTCTTAACAAAGCATTACTGATAGCCCTCTTAACAAAGCATTACTGATAGCCCTCTTAACAAAGCATTACTGATAGCCCTCTTAACAAAGCATTACTGATAGCCCTCTTAACAAAGCATTACTGATAGCCCTCTTAACAAAGCATTACTGATAGCCCTCTTAACAAAGCATTACTGATAGCCCTCTTAACAAAGCATTACTGATAGCCCTCTTAACAAAGCATTACTGATAGCCCTCTTAACAAAGCATTACTGATAGCCCTCTTAACAAAGCTTTACTGATAGCCCTCTTAAAGCATTACTGATAGCCCTCTTAACAAAGCATTACTGATATCGCTCTAAAATACGACCCCTAAGTTACTAGCCCACAGATACTAGTCAAAGTCTCCTGATGCCCAAGCAGCCCACCATTACCTATATTACCCATGTATTTTTTTTTTGCTCTACCGTAGATAACAGTAAAGTCGCCAGGTCAACTTTTTTTTCTGTTTACAGACGTGTGGTGGTGTTAATAGTTACATTTCTACATCCATGATTTCAGGAAAGTTAGAAGGGGCTATCTGGAGAGTCTGTGTCATTTTGTGTCTTCATCTGTGTCATAGTATGGCTATAAATGAACAAATGACAAAAATATCTACAAAGTGGCTACCAACAGTAGAGTCGCCATCTAGTGTTTATTTACTGAGTGTCGTACCGCTGTCGTCGTCGCCCGAAAAAAAAATGCGTAGCGAAATTTGAAACCGTCTATACTTGCAGATACAAAGCATAAAACAACGCTGAAACAGTGTAGATTATATATATAATTATACAGTCAGGATATAAACTACTGTGTAGCATCTTCAGTGGCACATAAAAATCAGTAGTGATGCTATAATTCGTAATATTTGGCGGCTGGCGACATCACTGCAGGTGGCGACTTTACTGTTATCTACGGTAGTACTTAAGTTAACTCATTATCTTGTTATTGTTCTATTTTTTTGTCTGTATGCCTCCGGGCGTAAGAAAATTATTCAGTATTATTAGTATTATTATTACCGCTCCCTGCTCCTCCCCTTCACAACGCGGTAGCTATTGTTTCCTTATTGAGCAGTTATTTTCAAAGACGCTACTATTCTCTGCAGATTTATTTGGGTGTATTGAATGAATGAAGGCACTCGCTTTTGGCGGAAATCAATCCACCCTGTTTACACTGCCACAAGTTTAATCTAAAAAAAAGTTATTTCCGCCAGAAACTGTTAGGTTAGGACAAATTCGGTTCGGTGAAGTTACACGAGGGGTTTGGTTTAGTTATGTCAAATATCTTCAAAAAGGATAATACAATGTAGGTACAATGTCTATCAGTGCGGCAGTGCAAGGCAGAGCGGGATGTTTGCGGGTCGCGGGGGGCGGGGCGGGGGCGGGGCGGCACCGATAACTATAATCAAACACGTTTTTGCTCCACTGTCGTAATTTGGTACTTTTCGAGCACGTAACTATTTCTTTTCTTTTGTGTTTTTTTGTGATAAGGCAATAATCTGCTGGTAGTTTTCGGCAAAAACCTAGTTTCAAACTTTGGAGGTGTAAAATAATTATTTTCACAATAAACTGAGTGCCAGATCAATTCAAGACACAACAGCACATCGAAACTGTTCAGAAACACAATTTTCGTCCTCGAAAACAATGGTGCCCGATAACCAAACTTTACCAACAAAGCCTTTGAGCCATGCATTGTGTTGCCAGAGTTAGGACGTCACCACAGCGTGCTGGAGCCTCGCAGCACTGCATAAAGCCTGCACACGGATGATAGGAACAGTGAGTATCCCGCCCCCCGCCCCCCACACGGGCCGCCGAGGGGGTACATTGCAAGGGAACTTTAACATTCCCGCCACGACCCCTGCGGAAGACGCCGTGCAACATGGAGCTGTGTGCGCCATACCTGTCATTGTGGCGGCCTGGAGGGTGTGTGGGCGTCCAGGCAGCCGCCGAGCACAAGCCTGGGCTGGTAATGTCCACGGCACTGGTGTAGGGGTGGTGTGGTGAGCCAAAGACAGCGATCACAGCCACACCTTCACGCCTGTAAACAAACTGTGCGGCGCGCGCGTACTGACGCCCAAGGCTGCCAACCGCGCAGCCGAACCCGGCAACTTTTTGTACTGTAGGCTACATGCATTGACTGGGTACATTATATTCTGCACTAAAAGCACTAAATAACTAAATAAATATCGTGTACCTTATGTAATTGCAAAACCCCTTCATTTAATCGTTTCCTTCAATAAAAACACAAGCAAACTCGACCCTGCACTGACTCTAGGGACGTGTGGGTAAACCTGGAAACTTTTATACATGCATTGACTGGGACTTTATATTTTGTATTAAAAGCGGTAAATGAATAAGTAAATATAGTGTACTTTATATAATTACAAAACTCCTTTATTTAATCGTTTCCTTTAGTGAAAATACAGCAACTCGTAACTTCACTGACCCTATAGATATGGACGTGTCGCCGAATGTGGGAACTTTATGCATGCATTGACTGAGACTTTATATTCTGCATTAAAAGCGGTAAATGACTAAGTAAATATCGTGTACTTTATGTCATTACAAAACTCCTTCATTGAATAGTTTCCTTTAATAAAAACCTAAGGAAATTCAACCCATCACTGACCCTATAGACGTGTCGCCGAACGTGGGAACATTTTATAGTGAGAAAAATCTAGAGAGAAGTCGAGAGAACTCTTGAGAGAAGAAAGTCTCCGCGGAAAGAACAGATCGCTTCAGTTACTGAAAAGTCTGTTTATATCGAGTCAGGGAAATTCATTGATTATTTTCGCACAATTAAACTAATATACAATGTTTTCTCAATATTTATGCTTTATTTACGACACAGAGACACCTATCTATATCCACTATACCTTTAATCAATACTCTATGTAATAGCGCACGTGTAATGTGTGTAGCCCCGTGAGTACAGGCTGTGTGGTGGCTATGCGAGGGCCTGATCCAACGTGCCTTCCCGCGCCCAATCAATAGCCCCCACGGCTGCCAACCCTCCCTGCCGGGCGTGTCCCTGCAGCCTCCACGATGATGACGATGATGGGATGATGATGATGATGAATGATTGGATGATGATGAATAAATGATGAATGGATGATGATGATGAATAAATGATGATGAATGGAATGATGAATAAATGATGAATGAATAATGATGAATGGGTGATGATTATTAAATGATGAATAAATGATGATGAATGGATGATGATGAATAAATGATGATGAATAAATGATGAATGGGTGATTAATAAATGATGATGATGATGATGAATAAATGATGATGAATGGATGATGAATAAATGATGATGATGATGATGAATAAATGATGATGAATAAATGATGATGAACGGATGATGATGATGAATAAATGGTGATGATGATGAATAAATGATGATGATGAGTAAATGATGATGAATAAATGATGATGATGATGAATATGATGATGATGATGATGAATGGATGATGAATGATGATTATGAATGTACTTTTGAGTGCTGTGTTTTTGAATGCATACTTTTGAATGAAGTGTTGCTAGGAGCTTGGCAGACAATGATTTAGGACGAGCGAAGGATACTTTTTACCCTTAGTTACCCACCACAGCCTCAAAAGACTAATGCCACGGAGATGAGCACCGAGGCCACGCGCAACATAACGAATGCCCCCATCTTTACCTTAGTTAGATGATAGGATATGCCCTCTTGCCTTACTTGGATGACATATTATGCACTCTCGCCTTAGCTTTAAAAAATAATAATAATAATAATAATAAAAAAAAAAAAAAAAAAAAAAAAAAAAAAAAAAAAAAACACACACCTTGCCACTCTAGATAACAATAGTGGTGGCAAGATAACTAACATCATGCCACTCTGGATAACAACAGATAACTGTGGTAGAAATTTCATTATTTTAAAGATCAAAGATTAGGTCACCACATAATAAAACCATCAACAGTATTATCATCATTATTATTATTATTATATTTGATATCTTTCTTTCTCTATTATGCTTCTAATATAAAAATGTGCAGAATATATATAGATGTAGGATCAAAAATAAAGTTAACATTTAATATGGTTCCTCGACACCCCAAGCGAGGGATTCCGGCCGCCACCACGGGACTAGACTGGCAGCTTAGGAACGGACCCGAATTATGTACCTACTATGTGTATATCACGTTCCCATCATAACATCTCGAGAGCTATAGTCTATTTTCTTTAATGAGGTGAAAAATCCTGCTCCCTTGCTGCTTACTGCCTGATATTGATGCCAGGAGAAGGGAATACTACACTTCTTTTACATTTGAGCTGTGTTTTATCATAGTTAACCCTATTATCAGGTAAACATAGGCATCATTTTAAGCATGTGACCTTAAAATAGTATGAAATGTTTGCCTTGTTAAAAAAAAAAAAAGACTATACTCAGAATCTGGGAAGGGTGGCTCAGACTTCGGTTTGCGTGCAGCGTTTCTGCGTTCGTACGTAACCCATTCGTGGCCTGAGTTTTTTTGGGTGTGTTGGCGATTTGTATGGGAAATAATCGCTGTTGGTACACACACACACACACACACACACACCATTTAACGCACTCTCGCTTTACGGAAATTCGAATAGTTTTTTTCCATACTAAAATTCCCTTAGCATACAAAATAAAATTAGCGACGCACAAAATTGTTGGAAAATCTTCAGACATCGATGGGAAAATGAACGGAAATTTGTTTTTTTTGTCAAATTCGTCGAAAAGATGCAATTTTTCCGTAACGCAAGATTTTGGAACTTGATTAGTGCGTTAAACAGGGCCTGCGTGTGCATGTGAATTGTCTACATCGGATCAAAGTATGTAGTGTCTTTTCATCGCTATTCAGAAATCCCACGTTACGCATGGCAAGAAATCCCGAACATTCTCTCTATCCTCCTACGCTAGATGGCACAAAAAGTTTCTCTGATTTTTCTCTGGTTTAAGAACATAAGAAAATAAGGAAGCTACAAGAAGCCGTGAGACCTCTTGTAGCTTCCTTCCTTAAGACGTGGACCATTGCTCGAGTGACAGCAGCGTCGGGGAGACCTGCCGCCGCACCTCGCTATCCTACAGTGACGGAACAGACTAGAGTGGATACAGTGTTAACCCCTTGAGACCCAGAGCGTAATTTCCACTGTAATTTGGGTACCATTAGACGATTTTTAGTCAATATAAGCACTATTATGTAGGTATGACCTGTTTTGTATCCTTGTCGACTAACTAATTTGGTGTATTCAGTTACTTTTCGTAATTTTATGGCTAACAACAGACAATTCTATAAAAAGGAAAGATCTGGGCGTGAAGGGGTTAAGCTTAGTGTGTGAGTGAGCGACCTTTTAAACAGCGGCCGCCCACAAGCCCGGCACAACGGATCACGGTACATAGAAAAATTGGGACATTCGGACAAAAGTTAACAGAGGCATTCCACGCTATTTTGCTGCCTATTGCACACTGACAGAAGGGTGAAAATAGACATAGATCTATATACATGTTTCCTCCTTTCTTCCATATGGTACATTGCTAATCATTTATAAAGAAAAAAGTCATGAAATCAGAAAGAAATATAGACTAGTTATCACAAGACACAGTAATTTCGTATCAAAATAGTCTCAAAGTAAACAACAAGCAAGTCTTCACAATGCCCTGGGTAGCTGACAATGCCCTGGGTACCTGACAATGCCCTGGGTAGCTGACAATGTCCTGGGTAGCTGACAATGCCCTGGGTACCTGACAATGCCCTGGGTAGCTGACAATGCCCTGGGTAGCTGACAATGCCCTGGGTACCTGACAATGCCCTGGGTACCTGACACTGCCCTGGGTAGCTGACAATGCCCTGGGTACCTGACAATGCCCTGGGTACCTGACAATGCCCTGGGTACCTGACAATGCCCAATTAACCCATTGAGAAAGACCCATTAACCCATTGAGAAAGACCCATTAACCCATTGAGGAGACCCATTAACTCATTGAGAAAGACCCATTAACCCATTGAGAAAGACCCATTAACCCATTGAGGAGACCCATTAACCCATTGAGAAAGACCCATTAACCCATTGAGGAGACCCATTAACCCATTGAGAAAGACCCATTAACCCATTGAGAAAGACCCACTAACCCATTGAGAAAGACCCATTAACCCATTGAGGAGACCCATTAACCCATTGAAAGACCCATTAACCCATTGAGAAAGACCCATTAACCCATTGAAAGACCCATTAACTCATTGAGAAAGACCCATTAACCCATTGAAAGACCCATTAACCCATTGAAAGACCCATTAACCCATTGAGAAAGACCCATTAACCCATTGAGAAAGACCCATTAACCCATTGAAAGACCCATTAACCCATTGAGAAAGACCCATTACCCATTGAAAGACCCATTAACCCATTGAGAAAGACCCATTAACCCATTGAGACCCATTAACCCAATGAAAGACCCATTAACTCATTGAGAAAGACCCATTAACTCATTGAGAAAGACCCATTAACCCATTGAGAAAGACCCATTAACCATTGAAAGACCATTAACCCATTGAAAGACCCATTAACCCATTGAAAGACCCATTAACTCATTGAGAAGACCCATTAACTCATAGAGAAAGACCCATTAACCCATTGAGAAAGACCCATTAACCCATTGAGACCCATTAACCCATTGAGACCCATTAACCCAATGAGAAAGACCCATTAACCCATTGAAAGACCCATTAACTCATTGAGAAAGACCCATTAACCCATTGAGAAAGACCCATTAACCCATTGAAAGACCCATTAACCCATTGAAGACCCATTAACCCATTGAGAGACCCATTAACCCATTGAAAGACCCATTAACCCATTGGAAAGACCCATTAACCCATTGAGAAAGACCCATTAACCCATTGAGAAAGACCCATTAACCCATTGAGACCCATTAACCAATGAGAAGACCCATTAACCCATTGAAAGACCCATTAACTCATTGAGAAAGACCCATTAACTCATTGAGAAAGACACATTAACCCATTGAGACCCATTAACCCATTGAAAGACCCATTAACCCATTGAAAAGACCCATTAACCATTGAGAAAGACCCATTAACCCATTGAAAGACCCATTAACCCATTGAAAGACCCATTAACTCATTGAGAAAGACCCATTAACCATTGAAAGACCATTAACCCATTGAGAAAGACCCATTAACCCATTGAAAGACCCATTAACCCATTGAAGACCCATTAACTCATTGAGAAAGACCCATTAACCCATTGAGAAAGACCCATTAACCCATTGAAAGACCCATTAACCCATTGAAAGACCCATTAACCCATTGAAAAGACCCATTAACCCATTGAGAAAGACCCATTAACCCATTGAGAAAGACCATTAACCCATTGAAAGACCCATTAACCATTGAGAACATTAACTCATTGAAAGACCCATTAACCCATTGAGAAAGACCCATTAACCCATTGAAAGACCCATTAACCCATTGGAAAGACCCATTAACCCATTGAGAAAGACCCATTAACCCATTGAGAAAGACCCATTAACCATTGAAAGACCCATTAACTCATTGAGAAAGACCCATTAACCCATTGAGAAAGACCCATTAACCCATTGAAAGACCCATTAACCCATTGAAAGACCCATTAACTCATTGAGAAAGACCCATTAACCCATTGAGAAAGACCCATTAACCCATTGAAAGACCCATTAACCCATTGAAAGACCCATTAACTCATTGAGAAAGACCCATTAACCCATTGAAAGACCCATTAACCCATTGAGAGACCCATTAACCCATTGAAAGACCCATTAACCCATTGAGACCCATTAACCCATTGAGAAGGATACCATAGAGTACATAGCAATTATTATTCAACCTGATAAACACTGGTGCTTAACCCCTTGAGGCCCAGAACGTAATTTCCATTGTAATTTGGGTACCATTAGACGATTTTTAGTTCATATAAATAATATATTAATAGCTATGATCTGTTTAGTATCCTTGTTGACTAACTAATTTGCAAAGGTGGGCACCAAACCGTTAATCCGTTAATCGTTAATTAACGAAGTTAACATTTTCGTTAACGATTTAACTTTTAAGTTAACTTTGGAAATCATTATCGGACTAATTAACTTCCGTTACATTTAACTTCCGTTAACTCAAGTCCACTAGCCCAAAAATTTCATAAAAACCGGTAAACGTTTAAAAGTTTCTATTATTTTCAATTTTTCTGGCTTTCTGATTTCACCCTTTTCTGGCTCTAAAAGTCTTTAAAAACCTAAAACACGGCCAAAACTATGAAATCAACCTTTTTTAGGTTTTTTGAAAAGTTAAAACTATAAAATCTGCCTTTTTTTTAACTCTAAAGCAAAAAAAAATAGTTTTTGGGTTCTAAAGCCCTTAAAAAAACCCATAAAGGCTGATTTTATAGTTTTGGCACTTTTCAAAATTGTTTTTAGGCGGTTTTAGAGCAAAAACTGATTTTTGGTTTTAGAGCAAAAACTGATTTTTTTTCTTTCCAGAATAAAAATTAACGTTAACGGTTTATCGATAACTTCCGTTACATTTTTAAAGAATTAACTGATTAACGGTTATCGAAGTCAATTGTTTGGATAACAGATTAACGGTTAACGAAGTTAACTTTTTGATTAACGGCGCCCACCACTGCTAATTTGGTATATTCAGTTACTTTTCGTAATTTTATGGCTCGACAACATACAATTTTTTATAGCAAAGGATAGATCTGGGCGTGAAGGGGTTAATACAAAACATGACGTAAAAGATGCCTCATTATTCATCTGTCATTCATCTACATGCATGAATAACCTACCATACCATAGCACACATGTATAATATTACCACACTAACATTCACACTTCATCGTAAGAACAGTTATAAATGTCAGAAAGCTACGTTGACTAACCTCACGCACTAATCACGAGGACGATGAAATTATGATTGTTTTTGCATGATTAAAACTGGAACTACGTGAACCCAAAAATAAACCTCAAATAACCTTAAAAAATAAATAATAAACCTTAAATAACCAAAAAAAAAACTCAAATAACCTAAAGAAAATAAAATAATCCTTAAATAACCAAAAAAAAACCTCAAATAACCTAAAGCAAATAAAATAAACCGTAAATAACCCAAAAAAAAACTCAAATAACCTAAATAAAATAAAATAAACCTTAAATAACCAAAAAAAAAAAACTCAAATAACCTAAAGAAAATAAAATAAACCGTAAAAAAACAAAAATAAACCTCAAAAAAAAAAAAAAACCTCATAACCTTAAAAAAAAAAAAAAAAACTTCAAATAACCTAAAATATAATAAAATAAAAACGTGAACTAAACACAGGAAACACGAGTGCCGTTCCTACTTCCCGCCCAGTGCAGCACAACACTGTGAACGCCCGCCTGTCTCACCCTCGGCTCAGAAAGACAACAACCTTCATGCAATCTCCTGGTAAAATAGAGAAATGGGCACCTAATTATAAGCACAGATATTATATTTCTCTCTCTCTCTCTCTCTCATAAGAACATAAGAAAATAAGGAAGCTACAAGAGACAGTGAGAAAACAAGTCTGTCTGTCTCTGTCTGTCTCTCTCTCTCTCTCTCTCTCTCTCTCTATCATACAAGTTCTCTCATAAGAACATAAGAAAATAAGGAAGCTACAAGAGGCCGTGAGAAAACAAGTCTGTCTCTCTCTCTCTCTCTCATAAGAACATAAGAAAATAAGGAAGCTACAAGAGGCCGTGAGAAACCAGGCCCCTCTCTCTCTCTTAAGAACCTAAGAAGGGAAGGAAGCTACAAGAGGCCGTGAGAAAACAGGTCCCTCTCTCTCTCTCTGTCTCTGTCTCTCTCATAAGAACATAAGAAAACAGGCCTTTCTCTCTCTCTCTCTCTCTCTCTCTCACACATACATGGAAACACACTCCATCCTATCATTCCCACACAAAGTTACCTGTTTTTCAATATGGACAAAAATTAGATGAACGAATAAATATTACATAACAAACTTCCACAGAGGGTTTATGGCAGGATTGATGTAACTATAGTTTTATTTAGCGAGGTGAAAAATCCTGTCCCTTGCTGCTGCTTACTGACTGATATATATGATGCCAGGAGAAGGGAATACTACGGTTTATCTAAATCTCAGTTGTATTTTATCATAGTTAACCATATTATCAGGTAAACATGGGCATCATTTAAGCATGAGACCTTAAGATACAAAGGAATTTTCGCCTCGTTAAAAAAAATAATCGTTATTTCTTTCTGTAAATATGAATCTGGACTTCCACACGTCACTCTCCATCTTTGCATCTCCTCTTAACATCTGGATTGATTGATTTAATGCCAAAAAAGGGGAAAATGTGCCAGACATCAGAGGTCATATGGCACTATGGCAAAGCATAACAAAGGGTCAGGGTTACAGAGAGAGTGAAGCGGTGAGGGAGAGAGCTTCAGGTGACAAGAGGGGGCGTATGGATTGTTACAGCAGGATGGTTAAATCAGAGGAACGATGTGGATTTGTTAGAGGAAGGTTAAATTTTCCAGGGAGAAGGAGGATTCCGGGAGGACGTCCATAAGAACATAAGAAAATAAGGAAGCTACAAGAGGTCGTGAGGCCTACACGTGGTAGTTCCTGTCCACAAGACAGGGAGGTCGGGAAAGGGAGGACAAATGAGGGAAGGAACTGGAACGGGCAGTATTAAGATGGGGGCAGGATAGTAGGTCATGTTGGACAGTGAGAGGAGCTTGACAGGTGGGCAGAGGGTCGGGGAGGAATGCATAGAGGAAGTACTACCACCGTGCCATCCGGGAAATAGGTAGCTTCAGGGTGGTAACATCCCAGTCAGATATAAAGTAGTAACAGATTCTGATATAAGTAGGCGACAGTCTTTGCACAGTCTTTGCACAGTCTTCAATACAGTACTTGTAAGTTTCTGCACATTCTTCAGAGAAACAAATCATTCAACTCAATAACAACACACTTTGCAGTTAATAAATATGAATGGAACATACACCATGAGACACCAAAATAGCCATGCCCAAGTCACACACACACACACACACAGGCCACACAGTGTTATGCACCCAGGGTCTTGTCCACGCTAATTGGACTCACGATTGGCAGTTTCAGCCTCCTGGTGCAAGCCTGGAGCTCATTATTACCCATCTTTGGGTAATGCTGCTGGGACCTCACACACACCACACACCCATCCCCTTGCTCAAGGGGGACAGTCACCGCCAGAATTTGTCAGTGAAAAATCCCCGGGAGCAGCGAGGATTCGAACCGGCTAACCATAAAATGCCAGGCCAGCACTCTATCCACTTCACCATCGTGGCGGTGCTCATATTTTGTGCCTCGTATTTGGATCACACTTTAAACCCGTCACAGGGGCAGAGCTGGGCTGTATTTAAATACATTTGTATTTAAATATGTATTTAAATACATTTGTGTATTTAGAAATGTATTTATAAATACATTGGTTGTCATGTATTTAAATACAGTATTTAAATACTTTTATGAGTATTTAAATACATTGCATTTAAATACTCATAATATAAAAATTTAAATACTTTTTTATCAGTTAATTTGGCCATAAACCCGCCCAACTATCTGGCAACCCTGATGTTACAGTGAACCAGGGTTTCCACTGCCAAGGAAATGTCCTGATTTTAAGGAAATTTAGGCCTGAAAAGGAAATTTCTAAGGAAATCCAAAATCTAGGGAAATCCTAAGGAATTCCATTTTTTTTGGATGTTAAAATTTGTATGTATCTAAAATGTATTTACAAATGTATTTAAATACAATTGATGTATTTAGTATTTAAATACATTTCTCCCATGTATTTAGTATTTAAATACATTCAATGTATTTAGTGCCCAGCTCTGCACAGGGGGGATAACAAACATAACACTGTGACGTCATCCATAACACTGTGACGTCATGCATAACACTGTGACGTCATCCATAACACTGTGACGTCATCCACCTCAGAACAGAGACTGGCAAATAATCCAGAGAAGTATAAATAAGTAACAAAACTTCCCACACACAAGGCAGCGGGGAACGTCCCCACCTGTCAAAACAACACCAAGAAAAGTAAGGACTATGATGGCAAACATTACCCCAATAGGCCCTTCACACACACACACACACACACACACACACACACACAACAATGTCCCGAAGTAACTTCCGAAATAAATATAACAAAATATACAGAAATGCATATTATAAACTCTTGTCTTATGTCAATAAATACCATATTAACGTACATATTGGTATTAGAAGCCCTAATATACATGTAAAAAAGCTTATTTCTGTATATTTCGGTATGTGTCTGGGTATATTTCGGTATATACAAAAAATTAAGGATTATAATGCCAAAATTTACCTCAATAGGACATTAACACACAAAAAAAATAATGCCCCAAGGTAACTTATTGAATCTAAGAAAACTAATATAGCACTCAAATGAAAGGTAACCCAAGGAACTTAAACAATATAAGAACTAAGTACACGCACACACACACAAACATGAAGCACTGGGACCCTCGATGATAGACCCTGAATGCACGATACTCGCCGCTGTACGGGGAGGCGGTGGCAGAGTGGTTAGCGTCTCCGAGTGGCGTTCTCGGTGACCCAAGTTCGATCCCCGATGAGAACCAAAATCTTTCTGCACCGTGGAGTGGCCTAAGAACACCCACATGCTGCCCATTAACTCTACCTTGGATTGTGAGTGCATGGGAGGACACAGGGGGGCGGCATGAGCCTCTAATCACAGGCGTCACTATAACAATCCTGCCTGTGATACCACGGGCGAGGACCAACCATCACAGCCCTCAAGTGAACCTCCAAGGCCTGCCATCTGAGCCTTAGAAGTCCTAAGCCCCAACACCCAACACCTCAGCCAATCCCGTGCGTTCGGAAGGGGCCACATTTTCGCGTCCTTAACGTGTGGCGAGTACAGGCCTCTCTTAATCTCTTGGGTATACAGTACATTAATACTATTAAGCAAACAGCATCACTGGAATGTCTACGTTTGGATGACAACAATAAGTAAAGCTCGGAGTCAATAAAATAACCCAACATAAATATGAGAACCAAAAGTTGAAGGAGAATCTCGGTGGCTTTGGCATTTACGTACCTACCAAAACGGGGTGACTGCTATGTTAAAATAATGTTATATATATGGGAGGGATATAATGTTCTCTCTCTCTCTCTCTCTCTCTCTCTCTCTCGGTTACTGCTATGTTAAAATAATGTTAAATAAATGGGAGTTATAATTATGTTTCCTCTCTCTCTCTCTCTCTCTTGGTTATGTACTCTCTCTCTCTCTCTCATGTGGTTACTACTGTTAAAATAATGTTATATATATCTGGGAAGGTAACTCTATTTCCTCTCTCTCTCTCTCTCTCGTTTCT
Source organism: Chionoecetes opilio (assembly GCA_016584305.1). NCBI lineage: Eukaryota > Metazoa > Arthropoda > Malacostraca > Decapoda > Majidae > Chionoecetes > Chionoecetes opilio. The sequence continues at coordinate 189,529 of JACEEZ010021872.1, read as the reverse complement.
CTCTCTCTCTCTCTCTCTCTTCTCTCTCTCTCTCTCTCTCTCTCTCTCTGTCTCTCTCTCTCTTCTTTCTACTCTCTTTCCTCCTCTCTCTCTCTCTCTCTCTCTCTCTCTCTCTCTCTCATGTCAAAGCTTAACTCAAAACAAAAACATCAAATTGTCGAGTACCTTTAACAGTGAGGCAAGGATTTGAGCTTTTCGTGTCTCAAGGTGCTACAAATCAATGGCTTCAGTGCTATCTATCTATGACAACTAAGAAGATATACTAATGATTCCCCCTTCTAGTAAACCCCTCTAACATACCACACACCACGTCTAACACTATCACATCACAGCCCACATCGCAAACCAATAATGTCACCATATTAACCCCTTGAGACCCAGAATGTAATTTCCATTGTAATTTAGCTACCATTAGACGATTTTTTAGTGAATATAAGCAGTTTTATAGATATGACCTGTTTAGTATCCTTGTCCACTAACTAATTTGGTATATTCAGTCACTTTTCGTAATTTTATGGCTTGACAACATAGGATTTTTTATAGCAAAGGAAAGATCTGGAGGTGAAGGGGTTAATCTGATGGCTTCTAATGGCGATACAAAATGACTGAATTGAGATTGATTGACTGATTGTAATGCCAAAAAAAGGGAGAAATAAATTGATTGATTGATTGTAATGGCAAAAAAAGGGAGAAATAAATTGATTGACTGATTGTAATGCCAAAAAAAGGGAGAAATAAATTGATTGACTGATTGTAATGGCAAAAAAAGGGTGAAATAAATTGATTGATTGATTGTAATGCCAAAAAAAGGGAGAAATAAATTGATTGATTGATTGTAATGCCAAAAAAAGGGTGAAAAAGATTGATTGACTGATTGTAATGCCAAAAAAAGGGTGAAATAAATTGATTGACTGATTGTAATGCCAAAAAAGGGGAGAAAAAGATTGATTGACTGATTGTAATGCCAAAAAAAGGGAGAAAAAGATTGATTGGCCAAAAAATGGGAAAAAAATTGATTGTAGCTGGAAAAAAAAAAAAAAAAAAAAAAAAATTGAGTGATGCAAATAAATAAATAAATAAATAAATAAATAAAAGTGGGTGGGGAAAGAGATTGAGGGGAAAGAGATTGATTGTAGTGCCAAAAAGAGGGAAATGTGCCATATAGCAGAGATCATATGGCACTATGGCAAAGCATAACAAAAGGAGGGGCTACAGAGATGACTACAAGTGACATGGAGGCAGTGTGTTGAAGAGGATCTGGCAGCATTGGGCATTGAAGAGGTTGAGGCAATGCATAGAGATAGCTGCAAGTGTATCATGGGCCGTCTAACCTCATAAAATAGTATTGGAAACATTGACATTAACATTGACATTAACCCCTTGAGGCCCAGAACGTAATTTCCATTGTAATTTGGGTACCATTAGATAATTTCTAGTGAATATAAGCAATGTTATATAGATATGACCTGTTTAATATCCTTGTCCATTAGCTAATTTGGTTTATTTAGTTACTTTTTCGTAGTTGTATGGCTAATAACAGACGATTTCATATAGCAAAGGAAAGATCTGGGCGTGAAGGGCTAATAACAGATGATTTCATATAGCAAAGGAAAGATCTGGGCGTGAAGGGGCTAATAACAGATGATTTCATATAGCAAAGGAAAGATCTGGGCGTGAAGGGGCTAATAACAGATGATTTCATATAGCAAAGGAAAGATCTGGGCGTGAAGGGGCTAATAACAGATGATTTCATATAGCAAAGGAAAGATCTGGGCGTGAAGGGGCTAATAACAGATGATTTCATATAGCAAAGGAAAGATCTGGGCGTGAAGGGGCTAATAACAGATGATTTCATATAGCAAAGGAAAGATCTGGGCGTGAAGTGGCTAATAACAGATGATTTCATATAGCAAAGGAAAGATCTGGGCGTGAAGGGGCTAATAACAGATGATTTCATATAGCAAAGGAAAGATCTGGGCGTGAAGGGGTTAAGCCGAAAGAAGAAACTACTGGAGACAAAATTACTGGCTTGAGGGATAACACACATTCAACTTTAGGATATTAGATCATAACAAAATTGTGCAGTATGTTCCACGAAGGTTATAAGTACAGTACAACGTAATGCTCTTAGCGTGAGGTGATGAATTTCATGGATGGTTTTCACATGTGTTTAACCCCTTGAGACCCAGAACGTAATTTCCATTGTAATTTGGGTACCATTAGACAATTTTTAGTGACTATAAGCAATATTTTATAGATATGACCTGTTTAGTATCCTTGTCCACTAATTTGGTATATTCAGTTACTTTTCGTAATTTTATGGCTAACAACAGACAATTTTTTATAGCAAAGGAAAGATCTGGGTGTCAAGAGGTTAAACAGCAAGAAGAATTATCTACTGGAGACATAAACACTCGTCTTCACATAGGTTGAGGTTTAACCCCTTCACGCCCAGATCTTTCCTTTGCCATATGAAATCTTCTGTTGTTAGCCATAAAATATCGAAAAGTCACTGAATATACCAAATTAGTTAGTGGACAAGGATATTAAACAGGTCATATCTATAAAATATTGCTTATATTCACTAAATATCGTCTAACTGTACCCAAATTACAATGGAAATTACGTTCTGGGTCTCAAGGGTTAATGAGCCAAACATTGCCCCATAACCCCTTGAGGCCCAGAACGTCATTTCCATTGTAATTTGGGAACCATTAGATGATTTTTAGTGACAATAAGCAATATTTTATAGCTATGACCTGTTTAGTATCCTTGTCCACTAACTAATTTGGTATATTCAGTTACTTTTCGTAATTTTATGGCTAACAGACAATTTTTTATAGCCAAGGAAATATCTGGGTGTCAAGGGGTTAAACCTCAACCTATGCGAAGACAAGTGTTTATGTTGCCCTGAAAACCATCCATAATACTCTAATAGATGGCTTACATGTGGAAGTGGCTATTTTTACTGAGAACCTTTGGAGCAAGAAAACATTAAGAGTCTAATTTTGATTATCAACGCCGTATTAGAGGCTGAAGTGTTAGGCCGAGCAGCAACAGTGCAAGTGTTTGTGTGTTGTTTCTTGCCATGGAACACTTCAACCTGACTAGGCCCCCCAGACACATACACACCCTAACACACACACACACACACACACACCCTAACACACACATACATCCCAACACACACACACCCTAACATACACACACACACCCTAACACACACATACATCCCAACACACACACACCCTAACATACACACACACACCCTAACACACACATACATCCCAACACACACACGCCCTAACACACACACACACACACACACACACCCTAACACACACACACACACACCCTAACACACACACAAGGACCCTCAGAGAGATCAACTAAAGTGTGTCCTCTGTCGGTAACTTCAACATTGGTACGGCAGCATTGGTAAAGTGTGTATTGGACAAACTCAGCCAATAAGGGTTAATAGAAGAAGCAAACCTATCAGCTAGCAGGGAGGCGGCGGCAGAGTGGTCAGCGCCTGCAAGTGGAGTGCTCGGCATGTTAATTTTGATCCCTGAAGAAGCTAAATTCATTCTGCGATTACCGAGTAGCCGAAGATCACCCACAAGCTGCCCATTTTTGTCTTATAGCACTCCCTCTCACCCAAATAACACCCATAACACACACACACACACACCCCAACACCCTCCCTCTCACCCTAGAAACACCCGTAACACACACACACACAAACAAGGAGGCTACTTATACCAGAACATTGTGAAAAAAATGATCACACTAAAATATCACATCAATTGTGCCGAAAGTGATAGAGAAAACGAAGACACAATATTCACACAAAAGATAAAACTACAAACACAACATTACATATCTGAATCTATGAAGACTGTTTGATCACTTCACTGATGCATCTCATTCTTATGGCACTATGTACCACACATTGCAATGGGCATAAAACATGGATTTTTACCCCAAGAACCAGAAGAACCTGTCACAGCCTGTAGCAAGACTGTACACTGGGCTGGGCTGCTCTGGACATCATTACCACCACCACAAATATTTCCCCGGCACCTCACCACTCAATGAAGGGAACTGTGAGAAGTGTTCAAGTAATCGTCCAGACCATTTCATCATTCCTGATTTAATGCAGTCAAAATATTGCATGAACATTCAACATACTTATGCAAAGAAAAAATGGGTCTGGACGATAACTTTAAGCTATAAACACAAAATTCTGCAGAAAAAATGGTAATCTTACAAAACAGTTTCCCTGATGCAGGTATAGAGCGGCAGGGAACACGACACTCAGCAAGAATCCCGTGCACCGTGCAGGCACCGGTATGCACGACGACTACGTGCAGCACGGCGGAACTCAAGAACATCGGCGGCGTACACGAAGCGCTTTAACGTCTAAATCTGTGACTAGTGAAAACTTTTACTGGCCTTACGGTGCATGGCGACACATCAAACATTGGCATGGTGTGGAGTGCTTCTCTTGTTCGGGCAATGATTCTCAGATGGCACACTGCATAATGTTTCTATACTCAATGATTGACTGAATTAGGATTGTCAAACTCTGATGGCCATTTGACGGCTACAATCTGTTCAGCTTTCTTTCAAACTTTTCAAACTCTTCTTTTTCAAACTATGTCTCTTCAATTTTTTTTCTTTCAAACTCTGTCTTTTGAAACTATATTATAACTTAATAATTCTAAAAATAATGCCTAACTTTTTTGTCTATAGAAGTGGAGATCAGACTCAATGGATAAATTCAGATAGAAAATAAAGAATGCCTTAACCTCGCTAATAAGGAGATCAGACTCAATGGACAGACTCATATACAGAAAATAAAAAATGCCTTAACCTCGCTATAAGGAGACAAGACTCGACGAACAAATTTATAACAACAAAATTATCTTCTCGGTTCTTAACATTCCATCACAATTCAAAAGGAAATAATGATGATTGAGCTCACCAGTCAGTACCAGAGTTAGCAGGGCACACACTAGGGAGGCTGGTGAGGCTGGCAGAGCTCCGGGCAGTGCACCAAGCATCACGTCATCGCCACTGTCACTTGGATACAATCACACTGATGCCTTGGAACTCTGGTATCATTCATTAGTTCCAGGAGGCAGTTCCGGTTCAAATTCCTAAGCAAATTTCTCAATAGCAAATTTGTAACTTAGAACTTTGATACCTTGAAATTGTACCGTAATTAATCCCTGGAGGCTTAATTCCGTTCCACTTCGAATTCCAAAGCAAATTTCTCATTACCCTATTTGTCACTTACTATTCTAGCACTGTACGTTTGCTGCAGTGACTGGCAGAGGAGCTTTCCCACTGTCACTTTGATACAATTCCACTGATACCTTGAAACTCTAACATAAATGCACCGGGAGGCATTTCAAATTCCAAAGCAAATTTTTCATTATCAAATGTATCATAATTTGGTAATCAAAAACACCAAATGTCAACTCTCAACGCCATTGTTGCAACTCAACAAGGTCGTGGTGACTTGCGATGATGAGGTCACACTACTACATACCAACTAAATGAGCAGCCAATGAACCTCTACCTAACACCAGTGATTGGGTCAGGTTGGGTGTGGGTATGAAGGGTATAGGTGGGTATTGAAGGGTTGGGTATTGAGGGTATAGGTGGGTATGAAGGGTATAGGTGGGTATTGAAGGGCTGGGTATGAAAGGTAGTGAAGGGTATAGGTGGGTATTGAAGGGTAGTGAAGGGTATAGGTGGGTATTGAAGGCTTGGGTATGAAGGGTATAGGTGGGTATTGAAGGGTTGGGTATGAAGGGTAGTGAAGGGTATAGGTGGGTATTGAAGGCTTGGGTATTGAGGGTATAGGTGGGTATTCAAGGGTTGGGTATGAAGGGTAGTGAAGGGTATAGGTGGGTATTCAAGGGTTGGGTATTGAGGGTATAGGTGGGTATTCAAGGGTTGGGTATTGAGGGTATAGGTGGGTATTCAAGGGTTGGGTATTGAGGGTATAGGTGGGTATTCAAGGGTTGGGTATAAAGTTGATAAAAACGATTTGGGTAATGAATCTACATAATCCAGTGATGGGGTCAAGAATCCTACTATAAGCTGATGAGTGAAGACATGACCTAACTCAGTACAAAACGAGGGTGTTACCACGATCAAGAGCCGCTTCTGCTGTGAAGTGTGGCGTTGGCCGTGGTGTGGCCGGGCAGGGGGGGGCTGTGGGGGCTGTGGTGTAGGTCTGTGGTGATGGCAAAGGAGCGGCAGAGTGCGTGGTCCCTCCTGTCCCCCCAGCCTCCATTACCTTTGTGTTTCTTGATCTGTGCGGAGGTATTAGAAGCTGGTTTGTTGTTTACGTGAAGCACTTACGATATGGAAAAGTAAGATTGCTTTGACCTAACAATCCTGCTGCCCTCTTTGACTTCTTTCCTCTTTACTGATTGTACACTTTAATGAGGACAATTAAGGTTACATTGGCTCATCTACAATCATGGGTCATCTACAATCATGGGTCATCTACAATCATGGGTCATCTACAATCATGGGTCATCTACAATCATGGGTCATCTACGATCATGGGTCATCTACAATCATGGGTCATCTACAATCATGAGTCATCTACAATCATGGGTCATCTACGATCATGGGTCATCTACAATCATGGGTCATCTACAATCATGAGTCATCTACAATCATGGGTCATCTACAATCATGGGTCATCTACGATCATGGGTCATCTACAATCATGGGTCATCTACAATCATGAGTCATCTACAATCATGGGTCATCTACGATCATGGGTCATCTACAATCATGGGTCATCTACAATCATGGGTCATCTACAATCATGGGTCATCTACAATCATGGGTCATCTACAATCATGGGTCATCTACAATCATGGGTCATCTACAATCATGGGTCATCTACAATCATGGGTAAGTGTAAAAGTTCCCGGGGTTTGCGCATCCAACCCATAATTGCTTCTCAGATTTTGATTGAAAGCGCTAATATAAGGAAGACTGTAATCTGGCTTAATTTGCTCCTTACTGAATAGCTGGGTGCGCTAACAGCTCATTTTCTCAGTCTTTGCATGCTCAAGTCGCATGTTGAGGAAACAAAGCATGCTGGAGAGTGAGGAAAGGAGATACAAAAACGTAGGTAGGCTGAGACGCGAGCCACCATTTTAGCGGGGAACATCTCCCAACCCTCCCTGAGTCCATTCCCAGCCAGCCGCCGGAGAGTGAGGACCTGCCTCGCCACTGCCCTTCCAAAGTTGTCTCCCTGCCCATTGCTTGTTCTGTCTGATGGAGGATCCAAACCCCTGGGAATCAATCATCAGTACAGTATTACAGGGAGTGTGGACCTACCTTCTTAGGGGGGGTGTGTACCACGATGAGCTGGCGGGGGAAGAGAGTGCGCTGGCCTGCCTGCAGCGTCCGGTGCACCTTGTTGAGCACCGTGCGGGAGCTGCAGTCCTTCTTCTTGTGGTGCACACCACTAAGGGGAACACAAGGGCATTGCTAGGACTGTAGGGGTCACTATTTTGTTGTGGTGCACACCACTAAGGGGAACACAAGGGCATTGCTAGGACTGTAGGGGTCACTATTTTGTTGTGGTGCACACCACTAAGGGGAACACAAGGGCATTGCTAGGACTGTAGGGGTCACTATTTTGTCTATTATTTTGGGAAGCTGGCAATTCGAGAGAACTGGAACCCAAAATGCCAGTGGTCGCTGGCAGTCTTAACTCACTTTTTTGATAATAAGTTGGTCTACTGGAAAACAAAATATGGGCTTATTCCACTGCACTTAAAACACAAAAGTATAATATTAAGAACGATTTTCTTCTATATGTATATTGTATAGAAGCCTGATTCTGTAAAACATTGTATATAACCAAATAACCAAGTAGGTTATAGTTGAGGAGGCGAGGTAAATGCTACTCTATGATATTATATAGTCAATAACGAATGTTTAGAAGTTATCTATACCTAGGCAGTCATATTTTCCTGTTATTATTGTGTATCAATCAGATAGAAAGCCTGGAAGTGCAATGAGTCGACGCGTGAAGTCGTAATGTTTTGATTCAATCTCCCCGCCACAATCACCCCGCCCACCACGGCGTGTCGCCTCCACAATTATAACCTACATTGTCGCAGCAACAAGCCGATTTCGGCATTCTTTATTCTTCGTTTTTCCAAGGCATTGCATATTGTATTTTGACAAGCGTTTGCCAGACGCAGCAGTACTGTCTTAGAAAACAGTGTGAACATCGCCCAAATTTTACATGCCACAATATATATGTAAAAAATATATTAAGCTTTGCTACTCGAGGCGAGTACTTTGCATTAAATTGCTATTATAGAACGTTCCATCGTAATGCATGTCATCCATATAATTAGTAGAACAACAGAAGAACTATATTTTTTGGTATTCAGATGCGGTGCATCAATGTTTATCGCGAAATTAATTTATGAAAAATATTAGTCGCGGAGCCAAAACACAGTAGACCAACCTTTGAGTTAAAACTGCCAGCGACCACCACGGGCATTTCTCAAGTTTCAGATCATTGGAATTAAGCAGCCTTTTTCATGTACTTTTTGCTACCCTTGCCCAGAGCGGGGCACTAAATACATGGACTGTATTCAAATACTAAATACTAAATACATGGAAGAAATGTATATAAATACCAAATACTAAATACATTTTACGAATGTATTTAAATACTAAATACTAAATACATCAATTGTATTTAAATACATTTGTAAATACATCTTAAATACACACAAATTTTAACATGTCCGAAAAAAAAAGATTTTCTTAGGATTTCCTTAGAAATTTTCTTCTCAGGCCAAAGTTTCCTTAAAGTAATCGTCCAGACCATTTCATCATTCCTGATTTAATGCAATCAAAGCATAGCCATTGACGAGTATATCAACAACACGTCGTCACTTTTTGTATCCAGTCAGCCGTTTTTAAATAATCCGCAATCAAAATCTGCAAATTCCCAGAGTTTTCAAAACGCTCTCAAGGTTTGCAGACGCTCAGGCTCGGTGACGTACCATCAGGGAGGCTCATCTTCCCGCGCTGATCAGAGAGGCACGTAAACACAGAGATAAATATAGTACTTGAAGATATTTGGGTGTTTCTGATAGATTCTTTTTGCTATATGCCACATGCATGCATCCTTTATGGGTGCAGCAAGACAGCTGTGCCTTTCCAGAAAAGTTTGCACACGGAAAGGAGTGGCGTGTGTAGGGTGATACACGCCTTTAGTGTGTTGGGGCGAGCAGTTGTGTTGAGAAACGGCGCCCCCCCCGTAAGACAGTGACTCAGTCCAACACTATACCAGACCAGGTGGCCCTGTTAGACAGGGACGCCAGGACTGGCAGCAGCGGTGGACCACCACGACTGTGAGGCTTTGCCTCTTAACAAGACCAAGTAAACCAGTTGTGGAGTGGGCGTGCCCTGTGGTGAGAGACCCTGTGGTGGTGTGGCTGTCACACTTTCTGCCTTCCCGCCCGCATATTTTCCAACTCTATGCTGTAGTTAATGCTATAGTCTATTCACTTAAGCCTGGATTCCTGGGCTGGGAGCTGCTCGCTGCCTAGCCGAGTTTGTAAGGACGTCGCTGATTGGCTGATAGCCTCGGGCAGGGTGGCGATGGTGGTGGTACTTGCCTCGCCGCAACCCAAAACCCTTGCGTTGCCTCAGAAAAATATTCATATTTCTTGGCTTTACTCATCTCTTACACAAGATAGGCCTATTTTGTTTGCATCAGTAAATCAGGCAGTGATTGTTCAACAACAACACGCCATTCATAACTCAATAGGGTAAAAAATAAAGTCATGACTGACTATCACAAGAGTAGGCGGACTTTTAGGTTTTCAGTGCATTGAAATGTTGTACTCCTACCCGATATAACCAAGCTACCAGATAATAGTTATGAAAGCTGAGCCTACCATCGTGTTCATAATACATTGCTGCATATCATGAGCATAAAAAATTTACAGTAAGACTACACTAATATTAAGATAATTAAAGGAAAGTAAAAGAGTGTATAAACATTATTTCTTGCTTATTTTGCTTCAACTCGCTCTAACTCCATATGTTTTGGTCACATTCAATTTTCAAGAACTGTTTCAAAATCCTTATACTTTTCCGCTTCCTGTGGTATGTAGCACGTACCAATAAGGAAAATAGTAGGTGGTCAAAATGGCTAAGAAAGTTAAACTGTTTCAAACTGGTGCCGTGACGGGTGGAGCCTCTGATAGCTCTCCCGAAAACAGTTTCTCCTATATAGGGAGCAATGCTCACCCGTCACTGTGCCAGTTTGCAGTAGTAGTTTTAACTTTCTTAGCCATTTTGACCACCTACTCTTTTCCTTATTGGTACGTGCTACATACCACAGGAAGCGGAAAAGTATAAGGATTTTGAAACTTCTTGAAAATTGAATGTGACCAAAACTTATGGAGTTAGAGCGAGTTGAAGCAAAATAAGCAAGAAATAATGTTTATACTCTTTTACTTTCCTATAATTATCTTAATACAGGAGAACCTCGTTTATCCGGCACCCGCGGGGGGGGAGCGCATGCCGGATAACTCATTTTGCCGTTGTTTTGAGAGTTACTCTTATGGAATCGCCCAAAATCCCTTTTTTTTTTTTTTTTTTTTTTTTTTCCCCCATCACAAGGAACCGGCCAAGGGCACAACAAAAATGGGTAACACAAAGCCCGCTTAGTTGCCAGTCCCTATAAAGAAGACAGTAAGAGAATAAAATAAAAAAGAGGGGTGAGCCAATTTAGTTCGGGAGGTGTCTTGTTACTCTTCTTTTGAAAAGATGTAAGTCATAGGAAAGTGGAAAAATAGAAACAGGAAGAGAGTTCCAGAGTTTATCAGTGGAAAAAAAAAAAAAAAAAAAAAAAAAAAAAAAAAAAAAAAAGCCTGGGACGATTAGTGCCGTTGTTTTAAATGCCGGTTAAACGAGGTTCTCCTGTATTAGTGTAGTCTTACTGTATTTTTTTTATGCTCATGATATGCAGCAATGTATTATGAACACGATGGTAGGCTCAGCTTTCATAACTATTATCTGGTAGCTTGGTTATATCGGGTAGGAGTACAACATTTCAATGCACTGAAAACCTAAAAGTCCGCCTACTCTTGTGATAGTCAGTCATGACTTTATTTTTTACCCTATTGAGTTATGAATGGCGTGTTGTTGTTGAACAATCACTGCCTGATTTACTGATGCAAACAAAATAGGCCTATCTTGTGTAAGAGATGAGTAAAGCCAAGAAATATGAATATTTTTCTGAGGCAACGCAAGGGTTTTGGGTTGCGGCGAGGCAAGTACCACCACCATCGCCACCCTGCCCGAGGCTATCAGCCAATCAGCGACGTCGTTACATACTCGCCTAGGCATCGAGCCGCTCCCAGGAATCCAGCTTAAGTGAATAGACTATAGTATGTGGTTTCTGAGTAATGACGTTTGACTGTAGCTCCAAAACTAACCATAGGATTTTCTCGAAAGTACCTTCATTGTGATTCCCACACACACATGGTTTAACCTTATTTACCAATCCATGTTTTGGAGAAGTGCCAGGTCCTCCTGCTGAACCTCAGGCTCTGCTAACACCTGTTCATCCACCTCGTACTCGGGCTCAAACATAGGATTCCATGACAATCTGAGGTTCGTTTTCCTCATAGTATACGCGACCAGCGTCATTTCTTTCGGTGTCAGATTGAGCATCGTTCTCTAGATCTGTCACAGCGACAGATTCACTGTCTGACACCGAAGTACAATCGCTCATCATAACATTTGCCGACAGGTGTCAGACAGAGTGTCTGCGGGCGTCCCTGTTCTGACGTCATCAATAACAGTCGTAGCCCTGTTGGAGGGAAGATTTTTTTTTTCGCGCGCTTTTTACAAAAGTCGTGTTTTTACGGAAATAAGGCCTGGAAATCAATTTTTTTTGGTGGATTACGTGTTTTGAATGTGCATTCAACATAATTCGGCAAAAAAAATTTGGGTCTGGACGATTACTTTAATCAAAATAAAGAAATTTCCTTGCCAGTGGAAACCCTGGTTCACTGTAACATCAGGGTTGCCAGATAGTTGGGCGGGTTTATGGCCAAATTAACTGATAAAAAAGTGTTTACATTTTTATATTATGAGTATTTAAATACAATGTATTTAAATACTCATTAAACTATTTAAATACTGTATTTAAATACATGAAAACCAATGTATTTATAAATAGTTCTAAATGCCCAAATGTATTTAAATACAAATTTATTTAAATACTGCCCAGCTCTGCCCTTGCCTAACCTTACTATGATGTAAAAATAAGAGAGGGTTGTAGTATTTCACCCCCCCCCCCTGCCTGCCTCACCCCCCCCTGCCTGCCTCACTCCCCCAACCCCTGCCTGCCTCACTCCCCCCAACCCCTGCCTGCCTCACTCCCCGCAACCCCTGCCTGCCTCCCCCAGCCTCACCATTCTCCGATGTGGAACACCCTGGGAGCTCTGAGGACCAGGGTGTGCAGCTTCTGGGACAGGCAGGTGTTGCTCACGTGCAGCAGCGACCAGTCCCAGTTGTAGTCGTCGTGGTTGCAGAAGCGCTCATGGCAGGCCTTGAGCTGCTGCCATATGGTGTGGTTGAACGCAAAGCCCATGTTGTGCTTGGACGACACCCACTGCGTCACCTCAACCTGGGGCAATAAGGGATGGATGTGGTTGTTGGGTGGTTGTAATGCTCCTGCTGGGCGGTGAAAAACAATGTAGTCGCCACAAGTTAAGTTGGCGAAAATGTGTCCCCTTCCCTCCCCCCTTCCGAACGCACAGGATTGGCTGAGGTGTTGGGTAAGGTAAAAAGGTAAAGGTGGAGGCATACGCTAAGCTGCGCCTGGCCTCGGTGCTCATCTCCGTGACATTAGCCTTTGAGCCTGCGGTGGGTGAGGACCCGTTACCCCGGGACACAGGGCTAGGGTGACATCCGGGTTACCACAGTTACCTTCCCCAGGTTTCCCCAGGTACCCATTTATCCACCCTAAAAAGAAGGAAGAACAGCCGGTTGGGCTGGCCGCCGACTTGCGCTGGCCCGGATTCGAACCAGGGCCTGCAGATTCGTAGCCAGGCACGCTAGCCACTACACCACGGAGGTGACAAAGTAGGTGTTGGGTGAGAATGCCTGACTCCAAGTTCCGCACTAAAACCACAACACCCAACACCTCACAGCCAATCCCTCAGTTAGCTTTCCTACCACCTCCCCCTCAGGTTGATGGAACTGTCGCCGATGGGAATTCTCGCCGAAACAACAAACTGGAACTCTCGTCGACGTGGAAATTTTAACCTAACCTGGACAGTGGCACCTAACTCAACCTAACTGATCAAGCTAACGATAGTATTTCATCCCTGAATGCACAAACACGGGTAACACTTGATTACATGTATATACAGTAAAAGCCTTATAACTGGGCACGATAGGGGCTCTGGCCCTTGCCGAGTGAGTTATTCAATGTGCCGAGTTATGCAATGTCCTCCTCTGATATGGGGAAAAAACAACAACAACAACAACAACCTTGTCTTTGCCATGCCGAGTTATATCAAATTCAGAGTTATACAGTGCCGTTATAAGGCTTTTACTGTAACTGGGTCCTGTAATATCAAGAATTGGAACACTCGACCACGGCGGCGAGAGTTCCTATCGGCCACAGTTCCGGGTCCCCCCTCCCAGCACAGCCTCCCGTTATTCTCACCTTCCGTGCGTCGGTGTGGAAGTTGTAGGTCTTGAGGTAGTTGCCCAGGGTGATGAGGGAGCACTTGGCACAGGCCCTCGGCACCGCCACACTGAGGAGGCGCAGCATGTGCAGGAAGTCCTCCGCCACAAAGTGGTCCTCCTCCAAGAACAACACCAGCCCACTGTGGTTCTTCAGCACCCACACGTCATCAAAGATCCTGACACAATAACACAGGATTAAGTCAAATAACACAGGATTAAGACAGTCACTCAAAGCAGGCAGAAATAATAACACAGGATTGAGACAGTCACTCAAAGCAGGCAGAAATAATAACACAGGATTAAGACAGTCACTCAAAGCAGGCAGAAATAATAACACAGGATTGAGACAGTCACTCAAAGCAGGCAGAAATAATAACACAGGATTGAGACAGTCACTCAAAGCAGGCAGAAATAATAACACAGGATTAAGACAGTCACTCAAAGCAGGCAGAAATAATAACACAGGATTAAGACAGTCACTCAAAGCAGGCAGAAATAATAACACAGAATTAAGACAGTCACTCAAAGCAGGCAGAAATAATAACACAGGATTAAGACAGTCACTCAAAGCAGGCAGAAATAATAACACAGGATTAAGACAGTCACTCAAAGCAGGCAGAAATAATAACACAGGATTAAGACAGTCACTCAAAGCAGGCAGAAATAATAACACAGGATTGAGACAGTCACTCAAAGCAGGCAGAAATAATAACACAGGATTAAGACAGTCACTCAAAGCAGGCAGAAATAATAACACAGGATTAAGACAGTCACTCAAAGCAGGCAGAAATAATAACACAGGATTAAGACAGTCACTCAAAGCAGGCAGAAATAATAACACAGGATTAAGACAGTCACTCAAAGCAGGCAGAAATAATAACACAGGATTAAGACAGTCACTCAAAGCAGGCAGAAATAATAACACAGGATTAAGACAGTCACTCAAAGCAGGCACATAGAAAGTTATATAGATATTATATTGGCCACAACATTCAGTACTGGGATAATGGAAATAATGGTCATATAGGGTCCAACAAACACATAACCTTGAAACAAAACTGATACTACACCTATTAAAAAACATAGCATATTATAAAACACATGAAAAAACCCCGACATATAAAACGTGACCAATGTCCCGCCTAAAACAAATAAAACATGATACATATAACACATGTAAATACAGGTTCTTGTGAATACAGCTAAGTATTAATTATCCGACCTTGGGGGGACCGAAGGTAGGTCGGATAATTGGAATAGTCGGATGTTCGGATATCACAGTAACCATAAACGTAAGGACAAAATGGTATAGAACATAAAAGATGCAGCTCTTGAAGGCCGATCCAGTGGTAGACGCGAAAGTAAAATTCATGCATAAATAAAGCCACAAATCAATGTTGTCTAAAAACTTTTTAAAAACGAAGTAAAATAAATGGCCAAAACAAGACACAATGTGGTGGTGAAAAAAGTTGGTTGTTTGGAGGTCGGATGTTTGGAATTTGGCTGTAGTTGAATCAGATGAAAATACCTACACTACAGGTTGTTGTGGGCAGTGTATTTAGTCTAGTCTGGCCTACAAGGGGCGGCTGTGACGAAGGAGGCTCCATGTGTACTGTGTTATCAAGCCACTCTCACCCTCATGAAGATCAGTCCCCCCAAACATAGCTGGGGTAGCAGGTCTTCATGAGATCCCCTTCCTCTAATGGTCTCACTCTGACCCCCACACTCACTTGTTGGCCTTCCACCACCAGTGGTGTTTGGTCTGGGTGAAGCGAGGCTCGCGGTAGTGCTTGTACAGGTCGGGGGTTCCCACACACTTGGTCCTCGCCGCTCTGCACACACACACATAGAAAGAAATACAAATATGGTCAATATAAATATGGAGACAGGACCACACCAGGATAGCTCAGCCCTGTGTCACAACTAGGCACATGTTCTATTGCTGTTGTATGACTAAGAAATACAGGTTGAAGTTCCCAAGACTCGGCAACACCCAAAACTCGGCTATGGTTCCGGATTTTCCAAAACACGACAGAACACCCAAAACCCGGCGCGTAGTTGCCGGGTCGGCCGCTAGGTGCCACCACACTAGGCCGCTGGGTTTCTTATCGGTGAAATATAGCTTTTTTCCTACATATTGAAGTATACAATCCTCTTTTTAGAATAATTTTGTCACCCTCACCACATTATAATGGACTCAGCGACCTAGTTTCGGGGTAGGGAGGGATTATCTAACTACCTTAATTTTTTTCATGTGATTTTCATGCTTTTTTCCCCTTAATATATCTACGTTCTAAAAGTCGGAAAATTCCATTACTCAGCTCGGCGCTGGTCCCGAGGTTGCCGAGTTTGGGAACTTCAACCTGTATATCAATGTAAGGCCCGGTAGACACAAGACTTACTCCTCAGGCTTGGTGTCTCTGGGGCAGTCGCCGGGGGACTCGCCGGGGAAGGAGTGAGGGTGGGTCTGCAGGGAGTGGGGGTAGAAAATCTGCATCACCTGCAACACAACAGTAGTGTGAGAGCCACTTGTTACTTTAATACATTGTAAGGTTCATGGTAATAACAATAAATAAATTGTAGTGTTGTGTTTTGTGGAGATGTATATATGTAGCGGTCCCCCCTACAAACTACACTCTCTCTTTCACTGCTCCACAGAGAAAACGTGTGGTTGCAGCCTAAACTATTATAACTTTTATTTTTATTAATGTTCATTATTCATATATAATTTCATACCTCTTTATATTATTTTTGCTTTGTAACAATAATTAACCAACATGTAACTTAACTAGCTAATATATACACTCTTATGTTCCACAAAATGTTGGTAGAAATGAAAATGTTGGTAGAAATAAAAAGGTTGGTAGAAATGAAAATGTTGGTAGAAATGAAAATGTTGGTAGAAATGAAAATGTTGGTAGAAATAAAAATGTTGGTAGAAATGAAAATGTTGGTAGAAATAAAAATGTTGGTAGAAATGAAAATGTTGGTAGAAATAAAAATGTTGGTAGAAATGAAAATGTTGGTAGAAATGAAAATGTTGGTAGAAATAAAAATGTTGGTAGAAATAAAAATGTTGGTAGAAATAAAAATGTTGGTAGAAATAAAAATGTTGGTAGAAATTAAAATGTTGGTAGAAATTAAAATGTTGGTAGAAATACAAATGTTGGTAGAAATAAAAATGTTGGTAGAAATAGAAATGTTGGTAGAAATAAAAATGTTGGTAGAAATAAAAATGTTGGTAGCAATAAAAATGTTGGTAGAAATAAAAATGTTGGTAGAAATAAAAATGTTGGTAGAAATACAAATGTTGGTAGAAATAAAAATGTTGGTAGAAATAAAAATGTTGGTTGAAATAAAAATGTTGGTAGAAATAAAAATGTTGGTAGAAATAAAAATGTTGGTTGAAATAAAAATGTTGGTAGAAATAAAAATGTTGGTAGAAATGAAAATGTTGGTAGAAATAAAAATGTTGGTAGAGTATCTGCAACCAGTAGAGTATCTATACCGAGCATTGGAAAATGGAATAACGGAATTTAAAATGTTCCGCTAATTTAAGCTTCTGCTGTATAAAGGCCCTTCAGCATTAGAAGAATGGCGTCAGATACCGGATAATAGGGAAAAACTGGTTCACAAATAGGGTGGTAAATGACTGAAATGGACTCAGTCGTGGGGTAGTTAGTGCGGTGTCAATAGGGAGTTTTAGAAGGAGGCAAGGAGGCTAGACAATTTCATGGATGGGGATGAAAAGTTAATGTAGGTAGTGTTAAGTAACAGGAACTACCACGTGTAGGTCTCCCAGCCTCTTGTAGCTTCCTTATTTTCTTATACCTTGCAGAAGTCATTGGTGGTGATGAGCTGGTTGATGTTGGTGGTTCGTGTGGCGTCAATAGGGAGTTGATGTTGGTGGTTAGTGTGGCGTCAATAGGGAGTTGATGTTGGTGGTTAGTGTGGCGTCAATAGGGAGTTGATGTTGGTGGTTAGTGTGGTGTCAATAGGGAGTTGATGTTGGTGGTTAGTGTGGCGTCAATAGGGAGTTGGTGTTGGTGGTTAGTGTGGCGTCAATAGGGAGTTGATGTTGGTGGTTAGTGTGGCGTCAATAGGGAGTTGATGTTGGTGGTTAGTGTGGCGTCAATAGGGAGTTGGTGGTGGTGGTTAGTGTGGTGTCAATAGGGAGCTGGTGTTGGTGGTTAGTGTGGTGTCAATAGGGAGTTGGTGTTGGTGGTTAGTGTGGTGTCATTAGGGAGTTGATGTTGGTGGTTAGTGTGGCGTCAATAGGGAGTTGGTGTTGGTGGTTAGTGTGGCGTCAATAGGGAGTTGATGTTGGTGGTTAGTGTGGTGTCAATAGGGAGTTGGTGTTGGTGGTTAGTGTGGTGTCAATAGGGAGTTGGTGTTGGTGGTTAGTGTGGCGTCAATAGGGAGTTGGTGTTGGTGGTTAGTGTGGCGTCAATAGGGAGTTGGTGGTGGTGGTTAGTGTGGCGTCAATAGGGAGTTGGTGTTGGTGGTTAGTGTGGTGTCAATAGGGAGTTGGTGGTGGTGGTTAGTGTGGCGTCAATAGGGAGTTGGTGGTGGTGGTTAGTGTGGTGTCAATAGGGAGCTGGTGTTGGTGGTTAGTGTGGCGTCAATAGGGAGTTGGTGTTGGTGGTTAGTGTGGCGTCAATAGGGAGTTGATGTTGGTGGTTAGTGTGGTGTCAATAGGGAGTTGATGTTGGTGGTTAGTGTGGTGTCAATAGGGAGTTGATGTTGGTGGTGAGTGTGGTGTCAATAGGGAGTTGATGTTGGTGGTGAGTGTGGTGTCAATAGGGAGTTGGTGTTGGTGGTGAGTGTGGTGTCAATAGGGAGTTGGTGTTGGTGGCGAGTGTGGTGTCAATAGGGAGTTGGTGTTGGTGGTGAGTGTGGTGTCAATAGGGAGTTGATGTTGGTGGTTCGTGTGGCGTCAATAGGGAGTTGATGTTGGTGGTTAGTGTGGTGTCAATAGGGAGTTGATGGTGGTGGTTAGTGTGGTGTCAATAGGGAGTTGATGTTGGTGGTGAGTGTGGTGTCAATAGGGAGTTGATGTTGGTGGTGAGTGTGGTGTCAATAGGGAGTTGGTGTTGGTGGTTAGTGTGGTGTCAATAGGGAGTTGGTGTTGGTGGCGAGTGTGGTGTCAATAGGGAGTTGGTGTTGGTGGTGAGTGTGGTGTCAATAGGGAGTTGGTGTTGGTGGTGAGTGTGGTGTCAATAGGGAGTTGGTGTTGGTGGCGAGTGTGGTGTCAATAGGGAGTTGATGTTGGTGGTTCGTGTGGCGTCAATAGGGAGTTGATGTTGGTGGTTAGTGTGGTGTCAATAGGGAGTTGATGGTGGTGGTTAGTGTGGTGTCAATAGGGAGTTGATGTTGGTGGTGAGTGTGGTGTCAATAGGGAGTTGATGTTGGCGGTGAGTGTGGTGTCAATAGGGAGTTGGTGTTGGTGGTTAGTGTGGTGTCAATAGGGAGTTGGTGTTGGTGGTTAGTGTGGTGTCAATAGGGAGTTGGTGTTGGTGGTTAGTGTGGTGTCAATAGGGAGTTGGTGTTGGTGGTTAGTGTGGTGTCAATAGGGAGTTGATGTTGGTGGTTAGTGTGGTGTCAATAGGGAGTTGGTGTTGGTGGTGAGTGTGGCGTCAATAGGGAGTTGGTGTTGGTGGTTAGTGTGGTGTCAATAGGGAGTTGATGTTGGTGGTTAGTGTGGCGTCAATAGGGAGTTGATGTTGGTGGTTAGTGTGGCGTCAATAGGGAGTTGGTGTTGGTGGTTAGTGTGGTGTCAATAGGGAGTTGGTGGTGGTGGTGAGTGTGGTGTCAATAGGGAGTTGGTGTTGGTGGTTAGTGTGGTGTCAATAGGGAGTTGGTGTTGGTTAGTGTGGTGTCAATAGGGAGTTGGTGGTGGTGGTGAGTGTGGTGTCAATAGGGAGTTGGTGTTGGTGGTTAGTGTGGTGTCAATAGGGAGTTGGTGGTGGTGGTTAGTGTGGTGTCAATAGGGAGTTGGTGTTGGTGGTTAGTGTGGTGTCAATAGGGAGTTGGTGTTGAGTGTGGTGTCAATAGGGAGTTGGTGTTGGTGGTTAGTGTGGTGTCAATAGGGAGTTGGTGTTGGTGGTTAGTGTGGTGTCAATAGGGAGTTGGTGTTGAGTGTGGTGTCAATAGGGAGTTGGTGTTGAGTGTGGTGTCAATAGGGAGTTGGTGTTGAGTGTGGTGTCAATAGGGAGTTGATGTTGGTGGTGAGTGTGGCGTCAATAGGGAGTTGATGTTGGTGGTTAGTGTGGTGTCAATAGGGAGTTGGTGTTGGTGGTTAGTGTGGTGTCAATAGGGAGTTGGTGTTGGTGGTTAGTGTGGTGTCAATAGGGAGTTGGTGTTGGTGGTTAGTGTGGTGTCAATAGGGAGTTGGTGTTGGTGGTTAGTGTGGTGTCAATAGGGAGTTGGTGGTGGTGGTTAGTGTGGCGTCAATAGGGAGTTGATGTTGGTGGTGAGTGTGGTGTCAATAGGGAGTTGATGTTGGTGGTGAGTGTGGTGTCAATAGGGAGTTGATGTTGGTGGTGAGTGTGGCGTCAATAGGGAGTTGATGTTGGTGGTTAGTGTGGCGTCAATAGGGAGTTTTAAAATAAGGCAATGTTCTTGTAATACCTTGCAGAAGTCGATGGTGGTGATGAGTTGGTTGATGTCCTCGTCGTAGTAGTCGTGGGAGAAGATGAGTAGCGCGGCGTCAATGTCCCGTGCCTGTGCCAGCGAGACTATGAGGTGGCGCAGGTACTCCAGGCGGTTGTGTACCTGCGGGGGTGTGGTTACCAGGGTTACACACACTCTCGGCTGGTACTCGATTTTTTTTTTTTTTTTTTTAATTTAATTGGAATTCTACTTCATTGTTTTTTTTGTTTTTTCGTCATTGGTTTTTTTTCCATTGTAATTTTTTTTTTCAGTTTTTTTTTTTTTTCATTGAACGGTTTTTTTTCCCATTGTATTTTTTTTTTCATTGTATTTTTTGGGGTTTTTTTCATTGTATTTTTTTTTTTTTTCATTGTAATTTTTTTTTTTCATTGTATTTTTTTTTTCATTGTATTTTTTTTTTTCATTGGATTTTTTTTTTTCATTGTAATTTTTTTTCATTGTAATTTTTTTTTCATTGTAATTTTTTTTCATTGTAATATTTTTTGTCAGATTTTTTTTTTTGAGGAGTCCCTACCTACTCCTGGTTAGCTACACTGTCACCTGGTACTCAGATTGTATCCTCTATCTCAACACCCACACACACCTCAACTTCATGTCCTCCGCCCACACACACCAAGAGATTAACCCCTTGAGACCCAGAACGTAATTTCCATTGTAATTTGGGAACCATTAGACGATTTGTAGTGAATATAAGTAATATTTTATAGATATGACCTGTTTAGTATCCTTGTCCACTAACTAATTTGGTACATTCAGTGACTTTTTGTGATTTTATGGCTCGACAACAGACAGTTTTATATAGCAAAGGAAAGATCTGGGCGTGAAGAAGAAGAAAACAAAATTACAATGAAAAAAAATTACAATGAAAAAAAATTAAATGAAAAAAAATTACAATGAAAAAAAATTACAATGAAAAAAAATTACAATGAAAAAAAATTACAATGAAAAAAAAATACAGCATAAATGAAAAAAAAAGAAAAAACAAGGAACTGAAAAGATGTGGGGAATAAAAAAAAATCTAGAGCCAGCAATAGATCAGTGGCACATGTTGCCAGAAGAAGTCCTAGGTGTCAATTTCATCAAGGTAAAGATGGAGGCATACGCTAAGCTGCGCCTGGCCTCGGTGCTCATCTCCGTGGCATTAGCCTTTGAGCCTGTGGTGGGTGGCAATCCGTTACCCCGGGACACAGGGCTAGGGTGACATCCGGGTTACCACAGTTACCTTCCCCAGGTTTCCCCAGGTAAGCATTAATCAACCCCGAAGTGGAGGATGAACAGCTGGGTGGGCTGGTCGCCGACTTGCCCTGACCTGGATTCCAACAAGGGCCCGCAGATTCGTAGCCAGGCACGCTAGTCACTACACCACGGAGGCGATGCAATTACATTAAGACATATGTGATGTAATGCCCTCTATGCTACAACAAGGGGACACACACCACACATATACACACACACACACACACCTGTAGTTCTGTATGGCTATAACGATGGTGTCGGCCTGCACGGGGCCAAACAGCTCCTCGTTCACACACACACACACCTGTATGGCTATAACGATGGTGTCGGCCTGCACGGGGCCAGACAGCTCCTCGTTCACACACACACACACACACACCTGTATGGCTATAACGATGGTGTCGGCCTGCACGGGGCCAGACAGCTCCTCGTTCACACACACACACACACACACCTGTATGGCTATAACGATGGTGTCGGCCTGCACGGGGCCAGACAGCTCCTCGTTCACACACACACACACACACACCTGTATGGCTATAACAATGGTGTCGGCCTGCACGGGGCCAGACAGCTCCTCGTTCACACACACACACACACACACCTGTATGGCTATAACGATGGTGTCGGCCTGCACAGGGCCAAACAGCTCCTCGTTCAGCACGGTCTCGTTGCCGCTCCGCCGTTGGATCTGCTCCTGGATCTCCCGGATCTGCTCCGCGCTGAGCTCGGGCGCTGATGACAGCCTCACGCCATCCAGCCTGGACTGCAAGGCATGGACAGAAAGGCATCGTGTGTAATTTAGTGTATTTAGTGTTGATTTTAAGTGTAATACATGGCCAGGCATTTAGTGTTGATTTTAAGTGTAATACATGGCCAGGCATTTAGTGTTGATTTTAAGTGTAATACATGGCCAGGCATTTAGTGTTGATTTTAAGTGTAATACATGGCCAGGCATTTAGTGTTGATTTTAAGTGTAATACATGGCCAGGCATTTAGTGTTGATTTTAAGTGTAATACATGGCCAGGCATTTAGTGTTGATTTTAAGTGTAATACATGGCCAGGCATTTAGTGTTGATTTTAAGTGTAATACATGGCCAGGCATTTAGTGTTCATTTTAAGTGTAATACATGGCCAGGCATTTAGTGTTGATTTTAAGTGCAATACATGGCCAGGCATTTAGTGTTGATTTTAAGTGCAATACATGGCCAGGCATTTAGTGTTGATTTTAAGTGTAATACATGGCCAGGCATTTAGTGTTCATTTTAAGTGTAATACATGGCCAGGCATTTAGTGTTGATTTTAAGTGTAATACATGGCCAGGCATTTAGTGTTGATTTTAAGTGTAATACATGGCCAGGCATTTAGTGTTGATTTTAAGTGTAATACATGGCCAGGCATTTAGTGTTCATTTTAAGTGTAATACATGGCCAGGCATTTAGTGTTGATTTTAAGTGTAATACATGGCCAGGCATTTAGTGTTCATTTTAAGTGTAATACATGGCCAGGCATTTAGTGTTGATTTTAAGTGTAATACATGGCCAGGCATTTAGTGTTGATTTTAAGTGTAATACATGGCCAGGCATTTAGTGTTCATTTTAAGTGTAATACATGGCCAGGCATTTAGTGTTGATTTTAAGTGTAATACATGGCCAGCATTTAGTGTTCATTTTAAGTGTAATACATGGCCAGGCATTTAGTGTTCATTTAAGTGTAATACATGGCCAGGCATTTAGTGTTCATTTTAAGTGTAATACATGGCCAGGCATTTAGTGTTCATTTTAAGTGTAATACATGGCAGGCATTTAGTGTTCATTTTAAGTGTAATACATGGCCAGGCATTTAGTGTTGATTTTAAGTGTAATACATGGCCAGGCATTTAGTGTTGATTTTAAGTGAATACATGGCCAGGCATTTAGTGTTGATTTTAAGTGCAATACATGGCCAGGCATTAGTGTTGATTTTAAGTGTAATACATGGCCAGGCATTTAGTGTTGATTTTAAGTGTAATACATGGCCAGGCATTTAGTGTTCATTTAAGTGTAATACATGGCCAGGCATTTAGTGTTGATTTTAAGTGTAATACATGGCCAGGCATTAGTGTTGATTTAAGTGCAATACATGGCCAGGCATTTAGTGTTGATTTTAAGTGTAATACATGGCCAGGCATTTAGTGTTCATTTTAAGTGTAATACATGGCCAGGCATTTAGTGTTCATTTTAAGTGCAATACATGGCCAGGCATTTAGTGTTCATTTTAAGTGCAATACATGGCCAGGCATTTAGTGTTCATTTTAAGTGTAATACATGGCCAGGCATTTAGTGTTGATTTTAAGTGTAATACATGGCCAGGCATTTAGTGTTGATTTTAAGTGCAATACATGGCCAGGCATTTAGTGTTGATTTTAAGTGCAATACATGGCAGGCATTTAGTGTTGATTTAAGTGTAATACATGGCCAGGCATTTAGTGTTGATTTTAAGTGTAATACATGGCCAGGCATTTAGTGTGATTTTAAGTGTAATACATGGCCAGGCATTTAGTGTTCATTTTAAGTGTATACATGGCCAGGCATTTAGTGTGATTTTAAGTGTAATACATGGCCAGGCATTAGTGTTCATTTAAGTGTAATACATGGCAGGCATTTAGTGTTGATTTTAAGTGTAATACATGGCCAGGCATTTAGTGTTCATTTTAAGTGTAATACATGGCCAGGCATTTAGTGTTCATTTTAAGTGTAATACATGGCCAGGCATTTAGTGTTCATTTTAAGTGTAATACATGGCCAGGCATTTAGTGTTCATTTTAAGTGTAATACATGGCCAGGCATTTAGTGTTCATTTTAAGTGTAATACATGGCCAGGCATTTAGTGTTCATTTTAAGTGTAATACATGGCCAGGCATTTAGTGTTGATTTTAAGTGTAATACATGGCCAGGCATTTAGTGTTGATTTTAAGTGCAATACATGGCCAGGCATTTAGTGTTCATTTTAAGTGTAATACATGGCCAGGCATTTGAGGAACTACATGATACTACTAGGGATGTGACAGAACACTTCGTAATGTGTTTTCAGATGTCTAGTTATCTCACTGCTTCTACTCCTTTCTGAGGCATACAAATGTATGTTTCTACATAAAAATGGTTCTCTCTCTCTTTCTCTCTTTACACACACACACACACACACACACACACACACACACACACACACACACACACACACACACAAACACTCTCTCTCTCTACACACATATACACACACACATTCTCTCTCCATACATACACACACAAAGAAAAAAACATACATGGAGGAACTTAGCGGTGGGGTTTCTGAGGCCCAGGGCGGGGTCAGCCTCGAGGGCCTCCCGTGCGGCGCCTCCGAGGGCAGACTGTGGGTCGTGGGGCAGAGGAGGAAGGGCGAGCTGCAGCCACGCCACACACAGCAGCACCACCACGCCGGCCACCCTCACAGCACGCGGCCAACCTCCTCCGCGCATCACGAACGGCACGGCTGCAACGGGTGAAGCAAGGGTGTTGGGAGGACAAACTTAACTTTCTCTGTATTCACAAATGACAGGGCTGCAAGGCGGAAGTGTTAGGCCTCTTTCACACGAGGCCACTGGTGTCCGCCACTGGTGTCCGCCACCGGTGACGGTAACTAGTTGCGTCCCATACTATTCAATGGAGCCTTTCATACGAGGCCACTGCAGTTGCCCAATCGGGTAACTGGCGGGCAACCAGCTTTGCGGTGTCTCACTCCCGCAACTAGCGTCCGTCACTCGCAGTTGCCGCCACTGGCTGTAAAGCATTGTTTCCAATGGGAGCTTCCATATGGCGCCACCCGTTACCGCCACTTCTCCTCTGGTGTAATGCATTTTCTCATGTTAGTGCTAGTCCCTGTGATATCTCTCCTGATGTGGCTGAGAAGTTCTTCAAATGATGGCTTGCTCACCCGAAAGAAGTTGAAAAACTTCTCATCAGCACACAAATCATTAAAAAGTGTATTATGCAGTCCTCTGTCCATTCGCGATGATAACATCTGATGCACAGGCATTTTCCTCTCTCGAGAGCGTCTCTTCGCTATCTTTTTAGGCAGCAAGGCAACGAGAAGGAGCTCTTCGTTCGACGCCATTCTTCCGACTGACAAGGAGCGGCGTGTGTCGATGAGCCACTAGTGTCACGGCACTATTTGCACAAGGTAACCGGTGGCGGCCACCGGTGCCGGACACCAGTGGCCTCGTGTGAAAGAGGCCTTAGGTGGGTGTTAGGAGGACAAACGTGCTCTATAGTCTATACTACTCTGCTTTTTTATAACGAGGTGAAAAATCCTGACCCCTTGTTGCTTACTGACTGATATTTGATGCCAGGAGAAGGGAATACTATGCTTCTCCTTTATTTCAGCTGTATTTTATCATAGTTAACCCTACTATCAGGTAAACTGTTACAACCCTAGGGTAGTTGTTGCATAAACAAAACAAGGCTCATTGAAATCGTAACTCTTTGTTAAGAACTACAGAGTTCTTTGAAAGGAAATACTTATAGCACAAGAGAGTATTGACAAATTTAATAACTTTAAATATAATTAAGCATGCATCCTACAGAACTGCCTTACCCTACACCCGACACCAAGCATATATAATAGAAATAGAAATAAGCGAACATATAAACAAAATAAATACTACACAAGACCTTTGGTGTTTGGGAGGGGCTGGCAAAGAGGCAAACTTAAACATTACTTAAACACAAAGGGTTATCCATTACTTGAAGCAAGATAAGATTTTCATCCTATCTAGACACTTTGCAAGTACCAACTACAAGGTTATTGACTATACAAAGCGCCGCCACGTCAGCACGAACTAGATGGACTCGAACCGCTGACCGAATGCACAGGGACGCTACACATTGCGAGGTCACGTCTCTACCAACCTTGCCACCCTGACGGGCTACTTGAAGCAAAACAACAACACTTAACATTAAGACCAAACACCAAGGGAGGAGAGAGTACTTATCTGCTCGACTGGGAGGCTCTGCGCTGACTGCCTACCCAAGGTTCCCTCAAGTCATACATTAATTGGCCTCGCCTTCTCATTGGTTGTCACAACAAAAAAGTGACAACTGTTACATATACCTATATATATACAAACCCAAAAATAATGAGCAAACCCGAACTGTAACACTGTAAATGAGCTGACATTCATAACATAAACATTGGCATCATTTTAAGCATGAGACCTTATGATAGAATGGAATTTTCCCTTGGCTAAAAAAATAGACTATAGTCACAAACTGCAGACTTGCAAGTGTGTGGTAGTTTTTTATTTGGTTGTATCTTAAGGCTCGTGTGATTTATTTGTTTTAACCCCTTCACGCCCAGATCTTTTCTTTGCTATGAAAAATTGTATGTTGTCGAGCCATAAAAGTATGAAAAGTAACTGAATATACCAAATTAGTTAGTGGACAAGGATACTAAACAGGTCATATCGATAAAATATTGCTTATATTCACTAAAAATTGTCTAATGGTACCCAAATTACAATGGAAATTACGTTGTGGGCCTCAAAGGGTTAAGTGTTTGTCATATTGGTGTACATATACTAAAATTACAAGCTTAGGATTAAGTTTTAGCTTAAATTATGTGCAATATTTTATTTTATTGCATTTTTTGGACCCTATCAATCAATCAATCATTGGGGGCATACGCCGGGGGGCGCGTCGCCTCGCCCACCCTACGACGCCACTCCTGGGGGTCACCACGCGCGAGTTCCCATGCAGGCTCCTTTCCCATACCAAGCAGCTCTCGACAAGAAACATCAACTTGCCCCAGCCACGAGCCTTGTGGGCACCCCCTTGGCCTCCTCCACGCCGGATTGTCTCTTACAGATACAACCCGATGGGAAGGATCGGTTTCAGGGTAGCGTGCCACATGCCCATATAGCCGAAGTTGGCGCTGACGGACTATGCAGGTAATAGGCCTCGATTCAGTCTCACGGTGCAATCGCTGATTTGACACGTAATCATCCCATCGATACCCCATGATTCTGTGAAGACACTTATTACCAAAGGCATTGATTAGTCTCTTCAAGTCACTATTTAGTGTCCATGTCTCACAACCATAGAGTAAGACAGGGATCACAAGCGACTTGAAGATCCGGATCTTTGTCCTTCTGCACAGGTACCGACAACGCCAAATACTCCCGCTGAGCGAGTCCACAACACTGTGGGCTATGCCAATCCGCCGTAAGACTTCTTGACGTGACCCGCCGTCATTATGGACTGCGCTACCAAGGTATGTAAAACTTTCCAAGATCTCAATGTCCTCGCCACACGCATGAACAGACTGTACTGCTTCATCTAGTAAGTCTCCAAACACCTGGACCTTGGTCTTGAGCCAGGAGACCTCAAGTCCCAAAGGCTTTGCCTCCTCATGCAGCGCCTCGAGAGCCATCACAAGAACCTCCAGCGACTCAGCAAAGATTACTGCATCATCGGCAAAAACAAGATCAGTGATCTTGGTGTTGCCGACGGATGCTCCACAATCACTTTGATCTACAACCTTGTCCAATACCCAGTCCATACAAGCGTTGAAAAGTGATGGGGCAAGGACGCACCCTTGCCTCACTCCTGTATTCACAGGAAAGAAGCTGGATACACCTGCCCCACACTTCACAGCACTCTCAGTCCCAGAATACAGACCAGTTATCAAACCAATAGTCCTTGCAGGAATCCCGCAAAGTCGCAGAAGATCCCAGAGTGACTCACGATGCACTGAGTCAAATGCCTTCTTGAGATCAACATAGGCTGCAAGCATCCCCTGTCAAAACTCACGTCGGCGTTCCACCAGGACACGAAGCGCTAGGATATGGTCCATTGTTGACTTACCAGGCGTGAACCCAGACTGCTGAGGTCTCTGATGCTTCACCAGATGGCTGCGAATCCGTGTCAGCAATAGATGGGCAAGCACCTTGCCTGGTACGCTGAGCAGTGTAATACCGCGGTAATTGTTGCAGTCCTGACGGCCCCCTTTCCCTTTCCAGATAGGGACGACCAGCCCCCTTTTCCAGTCAGGAGGAATGGTACCTGATTGCCACACGGCAGTCAGGACAGCATGCAACCCGCGGATCATGACCTCACCCCCAGCTTTGAGGAGCTCCGCACTGATATTACAAACACCAGCTGCCTTTCCACCCCTCAACTTTGCTACAGCCTCTCTGACTTCGTCAAGAGAGGGTGCGGTTTCGTCAATGGGAGGATCGGCATCCACTGCCTGTAACCCAGTGGTGTGAAGCTGCTCAGTTGGAGGGTCCATTTTGGACCCTATACTGATGTTATTATGACTGTGATCTCAGTATGTTGTGGCCAATAAAATATCTATCTATCTGTGTGTGTGTGTGTGTGTGTGTGTGACTGTGTGTGTTTGGGAAAAGCATGGAATCAGGTGGCCAAAAGTAACTTGCTTTAATCTGAACACTGGTTCACACTACTACTACTACTACTACTACTACTACTGCTGCTGCTACTACTACTACTACTACTACTACTACTACTACTACTACTACTACTACTACTACTACTACTACTACTGCTACTACTACTACTGATAATATGTAATATGTAATAATATGATTAATACAAAAATTATTATGTTCTGGGATTCATCTGACAAGGGAGGTTTTTTTCAACACCAAAACACCAGTTTTTTTTCAACACCATAAGAACATAAGAAAATAAGGAAGCTATAAGAGGCCGTGAGACCTACACGAGGTAGTTCCTGTTTTTACCCCCCCTCACCCCATATTTTAGGCATATAACCCTCTAATATACTGGCATAGGCCTAAACACGGGGTAGGCCTAGTTCTTGGGACACTAACAGACATACATGACCTACATAATAGCAAATAAGGGACGTAAGAAATAATCATTCCTCTGTCTCTATAGCTATAACAGCCAATATTTCACCTATTTAAGCCTATTTTCGGGTTTGTGCATTGATATTCTCCCTATTTACCTTTGGTCAGCCTTGCACAGGGCCAGTAATGCGGTGTTATAAGGCTAGTAATGGCCCCATGGCCATGAACACCCCCGCGGCCCCAAGGCTGTCACGTCACACTAGGGATGTGCACCGGTATCCGGTATACAGAAATACCGTTATTTCAGTGTCGGTATTACCGGTATTTTGTTGATACCGCACAACCCTACGTCACACGGCCGTGACGTCACAGGCACGGCGGCTTGCCGGCCGGCAGCCCAGCTCCTTATCCCTTCATTAACCAAAACACATCAAATACATTAAATAATTAATAAATCAACACGGATAAAGTAAAATAAAGATAAATAGGACACAATAAGCCTAAAAAAACAATGAAATAACAAAGAATTAATGAAATATTGGGTATCATAATATGCCCAAAAAAGCCTGAAATTTACACAACACAGATCGACTTTTTACCGAAGGTTCTATAATTCGTGAAAAAATATGGGCAAATAGTATATGATGTGTGTATCTTATAAACAGTAACAGATGTTCAGTGTTCAGTGTTGAAGTGTTGAAACCAAGAAGCAAAATATGTTTTGTTTTTTCGATAATTTGACCCTTTCAACCACTGAGTCAAATGTATTCCTTCACTAAATACGTGAAAAACACGTCACATAGGCACACACAGACACACTGCGACTGTAGGCATAGCTAATCACACACAAATAACCTCACAGCTTAACTAAAAGGAGGAACAAGGTTGACGTGAAAGTGTAAACAAAAAACCCCTCAGACAAAAAAACAAAATACATCCACCAAGCTCGCGATTTATACATAAAACGATGCGGAAATATCGAAATATATTAAAACACACAAAAATCCCCCTATATTTAGTGCAAAAAAAGAATTATCAACAAAATGTCAGTATTATGTACGGGTTTACTAACTGATTGCATCATATTTCTTTTACGTAGGTCTTAAATATCTGAGACTTTTATGAAGTCATTAAAAAAACAGGGGTTTTCAGCAAGGCTATGCAATCCTATATCAGTACACGAATAAAAAAGCGATTATTCGTTTGAAATACGTAATCGGCAACTCGTCACCTCAGGATTCCCACGAGCCAATCAGGGGCCTAGCTACGTTGTCAGCCAATCAGCGTTCAGGAACCACTGGGCGGCCATGTTTACTTATTATCCCAGATATACAGACATATTTAAGAGTAAATAAGCTGAGATTTACCCTTAGAGAAACTCTCTAACATGTAGAGAAAATTAAAGCTAGATCACTTTTAATGTTATTTTGAGAGATAGTGGTTTAACACGTAGAGAAAATTAGATTTAGCTCACTTCCAATGTTATTTTGAGATAGAGTGGTTTAACACGTAGAGAAAATTAAAGCTAAAAACGCCACCAGTTATTTTCAACACCACCAAAACACCTGGTTTTTTTCACCACCAAAACACCAGTTTTGGTAATAATGGACGAGAGTTTCGCGGTCTTTTTCAGAGACACCGACTAGTTTATCCTGCCCTAAAATAGGTTCTTTTTCTAATTGAGATAGTTTTATTTTGCGCAAAACCATAGCTTTTGAAGAAAAACAAAACAAAAAATTCTCCATCAGAAAAATCACTAAAACTTGGCCTGGAAAAATTTGTCACGTTCTTATAGGCTTTAATGAAACCTAACCTAACCTTTTAGGTTTTATTGAAACCTAACCTAACCTTAACCACAAAGTATACCTAACCTAAACTTATAAGTTTAAATTAAACCTAACCTAACCTGACCTTAACCACAAAGTATACCTAACCTAACCTTAACACTCTTACCTACTGAGGTGGTGGGAAGCAGCGAGCTATTTCCCGTAGGAAGTAGTGGAAGATGGTGGCTTGGAATTGGATGATGAGGACTTCAGTCACTGAACACCCTCCACACTGCATTTCAAGTAGCCCACTGACTGAGCAGGGCAGATACAAATTTAGGACCTTTGTTTTAATTAAGAGCCTTTGATTGGCCGCTCAAAAATTTTAATAGCCTTTGATTGGCTCCCGAAAATAGTGTGACTGATTGGCTAAAAGAAAAAAAATGTGCGCCTGTCATTGGCTACTTTTGGCTGTCTATGATTGGCTACCCTCGTCGAGGTGTGAAAAACCTGATCCGCCTATAATTTTGGGTCAGTGTCCAAATGGAGTTTGATGGAGGAGGGTGTGTCTGTCTGCGCTATAGACAACAAAAGGATAATTTCAATATATACATCATTTTTGTATATTAAGCGCAAGTAGAGTAGCAGTGTACAGTATACTGAGCAAAAAAAATTACAGAAAACGTGAGTAATAAGGTCTGTAGCGAACGTGAAACTCTCGTCCATTATAACCATGACATGTTCATAGGTATGCGAGAGACAAGTGCTTACGTCCGCCACACTCTTCTTCCTCTTGTGACCTGCATCGCCTCTGTTCTTCCCTTGCCGTGGACACTTTTCAATGAGGATTTGGGCATTTGGCTTTAGTTTAGAGGTTAAAACGTGGGGTTAGATTAGATTAATGAGTCTAAAGGGGGGGTTAGATTAGATTAATGAGTCTAAAGGGGGGTTAGATTAGATTAATGAGTCTAAAGGGGGGTTAGATTAGATTAATGAGTCTAAAGGGGGGGTTAGATTAGATTAATGAGTCTAAAGGGGGGTTAGATTAGATTAATGAGTCTAAAGGGGGGTTAGATTAGATTAATGAGTCTAAAGGGGGGTTAGATTAGATTAATGAGTCTAAAGGGGGGGTTAGATTAGATTAATGAGTCTAAAGGGGGGTTAGATTAGATTAATGAGTCTAAAGGGGGGTTAGATTAGATTAATGAGTCTAAAGGGGGGTTAGATTAGATTAATGAGTCTAAAGGGGGGGTTAGATTAGATTAATGAGTCTAAAGGGGGGTTAGATTAGATTAATGAGAGTAAAGGGGGGGTTAGATTAGATTAATGAGTCTAAAGGGGGGTTAGATTAGATTAATGAGTCTAAAGGGGGGGTTAGATTAGATTAATGAGACTAAAGGGGGGGTTAGATTAGATTAATGAGTCTAAAGGGGGGGTTAGATTAGATTAATGAGAGTAAAGGGGGGGTTAGATTAGATTAATGAGTCTAAAGGGGGGGTTAGATTAGATTAATGAGTCTAAAGGGGGGGTTAGATTAGATTAATGAGTCTAAAGGGGGTTAGATTAGATTAATGAGTCTAAAGGGGGGTTAGATTAGATTAATGAGTCTAAAGGGGGGGTTAGATTAGATTAATGAGTCTAAAGGGGGGTTAGATTAGATTAATGAGTCTAAAGGGGGGGTTAGATTAGATTAATGAGTCTAAAGGGGGGTTAGATTAGATTAATGAGACTAAAGGGGGGTTAGATTAGATTAATGAGAGTAAAGGGGGGGTTAGATTAGATTAATGAGTCTAAAGGGGGGTTAGATTAGATTAATGAGACTAAAGGGGGGGTTAGATTAGATTAATGAGTCTAAAGGGGGTTAGATTAGATTAATGAGTCTAAAGGGGGGTTAGATTAGATTAATGAGTCTAAAGGGGGGGTTAGATTAGATTAATGAGACTAAAGGGGGGTTAGATTAGATTAATGAGTCTAAAGGGGGGTTAGATTAGATTAATGAGTCTAAAGGGGGGTTAGATTAGATTAATGAGTCTAAAGGGGGGGTTAGATTAGATTAATGAGTCTAAAGGGGGGTTAGATTAGATTAATGAGTCTAAAGGGGGGTTAGATTAGATTAATGAGTCTAAAGGGGGGTTAGATTAGATTAATGAGTCTAAAGGGGGGTTAGATTACATTAATGAGTCTAAAGGGGGGTTAGATTACATTAATGAGTCTAAAGGGGGGTTAGATTACATTAATGAGTCTAAAGGGGGGTTAGATTAGATTAATGAGTCTAAAGGGGGGTTAGATTAGATTAATGAGTCTAAAGGGGGGGTTAGATTAGATTAATGAGTCTAAAGGGGGGGTTAGATTAGATTAATGAGAGTAAAGGGGGGGTTAGATTAGATTAATGAGTCTAAAGGGGGGGTTAGATTAGATTAATGAGTCTAAAGGGGGGTTAGATTAGATTAATGAGAGTAAAGGGGGGGTTAGATTAGATTAATGAGTCTAAAGGGGGGTTAGATTAGATTAATGAGTCTAAAGGGGGGGTTAGATTAGATTAATGAGTCTAAAGGGGGGTTAGATTAGATTAATTTCCATATCTCATACGTACACGCCTTCCTACTAAAAACATCTTATATCTCCAAAAGTAGTGATTTGCGACGGAAGCTCATGGAGAGAATGTTTCCTAGAATTCAATAAGGTAAACAGAAACCACACTCCCAATTGAATTGTGTAGGGAACTCTGGTCCTGGTGCAAAATAATACCCCAACATTTTGCGTACCGATTTCTCAGCGCCGCCGTACCCTTAGCCTCGACCATTAATTACTTACCGTAGATAACACTATAGTCGCCAGTCACTTGCCACTGCACTAATGTCGCCAGGCACAATATATTACGAATTTTAGCATCACTACAGACTTTTATGTGCCACTGAAGACATGTAGAGTGATGTACATAATATAAACTACTGTGCATGCGTCTTAAGTGGCACATAAGAGTCTGTAGTGCTGCTAAAATTCGTAATATATTGTACCTGGCGACATAAGTGTAGTGTCAAGTGACTGGCGACTATAGTGTTATCTACGGTAAGGCATACGTCTCCACCGCAGAGCAGACGTGTCACAGCAAAACACAGCACAGAAACACACCAAACACGATCAAATCACCACATTAACCAACATCTGAGAAGTCATTAGGGTTACAGGGAGTTTCGTACCCAGGTTTTGTTAGTTGTTTCGGTCAATTTATAGTTTCACCCAACCAACGATTTTCTGATGCGCCTTATGTTTTTCTGGTGTGTTTTTATGTGTTTTGAATTAATCTGCTAACCGTTTCTGTCGCATTTTTTTTTTTTTTGGCAAAAAGGACAAAAAAAAAAAAAAAAACTAAACCTAACCTAACCTAACCCATACTTAACCTAACCTAACCTACCTATACTTTATATATATATATATATATATATATATATATATATATATATATATATATATATATATATATATATTATATATATATATATATAAAAAAAAATAAATTTAAAAAAAATAAAAAAACTATCTACCTAAAAACCTTTTGTAGTTAGGTAAAGGTTAGGTTAGGTTTAGGTTTATTTTTTGTCATTTATATATATATATTTATAAAAAAAATAAAAAAAAAAAAAAAAAAATTGCGACAGAAACGTTACCGTTTACTGTTACCGTAGATAACAGTAAAGTCGCCAGGACAACTTTTTTTTTCTGTTTACAGACGTGTGGTGGCGTTAATAGTTACATTTCTACATCCATGGTTTCAGGACAGTTAGAAGGGTGGAGAGTCTGTGTCATTTTGTGTCTTCATCTGTGTCATAGTATGGCTATAAATGAACAAATTACAAAAATATCTACAAAGTGGCTACCAACAGTCAAGTCGCCATCTAGTGTTTATTTACTGAGTGTCGTACCGCTGTCGTCGTCGCCCGAAAAAAAAATGCGTAGCGAAATTTGAAACCGTCTATACTTGCAGATACAAAGCATAAAACAACGCTGAAACAGTGTAGATTATACAGTCAGGATATAAACTACTGTGTATCATCTTCAGTGGCACATAAAAATCAGTAGTGATGCTATAACTCGTAATATTTGGCGGCTGGCGACATCACTGCAGGTGGCGACTTCACTGTTATCTACGGTAGCAGATTCATTCAAAACACATAAAAACACACCAGAAAAACATAAGACGCATCAGAAAATCGTTGGTTGGGTGAAACTATAAATTGACCGTTGTTTCGTACACTGATTTTTAGTTTTTTCGTGCATATCTGGTGCCGATTCGTAACTCTTAGTAATCAAGTTCAACTGAGCTGTGTGGACGAAACGACTATGGTTTCATATAGACTACGAAACAACTTTTTTTGGTGTACGAATCTACTGGTGTACGAAACAACTTGTGTACGAACTGACTGCACCCCGTCATTACTTGAGGTACACAGCGACCAGGTACACACGCACACACACACACACACAGGTAGCACACCCCCCCCCACGCTTTTCCTTGACTCTAGCTAAGGTGACACAGACAGCCAACTCACCATTAACATTGGAAGAAGCCAGATAAGCAGGTAGAGAGGCGCCATGGTGAGCAGAAAGCAGGTAAGCAGAGGAGGAGGAGGAGGAGCGACCCGCCTCCCTCGCCCTCGCGCCCTAAACAACACTGCACCGCCACGCAAACCGACTCGACTCAGGGATGGGAGGGAGATATTCATGGATTTTTTGCTATTTTATGGGTATATAGATCATTTCTGAGCCATATCAGGGTTTATATATAACAGTACTACCTTGTTTCAGTGATGTGTATGCGTGTGAGTGTCATATAAGTGCTATTAGTGTATTGGGACGTAATATAAATGCTCTCAGGAAATCATTTTAATGGATTTTTTACTATTTTACGGGTATATAGATCATTTCTGAGCCATAACAGGGTTTATATGTAACAGTACTACCTTGTTTCAGTAATGTGTATGCGTGTGAGTGTCATATAAGTGCTATAAGTGTATTGGGACGTAATCTAAATGCTCTCAGGAAATCATTGTAATGGATTTTTGACTATTTTACGGGTATATAGAACGTTTTGGAGCCATTTCAGGGTTTTATATTTAACGATACTACAATGTTTCAGTAGTGTATGTGTGTCAAGGCGTATTTTGTAGCGCCACAAGAGTATAATTTTACACATTAACCGCGACTCAGAGCTGGGATGTTGTACCGTAGATTTAATGGATTTTTGACTATTTCACGGGTATATAGAACATTTTTTGGGCGTTAAGGGTATTCATATATAACAGTACTACCTTGTTTCAGTAGTGTGTGTGTGTGTAAGTGTGTTATATAAGTGTGGTGGCACGTTTATCTAGGTAGTGCTCTCAGGAGTTTGATTTTTTGAAGGGTAGACTGAGCGAGATGATGTAACATGGTTTTTATTACCTCTCTCTCCTTTTCTCTGTTCTCCTATTAGGCCCTATGTGTATATTTCTTACACGTGTGTCATTGATCTATGGACTCATCTATCTATGTGTTCATTTGTCCATTTACTGGTTTGGTTCTTAGTAAATTCGAGATAAGACTGAGCGAGGTTGTGGCGGATTACATTTTCGAAGAGTTTTTCCTGTCTGTTGTTCCTCATATTTTGTTCACCCAC
Organism: Chionoecetes opilio; assembly: GCA_016584305.1. Classification (NCBI taxonomy): domain Eukaryota; kingdom Metazoa; phylum Arthropoda; class Malacostraca; order Decapoda; family Majidae; genus Chionoecetes; species Chionoecetes opilio. The sequence goes on along the minus strand of JACEEZ010021872.1, from coordinate 152,567 downwards.
CTCCCGTTTTTCCTGCATCTCATTTAGCCCCAAACTACTCAACACGTCACCTTTATGTATTCACGTATAGCTTGGGTGGAATTAAACCAATATACTCACCGAGGAGAATATTTAGATGGCAGAATTTAAGTGTTTTACGTAAAGCAATATAATTAAACATTATACATGAAAGCAGTGGCGTAGCTATATATCTATCAATGGGGGGCACAGCCAGTGGCAGCTCGTGATAAAATAAAATGGAGGGACTGCAAGCTTTACCCAACAGTAGGATATACAAATTTGACCTACCTCAGGTATGACGTGCAGATGTTCACGGATTTCAGGGCATGGTAGTAGTGGTGGTGGTAGAAGGGATGGTGGGGGTGGTAGTGTTGGCGGTGGTGGTAGAATTAAGGGATGGCTGAGGTGGTGATGGTAGTATTACAGTATAGGTGCCTTGCACAGTTGCACTGACGTCACGATCTAGCGTCTTCAAGCCAAATGCCGCCCGTCGGAGCGAGCTGGAGGACCAACAAACTCCACTTGCCGCCCGTGTTTGCCAGCTTATGGTAATTTTCCCCTACTAAATATATGTTTATCAGTATAAAAGGTATACTGTCATCCTCGGAAATGTTTGTTCTGTAATATTATTAAATAAAAAACCGTAAAACACGCTAAATAAATGCCATTATGAGACTCTCAATAAATATGCATGAACTTAATATTCTATTAAACTCTTCGCTATTTAATATTTTGCGGGAAAACTTTTTACATGGAGAACATCAATAGAAGCGGAATTTCATTAGCTTTCCATTGATATATTTCGTTATCTGATAAATGAATTAGCAGCATGCATAAATTAGCGTTAACTAAATAAATAACACCATCAATCGGGAAAAATTACCAGATTTCATGATTTTATTTATTTAGTTAACGCTTATTTATGCATGCTGCTAATTCATTTATCTGAAAACGAAATATATCAATGAAAAGCTAATTAAATTCCGCTTCTATTGATATTCTCCATGTAAAAAGTTTTATCACAAAGTATTAAATGACGAAGAGTTTAAATGAAATATGCTTGAAGTTCAAGCATATTTCTTGAGAGTCTCGTTTATTTAGCGTGTTTTACGGTTTTTTATTTCATAATATTATAGAACAAACATTTCCGAAGATGACAGTATACCTTTTATACTGATAAACATATATTTGGTAGGGGAAAAGTACCATATGCTGGCAAACACGGGCGGCAAGTGGAGTTTGTTGGTCCTCCAGCTCGCATTTCCCGCGTTTTTCGCCTGCACAGCAAGGGCTGTGACGTCACGTGCAAGGCACTTATTACTTGAAAATAAAAGTCGTTACCGTTAAATATGACTGCCTAGGTACAGTTATAGGGCATATAGGGCTTCACGCTAGAGGCAACATGCCGCCTCTTCCTATAGAACTTCCTTGTCCACACGCAATGTAAACACAGGAGGACTTAGCAGCTGATCGAGCTGGCCTCGACTGCAGCCCATTGTGTTCACAAGTGGCGCGGCGGCAGAGCAGACATGAATCGTAAAGCAAATATACAAGTAACTTGAATTTAGGTTTGGTTTTAATGAAAATTCACTTAGTAACGTATTGAAAATAATCAAATAACATATAATGACTTTTTATTATGATATATTTGTTAGTAGTGTATCAATTCTGTTGTGTCTCTAAAGGAATCATACACCTGGCAGTGAGTGTCTGGGGGTGCTGCAGCTCTGCAGCACTATGCCACGAGCCGCCACTGGGCACAGCTGAGTATGGGGGGGCACTAGGCAAGGGGAGCTCAGGGACACTGATGTTACATAGAAAATAAGGGTATTTACAGGAACTATCTCGTACGTGTAGGTCTCACGGCCCCTTGTACTCCTTATTTGCTTATGTTCTTATAAGCGCATATTCTATATGCTTATATATATATATATATATATATATATATATATATATATATATATATATATATATATATATATATATATAATATATAAAGAGAGAGAGAGAGAGAGAGAGAGAGAGAGAGAGAGAGAGAGAAGAGAGAGAGAGAGAGAGAGAGAGAGAGAGAGAGAGAGAGAGAGAGAGAGAGAGAGAGAGAGAATTATCAGAATTATATATTCATATCAGAATTATCTCAGGATCGGAGTGTATCCTGCCAAGTGCCCCTTTCTACCCCGCACTCCAAGTCAGGATGGACAAGCCAGGGCCGGTATTACCAAAGAGATCATAGTTAAGAACGTTCATCATAGCTGGACAAAAGGTCCCATTTTAGTCACAACTGGCTGGCGGATATCATAAATTGTGGGGGGACTATCACAAACCGCGCGCGGGAGGCTAGGAGTGGGTTCACCGAGTTCTAGCGCGACTATGATAACGGCTCCGCGACTATGATAAACTTTCCAGCTGTTAACAGGGCCGAGACACAATAACAGCCTCAGTGAAGAAATATTCGCCCACATAGGGATGTGTTGAGTGAGCTGAGTGATGCACAGCTGATTAGGAAATACCGAGTAGACCGTGTGAGGGCTAAGAGTGAGTTCACCGAGTTCTAGCGCGACTATGATAAACTTTCCTTCTGTCAACAGGGCCGAGACACAATAACAGCCTCAGTGAAGGAATATTCGCCCACATAGGGATGTGTTGAGTGAACTAAGTGATGCACAGCTGATTAGGAAATACCGAGTAGACCGTGTGAGGGCATATTGTTCCTCACCAACTTTGTACAAACAGCTTTTAGATCGAAAACATCGCCATCCGGCAACTCTGTTTCGTGTTTACACAGATACTGCTCAACGGTACATCTATATGCTTTATTTTCGGGAATGAATTACTACATTACTCTCTGTGTCACTGCCCTAAACATGTTATAAACATAAGGGAAGAAATATCAACCCATAAAACGTGGTCAAAGGATGAATTTACTGATTATATAACCATTTTAAAGAAACAATGACGCTATATTTAGCAGACGCCTATGATAAACAATTGTGCTAGATTCCAAACTTATGATAAATGGCGTATGATAAAAATGTATCATATCCAAGAGTTATGATAAATATTTGTCATAGCTATGATTAAGTTTTGGTAATACCGGTCCAGTCCTCGTGCCGCACGCCAGCACCACGAACACTCTCCTCTCTTTTTTTCAAAGGATCTCTCTGACGGGCTCAAGCTAGTCCGTGGTCCTCCCCTGCTGGAGGCCCGAAAAAAAAAAAAAAAAAAAAAATCTCAGGATATGCCTTTTCGTTTTCCTGGTTCTCATTTCTTTCCTTCTCCTGTCTCTCATTTTGGTCACACACATGTAGCTTACCGTCAATAACACTATAGTCGCCACTGCACTAATGTCGCCAGGCGTATTTTATAACTACACGTACGTACAAGCTTCTTTATCGTATTTCTTTTCTGTTTATCAATCATTCAAAGTCTTATTATCTGGGACATTTTTCTTACACTTAATAAGATATGATTAATAATTCCTCTCACTCACTCTCTCTCAACTCACTGTAAAATTGTCTCTGCTGGGAACTGGCACGTGTTGTAGCGACAGGTGATAGGAGATATATAGTGCTATAGTAAGATAACATTCATACGATAAGATACATTTAGATTTCTTATCTAGCCGTCATGATAATAAGCTTAAAAAGAGTTTGTTCATTTGATCTCATAACCGTAGATAACACTATAGTCGCCAGTCACTTGCCACTGCACTAATGTCGCCAGGCACAATATATTACGAATTTTAGCATCACTACAGACTTTATGTGCCACTGAAGACATGTAGTGTGATGTATATAATATAAACTACTGTGCATGCGTCTTCAGTGGCACATACAAGTCTGTAGTGCTGCTAAACTTCTTAATATATTGTGCCTGGCGACATTAGTGCAGTGGCAAGTGATTGGCGACTATAGTGTTATCTACGGTAAAGTCTTATTATCTGGGACATTTTTCTTACACTTAATAAGATATGATGAATAATTCCTCTCTCTCACTCACTCACTCACTTTGTCTCTGCTGGGAACTGGTACGTGTGTTGTACCGACAGGTGATTGGAGATAATATAGTAGCTACTGTAGTAAGATAACATTCATAAGACTAAGGGGGCGGGCACTCAGTAGAGCGCATACTTCCGCCCGAACATTTCATCAATTGGTTGCCATGGCAACAGTTGTGATTCGATTTCATCCAAAATTAAATCAGTTCTTCCTTATACCAAATAAATTTGGTATACCAAGTTTGGTCCAAATATATTCGTAACTTTTCGAGAAATCCTGTACACTAAACAAACAAACAAACAAACAAACAAACAAACAAACAAACAAACAAACAAACAAACAGACAGATCGGGGTGAAAATATAACCTCCCTCCAACTTCGTTGGCGGAGGTAACAAGAGATTATGTGGTGGTCTGAAAGTCAACCAGACATTATTTTCATCAAAGTTTAAGGAAACATCGTTTTTTTTACTCTTTTTCTCTCATATGTAAACCCGCACACACATTGAGAGGCTAACAACTACCGTAGATATCACTAAAGTCGCCAGGACAACGTTTTTTCGATGTACAGACGTGTGGTGGTGTTAATACTTACATTTCTACATCCATGATTTCAGGAAAGTTAGAAGGGGCTATCTGGAGAGTCTGTGTCATTTTGTGTCTTCATCTGTGTCACAGTAGTATGGCTATAAATGAACAAATTACAAAAATATAACCGAGTGGCGACGTTGATAACGGGCTACACTAAGGTCGCCATATAGTGTTTATGTTTAGAGTGTCCTCCCGCCGTCGTCGTCGCCCGAAAAAAAAACGAGTTAAGAAATTTGAAACCGTATATACTTGCAGATTCAAAGCATAAAACAACACTGAAACAGGGCAGATTATACAGTCATGATATAAACTACTGTGTATCATCTTCAGTGGCACAGATAAATCAGTAGTGATGCTATAATTCGTAATATTTGGCGGCTGGCGACATTATTGCAGCTGGCGACTAAAGTGTTGTCTACGGTAGGATGAGAAGGAAGGAAAAACATAAAGAATATGAGGAAGAGTGTATAAGAAGGAGGAAATCAGTAGTCTTTTTTATGTATCTTTAAACTTTTGTAGACGTGCACCCCCCCCCCCCCCCTCTTTGTAATGTCCTCCCCCTTTACTCAATAAACCTGTAAACTCGTACTACAAAACACCTCATCATATGTTCTGTATTTACTAAGTTTATCGAAGCATAGCAAAGAAAACATAAGAACATAAGAAAATAAGGAAGCTACAAGAGGCTGGGAGACCTACACGTGGTAGTTCCTGTTACTTAACACTACCTGCATCCACCTTTCATCCCCATCCATGAATTTATCCAGCCTCCTTTTAAAGTTCCCTAATGACTCCGCACTAACCACCTGACGACTGAGTCCATTCCAATCATTTACCACCCTATTTGTGAACCAGTTTTTCCCTATTTCTATTTTAAATCTACGCTTTTCCAGCTTGAATCCGTTATATCCTCTTGTTCTACCCTGGTTAAAAGCCGTAAGAACCTTTCCTACATCGCCCATATTGTATCCCTTTAACCACTTAAAAACTTTTAGTAGGACGCCTCATCATGCTCTGTAAGTTTATCGAAGCATAGCAAAGTGGCTGGCCTTGGAAGGTTCATACCTACCTACATACACACGACCAGCCAGCCACTTCTCTCCTACTGCACTGCCTTCCATGACTCAGCCAGAGGCGAAGAGAAAGCTGGCCCGGTATTTAATAAACTGGCCTTAATTAGTAATGAAATAAATACTAACCGGCCTCATGGAAAAACGTGCTCATCGGTAATTCCACAAAATAAAAAATAATAAAAACACGAGTGGGACAAAATATATATGATTCTTGAAACTGACTTACGATGATGAGAAACTAAATTTAGAGATGAACTAAGCATCGTTCTACCGTAGATAACAGTATAGTCGCCAGCTGCAATAATGTCGCCAGGCGCCAAATATTACGAATTATAGCATCACTACTGATTTGTATGTGCCACTGAAGATGATACACAGTATAGTCGTCCCACCGCAACTTGGTCTCGCGGGTGGGGTGGGTAGATTACTGCAGTGTTGTCACGTTCATCGTTGACAGGCCGACGAGGACCCTCTGTCATACTGTTAGCTATTACATTAACTATTTTTTAATCATATAGTTTTATAATACGGCTGCATGGTTTTGTGAATGGCTTGCGATTTGATGGTAAAATAACGAGTCTGTCTATCTTCCATTACATTTGGCATGGAAGCACATGCGACGTTGCGACCAAGTCAGGAGTAACCTGACCCCACCACAACCCCACCCCTCATTCCTTCCCTCCTTCTCTCCTTCCCTCCTTCTCTCCCTCCCTCCCTCCCTTCCTTCCCTCCTTCCCTCCCTCCCTCCTTCCCTCCCTCTCCTCCTTCCCTCCCTTCCTTCCCTCCTTCTCTCCCTCCCTCCCTCCCTTCCTTCCTCCTTCCTCCCTCCCTCCTTCCCTCCCTTCCTTCCCTCCTTCCCTCTTCTCTCCTTCTGTGTGTGTGTGTGTGTGTGTGTGTGTGTGTGTGTGTGTGGTGTGTGTGTGTGTGTGTGTGTGTGTGTGTGTGCAGAGCTGGGCAGTATTTAAATACAATTGTATTTAAATACGTATTTAAATACATTGTGTATTTAGAAATGTATTTAGAAATACATTGGTTGTCATGTATTTAAATACAGTACTTAAATACTTTTATGAGTATTTAAATACATTGTATTTAAATACATTTTATATAAAAGTTTAAATACTTTTTTATCCGTTAAGTTGGCCATAAACCCGCCCAACTATCTGGCAACCCTGATGTTACAGTGAACCAGGGTTTCCACTTTCAAGGAAATGTCCATTTCAATGGAAATGATTTCAAGGAAATTTAGGCCTGAGAAGGAAATTTCTAAGGAAACCCAAAATCTAAGGAAATCATTGCGAATCATTGCAAAATCTAAGGATACATTGCGTATGGTGTATCTATTACCAAGGTTTTTTCTATGAATGTTGGTAGAAAAAACCCTGGTAATAGATACACCATCTTCACCTATCTACTCGACAAAACCTACCAGATAACTATCCCCTCTTCTTCAATGACACTCAACTGTCTCCTTCTTCTACAATGAACATTCTAGGACTATCCTTTACTAAAAATCTGAACTGGAAATCTCACATCTCATCTCTTGCTAAAACAGCTTCTAAGAAGTTAGGTGTGCTGTGGCGTCTGCGTCCTTTTTTTTCTCCCTCCCAATTGCTTGCTCTCTACAGGGGCCTTATCCGCCCATGTATGGAGTATGTCTCACATGTTTGGGGAGGATCCACTCATACAGCTCTCCTAAACAGGGTTGAGTCAAAAGCTTTTCGCCTCATCAACTCCTCTCCTCTGACTGACTGTCTTCAATCCTTAAATCACCGCCGCAATGTTGCTTCTCTTGCTCTCTTCTACCGTTATTTTCATGCTCACTGCTCTTCTGAACTTGCTAACTGCATGCCTCCCCCACTCCCGCGGCCTCGCTGCACTAGACTTTCTACTCATTCTCATCCCTATTCTGTCCATCTTCCTAATGCAAGAGTTAATCAGTATCTTTACTCTTTCATCCCTTTCACTGGTAAACTCTGGAACTCTCTTCCTGTTTCTATTTTTCCACTTTCCTATGACTTAAATCTTTTCAAAAGAAGAGTAACAAGACACCTCTCGAACTAAATTGGCCTACCCCTCTGTTTTTATTTTATTCTCTTACTGTCTTCTTTATAGGGACTGGCAACTAAGCGGGCTTTGTGTTACCCATTTTTGTTGTGCCCTTGGCCAGTTCCTTGTGATGTAAAAAAAAAAAAAAAAAAATACGCAATGTATCGCTGAAAAGATCAGAAGGTGAAAAAGATCTTGGAGTGAGGGTGAGCCCAGACCTCCGACCTAGGAAACAATGTATTAAAGCTAGAAATAGAGATAATAGAGTGTCAGGATTCATTACCAGAAGTGTTAAAAGTAGAAGTGCGGAAGTTATTCTAAAGCTTTATCTGACTCTAGTCAGGCCTCACCTAGACTATGCAGTTCAGTTTTGGTCTCCATATTACAGGATGGATATAGCCTTGTTAGAATCAGTGCAAAGAAGGATGACCAAAATGATACAAGGGATGCGTAACTTTAGTTATGAGAAGAGATTGGAGCTATTAAAGTTACACTCACTCGAGAGACGCAGAGTAATGGGCGATCTGATAGAAGTTTTTAAGTGGATAAAGGGATTTAATAAAGGAGAGGTAGGAAAAGTTATTACGGGTATTAACCAGGGTAGAGCAAGAAGTAACGGATTCAAGCTGGAAAAGCGTAGATTAAAAAAAGAAATGGGGAAAAACTGGTTCATAAATAGGGTGGTGAATGACTGGAATGGTCTCAGTAGACAGGTAGTTAGTGCTGAGTCATTGGAGAGCTTTAAAGAGGGGCTGGATAGGTTCATGGATGGGGATGAAAGGTGGATGTAGGTAGTGTTAGGTAACAGGAACTACCACATGTAGGCCTCACGGCCTCTTGTAGCTTCCTTATCTTCTTGTGTTCTTATGTTCTCATGTTAAATCCTAAGGAAATTCATTTTTTTCGGACAAGTTAAAATTTGGGTGCTACTATAGCGTGCGGTCTACCGGGACATTTGCACTATAGCGTGCGGTCTACCGGGACATTTTACACTATAGCGTGCGGTCTACCGGGACATTTGCACTATAGCGTGCGGTCTACCGGGACATTTTACACTATAGCGTGCGGTCTACCGGGACATTTTACACTATAGCGTGCGGTCTACCGGGACATTTTACACTATAGCGTGCGGTCTACCGGGACATTTTACACTATAGCGTGCGGTCTACCGGGACATTTACACTATAGCGTGCGGTCTACCGGGACATTTTACACTATAGTGTGCGGTCTACCGGGACATTTTACACTATAGCGTGCGGTCTACCGGGACATTTTACACTATAGTGTGTGGTCTACCGGGACATTTGCACTATAGCGTGCGGTCTACCGGGACATTTTACACTATAGCGTGCGGTCTACGGGACATTTGCACTATAGCGTGCGGTCTACCGGGACATTTGCACTATAGCGTGCGGTCTACCGGGACATTTTACACTATAGCGTGCGGTCTACCGGGGCATTTGCACTATAGCGTGCGGTCTACCGGGACATTTTACACTATAGCGTGCGGTCTACCGGGACATTTTACACTATAGCGTGCGGTCTACCGGACATTTTACACTATAGCGTGCGGTCTACCGGGACATTTTACACTATAGCGTGCGGTCTACCGGACATTTTACACTATAGCGTGCGGTCTACCGGGACATTTTACACTATAGCGTGCGGTCTACCGGGACATTTTACACTATAGCGTGCGGTCTACCGGGACATTTTACACTATAGCGTGCGGTCTACCGGGACATTTGCACTATAGCGTGCGGTCTACCGGGACATTTTACACTATAGCGTGCGGTCTACCGGGACATTTTACACTATAGCGTGCGGTCTACCGGGACATTTTACACTATAGCGTGCGGTCTACCGGGACATTTTACACTATAGCGTGCGGTCTACCGGGACATTTTACACTATAGCGTGCGGTCTACCGGGACATTTTACACTATAGCGTGCGGTCTACCGGGACATTTTACACTATAGCGTGCGGTCTACCGGGACATTTTACACTATAGCGTGCGGTCTACCGGGACATTTTACACTATAGCGTGCGGTCTACCGGGACATTTTACACTATAGCGTGCGGTCTACCGGGACATTTTACACTATAGCGTGCGGTCTACCGGGACATTTTACACTATAGCGTGCGGTCTACCGGGACATTTTACACTATAGCGTGCGGTCTACCGGGACATTTTACACTATAGCGTGCGGTCTACCGGGACATTTTACACTATAGCGTGCGGTCTACCGGGACATTTTACACTATAGCGTGCGGTCTACCGGGACATTTGCACTATAGCGTGCGGTCTACCGGGACATTTTACACTATAGCGTGCGGTCTACCGGGACATTTTACA
>JACEEZ010021872.1:125000-137500 GCA_016584305.1 Chionoecetes opilio | reverse complement strand
AATACATCACAATTAAGGTGTAGGAGATGGGAGGCGGGAAAAGCGATACCCACAAGAGAACATGAGGACTTTATAATATGTATAGCGATATGTTTATTATATGTATAGCGATATGTTTATTATATGTATAGCGATATGTTTATTATATGTATAGCTATATGTTTAGTGTATGTATAGCGATATGTTTATTATATGTATAGCGATATGTTTATTATATGTATAGCGATATGTTTATTATATGTATAGCGATATGTTTATTATATGTATAGCGATATGTTTATTATATGTATAGCGATATGTTTAGTGTATGTATAGCGAGAAAAAACCCACCTACAGGCTATAGGCTCCAACAGGCTACAGGCTACAGGCTATAGGCTCCAACAGGCTACAGGCTACAGGCTATAGGCTCCAACAGGCTACAGGCTACAGGCTATAGGCTCCAACAGGCTACAGGCTACAGGCTATAGGCTCCAACAGGCTACAGGCTACAGGCTATAGGCTCCAACAGGCTACAGGCTACAGGCTCCAACAGGCTACAGGCTACAGGCTATAGGCTCCAACAGGCTACAGGCTACAGGCTATAGGCTCCAACAGGCTACAGGCTACAGGCTATAGGCTCCAACAGGCTACAGGCTACAGGCTATAGGCTCCAACATAAAACTAGATAGACGTGCAGCTTTCTCGTACAGAAGACAGAAGTCAGAAACAGAAGTCTTAAGTGGAAAGCTGCATACCCAGGAATGGCCTTACATTAAGAAGGACTCCAGCACATATACTTTGATAAATGTATTATTGCCGACCCTGACGACACTCCATACAAGAGGCCATTTTAGCTCCGGGCAGCAAAGCTTGACCTCCCTGATGAGCTTGAGCTTCAAGCTGTAGATGGAGTCGACCATAGTGGCCACCCTGATGGCACGCATGCACAAGGACGATGTTCACGCTGTCCTAGAAGTCGAGCTTGGCCACCTTAATGGCACCCATGGGCCATGAGGCAGCGAATGGCGTCCACACTTTCCGTGCTGCACTCTTGCGTCGCTCGAAGGGGATGCTTGCCACCTTGGACACGAAGAATGCCCGTTTCCTCCGTTGGTGGGCGTTTTTTTTTTTTTTTTTTTTCGCACACTTCTCATCCATCACAGAGGCATAGACAGTATATTGATGCATATATGAAGTCTGTGTGTTCAGCCATCTCGGAGGAGTTCAACCGGACAGACTACGCACACACACACACACACACACATAGCTCTTCAATCGGGCTCTCCCCTATGCGGTCTGATCATACCTCAGGAATGACCCTCCTATGACCTAGATAAAGGAAAAAAAAATGTGTGTGTGAGTAAGCAAGGCGTAGCTATACCGTGATTCTGTCCTCTATATATTATTATTATTATTATCATAGCGATGAAGATACCTGATACAGCACGAAGGGAGGATGAAAGGCAGAGCAGGTAGGAGGGAAGAGGTAGGTGATATGTCCTTATGTAATCACTGAAGATGCTTGATTAGGCACGAGGAATGAGGGAAGGAGGGAGGGAGGGAAGGAAGGAAGGAGGGAGGGAGGGAGGGAGGGAGGGAGAGAGGGAAGGAGGGAGAGAAGGAAGAAAGGAAGGAGGGAGGGAGGGAAGGAGGGAGGGAGACAGGGAAGAAAGGAGGAAGGAGGGAGGGAGGGAGAAAGGGAAGGAGGGAGAGAAGGAAGGATGAAAGGAAGAGGGGAAGAGAGCTTGTAAGTACCCATTACTTGATGTTTCTTGATAAAGCACGAATAACGAGAGAAAGAAGGAAGAAAAAAAGGAAGAATGAAAAAAAAGGAAGGAAGGAAGGCAGGCATGGTATAGTTATTGTTTCTAGATAAGTCACGCATAACAAAGGAAGGAAGGAAGGCATTGTATAGTTATTGTTTCTAGATAAGTCACGCATAACAAAGGAAGGAAGGAAGAAAAGTAGGATGTCGTGTAGCCTACTTCCTCACTTTTGCGATGGTACGTATTTCAAAGGAAGAAAGGAAAGAATGAATGAATGAATGAAGGAAGGAAGGAAGGAAGGAAGGAAGGAAGGAAGGAAGGAAGGAAGGGAAGTCTTTACATGTTTCTGAACCTTTTCACCACCACGCCCCTTCAGTAGTGGGTCATTTAGCCTCCATGCCCCCCCTTCACCACCACGCCCCTTCAGTAGTGGGTCATTTAGCCTCCATGCCTCCCCTTCACCACCACGCCCCTTCAGTAGTGGGTCATTTAGCCTCCATCCCCCCCTTCACCACCACGCCCCTTCAGTAGTGGGTCCCTTAGCCTCCATGCCCCCCTTCACCACCACGCCCCTTCAGTAGTGGGTCATTAGCCTCCATGCCCCCCCTTCACCACCACGCCCCTTCAGTAGTGGGTCATTTAGCCTCCATGCCCCCCTTCACCACCACGCCCCTTCAGTAGTGGGTCATTTAGCCTCCATGCCCCCCTTCACCACCACGCCCCTTCAGTAGTGGGTCATTTAGCCTCCATGCCCCCCTTCACCACCACGCCCCTTCAGTAGTGGGTCATTTAGCCTCCATGCCCCCCTTCACCACCACGCCCTTCAGTAGTGGGTCCCTTAGCCTCCATGCCCCCCCTTCACCACCACGCCCCTTCAGTAGTGGGTCCCTTAGCCTCCATGCCCCCCCTTCACCACCACGCCCCTTCAGTAGTGGGTCCCTTAGCCTCCATGCCCCCCCTTCACCACCACGCCCCTTCAGTAGTGGGTCTTTTAGCCTCCATGCCCCCCTTCACCACCACGCCCCTTCAGTAGTGGGTCATTTAGCCTCCATGTCCCCCCTTCACCACCACGCCCCTTCAGTAGTGGGTCCCTTAGCCTCCATGCCCCCCCTTCACCACCACGCCCCTTCAGTAGTGGGTCATTTAGCCTCCATGCCCCCTTCACCACCACGCCCTTCAGTAGTGGGTCATTTAGCCTCCATGCCCCCCCTTCACCACCACGCCCCTTCAGTAGTGGGTCCCTTAGCCTCCATGTCCCCCCTTCACCACCACGCCCCTTCAGTAGTGGGTCCCTTAGCCTCCATGTCCCCCCTCACCACCACGCCCCTTCAGTAGTGGGTCATTTAGCCTCCATGCCCCCCTTCACCACCACGCCCCTTCAGTAGTGGGTCCCTTAGCCTCCATGCCCCCCCTTCACCACCACGCCCCTTCAGTAGTGGGTCATTTAGCCTCCATGTCCCCCCTTCACCACCACGCCCCTTCAGTAGTGGGTCCCTTAGCCTCCATGCCCCCCCTTCACCACCACGCCCCTTCAGTAGTGGGTCATTTAGCCTCCATGCCCCCCTTCACCACCACGCCCCTTCAGTAGTGGGTCATTTAGCCTCCATGCCCCCCCTTCACCACCACGCCCCTTCAGTAGTGGGTCATTTAGCCTCCATGCCCCCTTCACCACCACGCCCCTTCAGTAGTGGGTCATTTAGCCTCCATGCCCCCCTTCACCACCACGCCCCTTCAGTAGTGGGTCATTTAGCCTCCATGCCCCCCTTCACCACCATGCCCCTTCAGTAGTGGGTCCCTTAGCCTCCATGTCCCCCCTCACCACCACGCCCCTTCAGTAGTGGGTCATTTAGCCTCCATGCCCCCCTTCACCACCACGCCCCTTCAGTAGTGGGTCCTTAGCCTCCATGCCCCCCTTCACTACCACGCCCCTTCAGTAGTGGGTCCCTTAGCCTCCATGCCCCCCTTCACCACCACGCCCCTTCAGTAGTGGGTCCCTTAGCCTCCATGTCCCCCCTTCACCACCACGCCCCTTCAGTAGTGGGTCCCTTAGCCTCCATGTCCCCCCTTCACCACCACGCCCCTTCAGTAGTGGGTCCCTTAGCCTCCATGTCCCCCCTTCACCACCACGCCCCTTCAGTAGTGGGTCCCTTAGCCTCCATGCCTCCCCTTCACCACCACGCCCCTTCAGTAGTGGGTCCCTTAGCCTCCATGTCCCCCCTTCACCACCACGCCCCTTCAGTAGTGGGTCCCTTAGCCTCCATGTCCCCCCTTCACCACCACGCCCCTTCAGTAGTGGGTCCCTTAGCCTCCATGTCCCCCCTTCACCACCACGCCCCTTCAGTAGTGGGTCCCTTAGCCTCCATGTCCCCCCTTCACCACCACGCCCCTTCAGTAGTGGGTCCCTTAGCCTCCATGCCTCCCCTTCACCACCACACCCCTTCAGTAGTGGGTCCCTTAGCCTCCATGCCTCCCCTCCCTTCACGTCTTCAACCAAGATATTTCAAAATAATCCTGTATTAGAGAAAAAGTTAAAAAAATGCGTGTTTTAATTTTTTTTGTGCTCCTAATTATTCATGAACACCTTGCATATTCCTAGCAGCAGATGTAGTGAGCTCACGTTGAAAGGCTGCCGCACCCCCCCAGAAGCTACGCGCTATAATAATAATGATTAAAATGCAATAATAATAGTAATAATAATATAAAAAAATACAATTCGTAAAAACCTAGGGAGTAAATGAAATCTGGCAAGACGTCACCGCAGAGTTTTTTCAGCCACGCTTGCTTCCCTGTGACGACTTTCTTCGCTCAACCTCGCGCGCTACACTCATGTTATATATAGTAAAGCGAAGGCCGAGCTTCAAGTTAATAAATACTTGACAGTTCTTCCTCTTTTCTCTCTAGGCTAGCGCTCCCCTAGGTAATTAGCCACGCCCCCCAGGTTAAGAAGAACATAAGAACATAAGAATATAAGAAAATAAGGAAGCTACAAGAGGCCGCGAGACCTACACGTGGTAGTTTCTGTTACTTAACACTACCTACATCCACCTTTCATCCCCATCCATGAAAATATCTAGCTTCCCTTTAAAGCTCCCTAATAACTCTGCACTAACTACCTGTCTACTGAGTCCATACCAAGCATTTACCACCCTATTTGTGAACCAGTTTTTCCCTATTTCTTTTTTTAAATCTACGCTTTTCCAGCTTGAATCCGTTACTTCTTGTTCTACCCTTAAGAGCCGCTGCCTTACATAATACTTACTGACATTGGTCAAGCCGAATCCCGCGCCCGTCACCAGGGATCCCGGCGCGGGGGCCTCGTCGCTCAGGCAGAAAGGATACACCAGCTCGTTGAAGGCGATGCGCTCCACCGTCTGGATCACCGCCACGTCGTTGTAGCGCTCCAGCTTGGACGGGCTGACGGGGGGGTGAAGGGAGGGGGAGGGTTAATAACACACACAACACACACACACACACACACACACACACACACACACACCACATATATATATATATATATATATATACACCGTGCAGTACACCGCACGATGGTCTGGTTGATAACGTGCTGGTCCTAGGACCAGGCGAACCTAGGCGGTTCGAATCCTCGCGCTCCCGGTGATTTTTCACAGACAAATTCGGGCGGTTACTGACCCCCTTGAGCAAGGGGATGGGTGTGTGTGGTGTGTGAGGTCCCAGCATTACCCAAAGATCGGTAATAATGAGCTCCAAGCTCGCACTGAGAGGGTGAAACTGCCGATCGCAAGCCAGCTCGCGTGGACAAGACCATGGGTGAATAACACACACAACACACACACACACACACACACACATATATATATATATATATTATATATATATATATATTATACACATGACAAATTGCTATTACTTACTCGAAGTCGGGATGGACGATGATCTGCTCGACGGTGTAGTCCACGGGTCGGGAGTTGGTCTCCCCCTCCAAGGCAAAGTCCAGCTCCCCCAGCCTCACCGAGCGTACCCTGGGGCGGGGGGGGGGGGGGGGGAGAGGGAGAGGATATGGTTATGTAGGGAATACAATATTACACACACACACACACACACACACACGTAAGGATGTTATGAGTTCAAAGGCGCGACATCATTATAAAGAGAGAGAGAGAGAGAGAGAGAGAGAGAGAGAGAGAGAGAGAGAGAGAGAGAGAAGAGAGAGAGAGAGAGAGAGAGAGAGAGAGAGAGAGAGAGAGAGAGAGAGAGAGAGAGAGAGAGAGTTATTGAAAGCAGTAGCAGCCTGGTAGTAGTAGTAACAAAAACAGAACCTCCCAATTCGAAAACACAACACAAATGACACAGCACAAATTACCGCATGCATAATATTTTTTATTTTTTTTACCACAAAGTACGGGCCAAGAGGAAAAAAATATGTAACCAATAGCCCGCTTAGTTGGCAGTCCTCTATATAAAGGAATGCTATTATATAATAAAGGGATAATATTAAGTAAAAACAACTTCAGTCAACAAACACATTAAGCGACCCCTCATAAGGACTCACGGGCGGTCCGGATCGAAGACGCAGTGGGCGGCGGTGAGCAGGAAGCGGTCCGTGATGGGCGTGGCGCCGCAGAAGGTGTCGTGCACGCCCAAAGAGTTGCCAGAGTTCTCGCCCACCCGATCGTCTGAAGGAGGCGAGGCAGAAGGCTGACTTATTAACCCCCTGAGACCCAGAACGTAATTTCCATTGTAACATAACCACCATTCGACGATTTTTACCCCTTCACGCTCAGATCTTTCCGTTGCTATTAAAAAATGTATATTGTTGAGCCATAAAACTACGAAAAGTAACTAAATAAACCAAATTAGTTAGTCGCCAAGGATATTAAACAGGTCATATCTATTAAATATTGCTTATAATCACTAAAAATCGTCTAATGGTACCCAAATTACAATGGAAATTACGTTCTGGGCCTCAAGGGGTTAATGAACATAAGTAATATTATATAGATATGACCTGTTTAATATCCTTGTCCATTAGCTAATTTGGTTTATTTAGTTAATTTTTTCGTAGTTTTATGGCTAATAACAGACGATTTCATACAGCAAAGGAAAGATCTGGGCGTGAAGGGTTAACACTGTCCTCACGCTATCCAACTTATATATATTTATATATTATATTTTATATTATTTTTTACGTTTGCGCCTGTAGCGGCTGTAGGCTATTATTATTATTTTCTTTGAGGTCTCAGGTGGTTAGGTGGTTAATTAGTAGTTAGGCCTAGGCTATTTAAGGTCCCCATCTCATCAAGCACTCCCCGTTCCTCTCCATTCCTCGCATCCTCTTGTAGCTTCCTTATTTTGTTATGTTCTTATGTTCATCTCTTCCCATTCCCTCTCTCATCGCCCTCCTTCCCTCCCGCTGGTAGAATTTAACCCCTTGAGGCCCAGAACGTAATTTCCATTGTAATTTGGGTACCATTAGACGATTTTTAGTGAATATCAGCAATATCTTATAGCTATGACCTGTTTAGTATCCTTGTCCACTAACTAATTTGATATATTCAGTTACTTTTTGTAATGTTATGGCTCCACAACAGACATATTTTATAGCAAAGGAAAGATCTGGGCGTGAAGGGGTTAAGAACATAAGAACATAAGGAAGCTACAAGAGGCCGTGAGACTATACACGTGGTAGTTCCTGTTATTCTCACCTGTCGCCAGCAGGTCGACCACGTGCTGCTCCGCATTCTGGGGGAAGCAAGAAGAAAACATGGTGTGAAGGCTCCAATATGTGTGTGTGTGTGTGTGTGTGTGTGTGTGTGTGTGTGTGTGTGTGTGTGTGTGTGTGTGTGTGTGGTGAAATCAGTCTATATATCAACATTACTTGAGGTAAAAAAACAAAAAAAAGGCATTTCATCCCCGTTACAGAGAGAGAGAGAGAGAGAGAGAGAGAGAGAGAGAGAGAGAGAGAGAGAGAGAGTAAAAACAGAGATTGAAAAAAGAGAGAGAGAGAGAGAGCACTTGTAGATTCCCCTCCGTGATAACCCAGAAGGCCTCCTCGCCCCCCTTACAACACCGGGTGACAAGGGTTCTCTTCCCCCTCCCGCACCCTCACCTGCGGGACTGGGGATGGCCGCCGCGGGTTGACGCTCGGGGCCGGTCTGGTGGTGCTGGTTTGGTCCCTCAGCTCACCGGGGAAGTAGATCTGGCGCCTGGTCCTGCCCGACTGCTCAGCGGGGTACGGGCGGCCGCAGTCTGTAAACAATACGTAATACTACAAACCTTATAATTTCCCACAAAACACCACCACCTTCACCACAATTCCCACAAAACCTGAATAAATCCCACAAAATATCCCGTTTTCACTCCAGATAAAGGTATTACTCTTAATAACATAGTACAAGGGGGACGCATTGTTATAGAAGAGATAAGACCTGGTGTTAAGAGTATAGAGAAGAAATAAGAAGGCTGCATATGCTGCCACACTCTGCAAGACGCAACCATTATTATTGAAGAGGAAATGGTTAATTAGAAGTAGAGAAACATAAGAGGGTTGTATAGCTGGGAAAAGACTTAGTTCAGATTAGAGAAGGTATAAGAAGGTTGAATTTTTGAGAGGACACATAAGAACATAAGAACATAAGGAAGCTACAAGAGGCTGGGAGACCTACACGTGGTAGTTCCTGTTACTTAACACTACCTACATCCACCTTTCATCCCCATCCATAACACTGTCTAGCCTTTTTTTAAAGCTCCCTAATGACTCCGCACTGACCCCACGACTGAGTCCATTCTAGACACACCCACCAGTACGGCAGATCAGACGAAAGTGCTGTTAAGAGTAGAGGAGAAATAAGAAGGTTGGACATTTAAGAGGACATCGCGGCAAAATGACGAGAAAAGGAAGACGTTTTGAATAGCCCATTGTGGCAGTGTGTGTAGTGTGTATAGTGTGTGTAGGTGTGTATGTGGTAGTGTGTGTAGTGTGTGTAGTGTGTGTAGTGTGTGTGTGTGTAGTGTGTGTAGTGTGTGTAGTGTGTGTAGGTGTTTTTTGTAGTGTGTTGTGTAGTTGTGTGTAGTGTGTGTAGTGTGTGTAGTGTGTGTAGTGTGTGTTTGTGTGTGTAGTGTGTGTAGTAGTGTGTGTAGTGTGATGTGTAGTGGTAGTGTGTGAGTGTGTTTTGTGTAGTGTGTGTAGTGTGTTGTGTGTAGTGTGTGTAGTGTGTGTAGTGTGTGTAGTGTGTGTAGTGTGTTGTTAGTGGTGTAGTGTGTGTGTGTGTAGTGTGTGTAGTGTGTAGTAGTGTGGGTAGTGTGTTTTAGTGTGTATGTGTGTAGTGTGTGTAGTGTGTGTAGTGTGTGTAGTGTGTGTAGTGTGTGTAGTGTGTGTAGTGGTGTAGTGTGTGTAGTGGTGTGTATGTGGTGTTGTGTAGTGTGTGTAGTGTGTAGTGTAGGTGTAGTGTGTGTAGTGTGTAGTGTGTGTAGTGGGGTAGTGTGTGTAGTGTGTGTAGTGTGTAGTGTAGTGTGTGAGTGTTGTAGTGTGTGTAGTGTGTGTAGTGTGTTAGTGTGGTGTAGTGTGTGTTAGTGTGTATGTGTGTAGTGTGTGTAGTGTGTGTAGTGTGTGTAGTGTGTGTAGTGTGTGTAGTGTGTGGTAGTGGTTGTGTAGTGTGTAGTGTGTGTAGTGTGTGTAGTTGTGTGTGTGTAGTGTGTGTAGTGTGTGTGTAGTGTAGTGTAGTGTGTGAGTGTGTGTAGTTGTGTAGTGTGTAGTGTGTGTAGTGTGTGTGTAGTGTGTAGTGTGTAGTTGTGTGTAGTGGTGTGGTAGTGTGTGTGTGTGTGTAGTGTGTGAGGTGGGTGTGTGTAGTGTGTAGTGTGTGTAGTGTGTAGTGTGTGTAGTGTGTAGTGTGTGTTAGTGTGGTGTAGTGTGTGTATGTGTTGTGTAGTGTGTTATGGTGTGTGGTAGTGTGTGTGTAGTGTGTGTGTGTGGTGTGTAGTGGTGTAGTGTGGTAGTGTGGTGTAGTGTGTGTAGTGTGTGTAGTGTGTAGTTGTGTAGTGTGTGTAGTGTGTGTAGTGTGTGTAGTGTGTGAGTGTGTGTAGTGTGTTGTAGTGTGTGTAGTGTGTAGGTGTGTAGTGTGAGTGTGTGTAGTGTGTATGTGTGTGTAGTGTGTGTAGTGTGTGTAGTGTGTGTGTGTGTAGTGTGTGTAGTGTGTAGGTGTGTAGTGTAGTGTGTGTAGTGTGTGTAGTGTGTAGTGTGTGTAGTGTGTGTAGTGTGTGTAGTGTGTGTAGTGTGTGTAGTGTGTGTAGTGTGTGGTGTGTAGTGTGTGTAGTGTGTGTAGTGTGTAGTGTGTGTAGTGTGTGTAGTGTGTGTAGTGTGTGTAGTGTGTGTAGTGTGTAGTGTGTAGTGTGTGTAGTGTGTGGTAGTGTGTGTAGTGTGTGGTAGTTGTGTGTAGTGTGTGTAGTGTGTGTGTGTGTAGTGTGTGTAGTGTGTGTAGTGTGTGTAGTGTGTGTAGTGTGGGAGTGTGTGTAGTGTGTGTAGTGTGTGTAGTGTGTGTAGTGGTGTAGGGGTAGTGTGTGTAGTGTGTGTATGGTGTGTGGTAGTGTGTGTAGTGTGTGTAGTGTGTAGTGTGTGTAGGTGAGTGTGTAGTGTGTGTAGTGTGTGTAGTGTGTGGGAGTGTGTGTAGTGTGGTAGTGTGTGGTAGTGTGTGTAGTGTTAGTGTGTGTAGTGTGTGGGAGTGTGTGTAGTGTGTGTTAGTGTGTGTTAGTGTGTTGTGTGTAGTGTGTGTAGTGTGTGAGTGTGTAGTGGTGTGTGTGTAGTGTGTGTAGTGTGTGTAGTGTGTGTAGTGTGTGTAGTGTGTTTTGTAGTGTGTGTAGTGTGTGGTATGTGGTGTGTAGTGTGTGTAGTGTGTGTAGTGTGTTGTGGAGTGTGTGTAGTGTGTTGGTGTAGTGTGTGGTAGTGTTGTGTAGTGTGTGTGGTAGTGTGTGTAGTGTGTGTGTGGGTAGTGTGTAGTGTGTGTAGTGTGTGTAGTGGTGTAGTGTGTGTAGTGTGTGTAGTGTGTGTATTGTGGTAGTGTGTGTAGTGTGTGTAGTGTGTGTAGTGTGTGGATGTGTGTGTGTTGGTAGTGTGTGTAGTGTGTGTAGTGTGTGTATGTGTGTGTGTGGTGTAGTGTGGTAGTGTGTGTAGTGGTGTAGTGTGGTAGTGTGTGTGTGTAGTGTGTGTAGTGTGTGTGGTGTGTAGTGGTAGTGTGTGTGTAGTGTGTGTAGTGTGTGGTAGTGTGTGTATGTGTGTGTGTAGTGTGTGTAGTGTGTGTAGGGTGTGTTGTGTAGTGTGTGTTGTAGTGTGTGTAGTGTGTGTAGTGTGTGTAGGTGTGTGTGGTAGTGTGTGTAGTGTGTGGTAGTGTGTGTAGTGTGTGAGTGTGGTGTAGTGTGTGTAGTGTGTGTAGTGGTGTAGTGGGTAGTGTGTGTAGTGTGTGTAGTGTGTGTAGTGTGTGTAGTGTGTGTATGTGTGTATGTGTGTAGTGTGTGTAGTGTGTGTAGTGTGTGTAGTGTGTGTAGTGTGGTAGTTTTTGTGTAGTGTGTGTAGTGTGTGTAGTGTGTGTAGTGTGTGTATGTGTGTAGGGGTGTAGTGTGTGGTAGTGTGTGTAGTGTGTGTAGTGTGTGGTAGTGTGTGTAGTGTGTGGTAGTGTGTGTAGTGTGTGGTAGTGTGTGTAGTGTGTGGTAGTGTGTGGTAGTGTGTAGTAGTGTGGAAATATTGATAGAATACTAATAATGGAAGAGAAATCGTGATCTAAAATAAGTTCAAAGTCTATCCAAAGTTATAAACAACAAGGAATGGCAGAGACATCGTGAGGCAAACTGTCCCTGAAAACTTTGGCAAGGTTTTTGGGGGAGTTTCTTGCGATCTTTTTTGTTTGTTTTTGTTTACGGCATTCCTCGAGCGGTCGTCCCTGTCCCTCCCTCCGCCCGCCGCTCACCGAAGTCCGGGTTGATGATGGTCTGCAGGTTGCGGAAGGCCACGGCGCTGGGCTGGCTGATCTGGCAGGCGTCGCAGGAGTGGGGACACTGGCTCAGCATGAAGGACCTCTGGGACTGACACAGGCCGCGCTGCGCCATGCCCGAACATCGGTTGCTGCGGTCGTAGCAGTTGGGGTCTGTGAAGGGAGAGGGGGAGAGAGAGGATGTTAGAAAATGTGTGTGTGTGTGTGTGTGTGTGTGTGATGGTGGGAAAGAGTGGGACATTATAGGTAATCTTTGGGCTTGGAGTTAAAGAGGAGGAGAAGGAAGAGAAGGAGGAGGAAGGAGAGGGTGTTAAGAGGTGTGTGTGTGTTATTTTGGTGGGTTTATGTGTGAGTTGAAAAGAGGAGAAGGAAGAAGAGAAGGGGGAGGAGGAGGAGGACGAGGAGGAGAAGGTAGTAGAGGGAATGAGGGATGAGGAGCAGAGGGCAACACACACACACACACACACACAAGTTGTAACAGTTGGGGTCTGGGGTAGGAGATGGGGGGAGAGAGAGAGAGAGAGAGAGAGAGAGAGAGAGAGAGAGAGAGAGAGAGAGAGAGAGAGAGAGAGAGGGAGAGAGAGAGAGAGAGTGTTAAAAGAGATCCAAGCTCGCGTGGACAAGACCCTGGGTGACTAACACAGTAACACACTCACCCACACAGGCGTCGCAGCTGACGGGGCAGTTCTGCAGCATGAACTGTCGTCGCGTCTGGCATTGGCCTTGGCGCGCCAGCCGGGGACACTGCCGCGTGTGGTCCTCGCAGCTCCCTGAAGCACATACAGGAAAGAGAAAC
>JACEEZ010021872.1:120000-122500 GCA_016584305.1 Chionoecetes opilio | reverse complement strand
CGTAATGGTGACAGTTGTTATAGTTAGTTAGGAAGGAAGTTATTATTGAATAGAAAGATGAAATGTAATGTATAACCCCAAAAATATAATAAATAATTGCCCACTAGCTGCCATTCCCTATAAAGCAGACAGTAATAGACGTTTAATTTCAGGCAGTATAGTTTGGGAGGCGTCTTGAAGTCATTTTATGTCGGAGAAAAGAGAAAGAAGAGAAAGAAGAAGAAAAAGAAAGAAAGAAGGAAGAAGGAAGAAAGGAAGGAAGAAAGGAAGGCATAAGAAATAAGGACAGAGGGATAGAGAAAGAAGAGAAAGAGAATGGAAGAGAGGAAGAGAGGAAGGATGGATGGAGTAAGAAGGAAGGAAGGAAAGAAGGAAGGAAGGAAAGAAGGAAGGAAGGAAAGAAGAGTAGGACAATGGAAGAAGAGGAAATGGAAAAAATTAAGGAGTGGAAGAGAGGAAGGATGGAGTAAATATAGGAAGGAAAGAGAAAGAATAATACAGAGAGGTTTGAGAAGGAAGGAAGGAAGGATGGAAGGAAGGAAGGAAGGAAGGATGGACCAAAGACTGCTGAATACATGGACGTGCTACTCATTTTGGGCTATTTCCAGTGGAGGCCAGTTTTGCGATTCCTGACATTTTCGAACATCACTCCCATTTCCCTTCCTGTGGTTTATCAGTATAAGTGATATACCGTTATCTTCGTAAATGTTTGTTCTATAATATTATCAAATAAAAAACTGTAAAATACACTAAAGAAATGCCATTATGAGAGAGTGAAGAAATATGCATGAAATATTCACTTAAACTCTTCGCTATTTAATATTTTTCGAGAAAACATTTTACATGAAACATATCAATAGAAGCAAAATTTTAGTAGCTTTCCATTGATATATTTCGTTTTCTGATAAATGAATTAGAACCATACATAAATTAGCGTTAACTAAATAAATAACCTCATCAATCGGGAAAATTACCCGATTGATGATGTTATTTATTTAGTTAACGCTAATTTATACATGGTTCCAATTCAGTTATCAGAAAACGAAATATATCAATGGAAAGCTAATACAATTTCGCTTCTATTGACATGTTGCATGTAAAAAGTCTTCACGCAAAATATTAAATGGCGAAGAGTTTAAGTGAATATTAAGTTCATGGATATTTCTTCAGTCTCATAATGGCATTTCTTTAGTGTATTTTACAGTTTTTTTATTTGATAATATTATAGAACAATCATTTACGAAGATAACAGTGTATCATTTATACTGATAAACTTCTACTGATAAACTTTATACTAAAAAAATAGACAGTCTACTGTATTCATGGAACACTTTTTTACTTGCCGATCTGACTGATGATGTTATTTTTATGTTAACGCTAATTTATGCATGGTGGTAATTCATTTATCAGAAAACGAAATATATCAATGGAAAGCTAATGAAAATCCGCTTCTATTGATATGTTTCATCTAAAATGTTTTCTCGCAAAATATTAAATGGCGAAGAGTTTAAGTGAATATTAAGTTCATGCATATTTCTTCACTCTCTTATAATGGTATTTCTTTAGTGTATTTTACTGTTTTTTATTTGATAATATTATAGAACAAACATTTACGAAGATAACGGTATATCATTTATACTGATAAACCATAGGAAGGGATATGGGAGTGATGTTCGAAAATGTCAGGAATCGCAAAACTGGCCTCCACTGGTCATGGGCGGGTTGGCGCGGGGCACGAGTACCAAGTCCAGTATAGAGTAGTCTTTGGATGGAGAAATAATATAACAGAAAGGAATTAAGAAAGAATGAAAGGAAGGAAAAAAGAAGGAGAAGAAGGAAGAATAGAAGAGATGAATGAATAATGATGATGAAGAAAAGGAGAAGGAATGAGGAAGGAATGAAGAAGGAAGAAGGAAGGAAGGAAGAAAGAAGAAGAAGGATGAATAATGAGAAGGAAGGAAGGAAGGAAGAAAGGAAGGAAGGAAGGAAGGAAGAAATGAAGAAAGAAAGGAATGAATGAATGAAGGAAGGAAGGGAAGAAATGAAGAAAGGAAGGAAGGAAGGAAGGAAGGAAGGAAGGCAGAATTAACAAATACATTAATTCTACAAAACAGGATTTACCCAACATCAAAATCAACGATATATTCTGGGAAAAGAAGTATTCGAGAAAAAATATATATATAATAATAATCTAAAGGTAAGAGATGTATATATAAAGCATGACTGATAGAAATGCATTAAACGTCATATCTTTTAAAAACTTATCATCAGAACAAGAACAGAAAAAAGAACAAAAAGCTGAACATAAAAACATAAAAAAAAAAATTAAAAAAAAACAGGAAATTCTTACTCTAGGTCGCAAGGTCAGATTTCTAACCCTTGGTATTTTTTTCCTTTGGCTTACAGTATTAGCATTAGCATAGTATTAGCTTATAGTTATCATGTAATTATAGTATCTATTTACAAAACATAGGGAACATAGGAACCATTTATAGCCTTT
>JACEEZ010021872.1:95000-107500 GCA_016584305.1 Chionoecetes opilio | reverse complement strand
GAATAGATAGATAGAGAGATAGAGAGAGAGAGAGAGAGAGAGAGAGAGAGAGAGAGAGAGAGAGAGAGAGGAGAGAGAGAGAGAGAGAGAGAGAGAGAGAGAGAGAGAGAGAGAGAGAGAGAGAGAGAGAGAGAGAGGAGAGAGAGAGAGAGAGAGAGAGAGAGAGAGAGAGGAGAGAGAGAGAGAGAGAGAGAGAGAGAGAGAGAGAGGAGAGAGAGAGAGAGAGAGAGAGAGAGAGAGAGAGAGAGAGAGAGAGAGAGAGAGAGAGAGAGAGAGAGAGAGAGAGAGAGAGAGAGAGGGAGAGAGAGTTGGTCAAAGGTTAGAGTATGGTCAGAGGAGGAACAGACTGTAGCAAAATGATGATAGATTGATAAGTATACGGAGGGATAGATAGATATATGGTTTGATAAATAGTTCTATGGTTAAAGGAGGTAATAGACAGATAGATAAGCTGATAAGGTCACGGTAGGTTAGGTGGGGAATAGACTGTTGAAAAATGATAATAGATTAACCCCTTGAGACCCAGAACGTAATTTCCATTGTAATTTGGGTACCATTAGACGATATTTAGTGAACATAACAGAGGAAGCCAGCAGTCGCTGCGCAAGGAGCTGCTGGTGGGATAACACGCCAAGCCCCGTGGCAGCGGGCCACGCATGCCCCCCACGGTTCCTCTTCCCACCTCCTTCCCCGCCGCGCTGCCCATAAGTGCTGCGCCCCCTCCCATTGTCCCTCGACTTTCACCTATGGGCATTGTCCCTCGACTTACACCTATGGGCTGCCATCAGGCGAAGGGCCCATGTCACCTGTAAACACAGGTGACAATCTACAACAACAACAACAGTGAACATAAGCAATATTTTATAGCTATGACCTGTTTAGTATCCTTGTCCACTAACTAATTTGGTTTATTTAGTTACTTTACGTAATTTTATGGCTCGGCAACAGACATTTTTTTACAGCCAAGGAAAGATGTGGGCGTGAAGGGGTTAACAGGTAGATGGAAGAATAAGTAGTTAGATAGATAGAAGGCTTGATAAATACTAGGCAGATCAAGTAAATCGGTAATAGTTAAAGATAGATGGATGAATAGATAGATAGATAAATAAATATTACGTATAGATATGGTACTTTTAGATTATTCATAAAAGATTTCATTAATAATAACAAATGCATCTAATTAGTTACAATGAAATATACCAGATAAAAGATTACGAGAGAGAGAGAGAGAGAGAGAGAGAGAGAGAGAGAGAGAGAGAGAGAGAGAGAGAGAGAGAGAGAGAGAGAGAGAGATAGGAGAGAGAGAGAGAGAGAGAGAGAGAGAGAGCAGAGCAGAGAGAGAGAGAGAGAGGAGGAGAGAGAGAGAGAGAGAGAGAGAGAGAGAGAGAGAGAGAGAGAGAGAGAGAGAGAATCATAACAAAATTATCATAACTACTATACTACTACTACAATTATTTCACCAGAACTAACTACTACTATAACACCAATAACAACAACAACAATGCTACATATACATACAAGAATCACAAACACCATAACACTACAATCTTTCTACAAGACGAACTAAATCAACTTACAAAATGAACGAATATCAAATTATAAGACTACTATAACACCAAAGACAACAATTCTACCTATATACACACCAATAACAACACTAATTATACTTCC
Source organism: Chionoecetes opilio (assembly GCA_016584305.1). Taxonomy (NCBI): domain Eukaryota; kingdom Metazoa; phylum Arthropoda; class Malacostraca; order Decapoda; family Majidae; genus Chionoecetes; species Chionoecetes opilio. The sequence continues at coordinate 105,829 of JACEEZ010021872.1, read as the reverse complement.
CTAACTACAATACTAACTAAATCCTACCTAATGACCAGAGGAGCAGGTAGTCTCATTAGTCCCTCCATCAGCACCTTCAACACCTTCGTCAGCCACTTCGTCAGCACCTTTGTCAACCACTTCGTCAGCCTCTTCGTCAGCCCCTTGGTTACCCCCTTCATCAGCCCCTTCGTCAGCACTCCGTCAGCACCTCCATCAGCCACTCCGTCAGCCCCTTCATCACCCCCTTCGTCAGCCCCTTGATTACCCTCTTCGTCAGCCCCTTGGTTACCCTCTTCATTAGCCCCTTCGTCAGTCCCTTCATCAACACCTTCGTCAACCCTTTCGTCAGCACCTTGTAGCTTCCTTATCTTCTTATGTTCTTTCGTCAGCCCCTTCACTAGCTCCTTCGTCAGCCCCTTCGCTAGCCTCTTCGTCAACACCTTCATCAGCCCCTTCATCATCCTCTTCGTCAGCCCCTTCGTCAACACCTCCGTCAGTCCTTTCATCAGCACCTTGTAGCTTCCTTATCTTCTTATGTTCTTTCGTCAGCCCCTTCGCTAGCCCCTTCGTCACCCCCTCCGTTACCCTCTTCGTCAGCCCCTTGGTTACCCTCTTCGTCAGCCCCTTCGTCAGTCCCTTCATCACCCCTTTCGGCAGCACCTTCGTCAACCCCTTCGTCAGTCCTTTCATCAGCACCTAGTAGCTTCCTTATTTGCTTATATTCTTTCGTCAGCCCCTTCGCTACCCTCTTCGTCAGCCCCCTCGTCAGCCCCTCCCTCAGCCAGTACTTCCCCCCGCCGCCTCAGACTCCTGCGTAAGGGGAACCATAGAGGAACCATGCGTGAGGGGCACCATAGGAAGCATGGGTCGTGTCTTCAGGTGGTGGAGGAGCGGGTTGCCTCGTCTCAAGGTCAACCACGCGTGCCTGACGAAGCTCTTGGGCCGCACAGGTGACGGGGTGTCCAGGTAGACGTGCGTTAGGACCTGGCGACGGCTGGGGGATCTAGTAGAAGGGAAGGAGGCGAAGAGACGTGTTAGGAAGATGTTAGGTATGTTTTTTGTGTCAGGAAAGTCGTGAGGTATGATTTTTTGTTAGGAAGGTCGTGAGCAGGGCCGGATTATGACCTCTTGGGGCCCCTAGGTTAATTAAATTGTGGGCCCCCTCAGACGGAGCCACCCTCTAACTCGCCCGCACCCGAATTTTTTTTACATTGTATAGCAAAATAAGTGAGCTGAAAAACAATATATACGCTACATTCACAAATAAGTGTTTTACTGTGTTTAGCACGATGATAAACAAACATGGACTGGGGCCCCATGATTTACTGCTAGGGTCCCAAACAGGGGCCCTTTATCTCAAATAAAGGCCTCAAACAGAAGCCCTTTATCTCAAATAAAGGGCCTCAAACAGGGGCCCTTTATCTCAAATTATTTGTAATTTTATTTTAAGGTAAATGAATTATTCAGCAATGCAAAATATCATTTAAAAAAAAAAAAAAAATAGAAAATCTTTTAGCAGGGACCCCAGGTTTGGGGCCCCCAAGCTTGAGGGGCCCCAGGCTGCAGCCTATACTAGCCTATAGGATAATCCGGGTCTGGTCGTGAGGTATGTTTTTTTGGTGTTAGGAAGGTCATGAGGTATGTTTTTTGGTGTTAGGAAGGTCATGAGGTATGTTTTTTGGTGTTAGGAAGGTCGTGAGGAATGTTTTTTTGTGTTAGGAAGGTCGTGAGGTACGTTTTTTTGTGTTAGGAAGGTCGTGAGGTACGTTTTATTGTGTTAGGAAGGTCGTGAGTTATATTCTTTCTTTTTTTTGTTGTTTTGTGTCTCGTAATGGATTTTTTTCTGTAGAAGGAAGGGAGATCGAGGAGGAAGTGTTAGGGACATTATATAGTGAAGTTTATTGTTTACATATACTGTCTTGTGTCTGTCTGTCTGTCTGTTTTGTCTCTCTCTCGCTTGTCTGTCTGTCTTGTTTGTCTGACGGCTTGAATATCTGTAGAAGGGAGGGAGGCGAAGAGGTGTTAGGAAGGTCGTGAGTTATATACATGTTATTTTTTATTGTTTTGTGTCTCGTGTGGTATATTTTTTACTGTTTGTGTTTGTTTGTCTGTTTGTCTCAACTTATTTTGTAGAAAGAAGACGAAGAGGAGGTGTTAGGAAGGTCATGAGGTATGTTTTTTTGGTTAGGAAGGTCATGAGGTATGTTTTTTGGTGTTAGGAAGGTCGTGAGGAATGTTTTTGTTGGTGTTAGGAAGGTCGTGAGGTATGTTTTTTGGTGTTAGGAAGGTCATGAGGTATGTTTTTTGGTGTTAGGAAGGTCGTGAGGAATGTTTTGTTGGTGTTAGGAAGGTCGTGAGGTATGTTTTTTGGTGTTAGGAAGGTCGTGAGGTATGTTTTTTTGGTGTTAGGAAGGTCGTGAGGTATGTTTTTTTGTGTTAGGAAGGTCGTGAGTTATGTTTTTTTGGTGTTAGGAAGGTCGTGAGGTATGTTTTTTGGTGTTAGGAAGGTAGTGAGGTATGTTTTTGTGTTAGGAAGGTCGTGAGGTATGTTTTTTGTGTTAGGAAGGTCGTGAGGTATGTTTTTTGGTGTTTAGGAGGGTCGTGAGGTATGTTTTTTGGTGTTAGGAAGGTAGTGAGGTATGTTTTTGGTGTTAGCAAGGTCGTGAGGTATGTTTTTTGGTGTTAGGAAGGTCGTGAGGTATGTTTTTGGTGTTAGGAATGTCGTGAGTTATGATTTTTTGTGCTAAAGGAGGTCGTGAGTTATGTTTTGGTGTTAGGAAGGTCGTGAGGATGTTTTTTTTTGTGTTAGGAAGGTCGGTGAGTTATGTTTTTTGGTGTTAGGAAGGTCGTGAGGTGTGGTTTTTTTTGTTAGGGAAGGTCGTGAGGTATTTTTTTGTGTTAGGAAGGTCGTTGAGGTATGTTTTTTTTGTGTTAGGAAGGTCGTGAGGTATGTTTTTTTTGCGTTAGGAAGGTCGTGAGTTATGTTTTTGGTGTTAGGAATGTCGTGAGGTATATGTATTTTGGTGTTAGGAAGGTCGTGAGGTATATGTTTTGGGTGTTAGGAAGGTCGTGAGGTATGTTTTTGTGGTGTTAGGAATGTTGAGGTATGTTTTTGTGTTAGGAAGGTCGTGAGGTATGATTTTTTGTGTTAGGAAGGTCGTGAGGTATGTTTTTGTGTTAGGAAGGTCGTGAGGTATGTATTTTTGTGTTAGAAGGTCGTGAGGTATGTTTTTTGGTGTTAGGAAGGTCGTGAGGTATGTTTTTTGGTGTTAGGAAGGTCGTGAGGTATGATTTTTTGTGTTTAGGAAGGTCGTGTTGTTGTTTTTGGTATTACGAAGGTCGTGAGGTAGTTTTTGTGGTGTTAGGAAGGCCGTGAGGTATGGGTTTTTTTTTAGGAAGGTCGTGAGGTATGTTTTTTGGTGTTAGGAAGGTCGTGAGGTATGTTTTTTTGTGTTAGGAAGGTCGTGAGGTATGTTTTTTGGTGTTAGGAAGGTCGTGAGGAATGTTTTTGTACAGATTCTCTCTCTCTCTCTCTCTCTCTCTCTCTCTCTCTCTCTCTCTCTCTCTCTCTCTCTCTCTCTCTCTCTCTCTCTCTCTCTCTCTCTCTCTCTCTCACCTTCCTTCCAGGGGCGTGATGTACAGGGTTCCTCGCCTCCCCCAGGGTTTGCGTCCTGTCGCCGCCACCACCACCACCACCACCACCACACACGCCCCCAGCACCCCACACACCCCGCCCAGCACGCCCACCTGCCACGACTGGAGGGGGGGGGAGAAAAGGGAGAAAAAAGGAAAATAATAGGAAAAGAGAGCAAGAGAAAGAAAAAAGGCAAAAAAAAAAGAAAAAAGAATGAGAGAGAGAGAGAGAGAGAGAGAGAGAGAGAGAGAGAGAGAGAGAGAGAGAGAGAGAGAGAGAGAGAGAGAGAGAGAGAGAGAGAGAGAGAGAGAGAGAGAGAGAGAGAGAGAAAAGGAATATACTGATTACTATCCTGCAACAATGTGTAGATAAATTCTGTGACACAAAACATTACTAATTAAGTTTTAAATCATCGATATATAATAATGAAATATATTATGTCTGTTTATCTAAATGTGTATGTCTGTCTTCGTCTGTTTATTTGTGTGTGTGGGACTGTGGGTGTCTCTCTCTCTCTCTCTCTTTTTCCCTCTTTTTTTCTCTCATTCTCTTTCTTTTTTTCGGATCACCTGAAGATCCGTCACCCCAGAGTTTGGCAGGGTGACGGTTCTTCAGGTGGGATATCCTGGGGTGACGGTTCTTCAGGTGGGATATCCTTGGGTGACGGATCTTCAGGTGGGGTCAAGACTTGAACTGACTTCACTTTCCAAATGAGGTCAGGTCAAATGGGTAAAAGGGAGGAGTCAGGACCCTCCAGTCAGGTAGGAGGACTATATAAAAATAAGTTGGCTGCAAAATGTAAGTCATAGCAGTCAGTGGACCCTGGCACGCAATACCTTCTAAACTAGCGTCCTACCACTGTTGTGTGATGATTCCACTAAGGTTATTCGGTGGCTTCAACAAAACAGACTTTTAAAGCGTGAAGTTAAGTGTGATACATGTGATAACTGGATGAATTAGACAAAATACTCCAGATCGAAGGATGGTTTTCTGTGGAAATGCCAAACAAAAGACTGCCTGAAGTATACAAAGCCACTAAGTCTATAAGAATTGGATCTTTTTTTGCCCGTTCTCGAATTTCAGAAGATGCATTTCTCCAAGATGCATAACACAAAGTTGTTTGTTATTTGTTATCATGATTTTATAAATTACATTCACTGTGGGCTAGGGGGACGGTTCTTCAGGTGGGAAATCCTGGGGTGACGGATCTTCAGGTGGACATTCTGGGGTGACGGATCTTCAGGTGATCCTTTTTTTCTTTCTTTCTCTCTCTCTCTCTCTCTCTCTCTCTCTCTCTCTCTCTCTCTCTCTCTCTCTCTCTCTCTCTCTCTCTCTCTCTCTCTCTCTCTCTCTCACCTTGGCCGTGGTCATCACATCCTGCACAGCCAGCGTCACATTGCCCACCAGACCACTCAGCTCCAACACCCGCTCCCTCGCTGCCCTCAACTCATCAACACCCTGAAGCTCCTCCTGGGGTAGGCCGGCGCCCAACTTCACCAGGCCATCAATCACATCAACAGCGGCGTTAATCTGGGCGGCTTGGCGAGGGTAGGGGGCCGAGACATCAATGTTTATCAGGTATTCTTGGATTAAACTCAGGTGGTTTTGAAGTCGCTGCCAATAAGTTGTATTTCCATGGAGTGAATTGGTTGTATTTAGTTCATCGTCTGTGTCTTCTGCTGTAATAATAATAATAATAATAATAATAATAATAATAATAATAATAATAATAATAATAATAATAATATAATAATTGTATTCTCACCTCAAGGCATACAGTAAAAACAACAACATAATATATAGACACGAGGGAATGAACTTAACTTAACCCTTTGAGGCCCAGAACGTAATTTCCATTGTAATCTGGGTACCATTAGACGATTTTTAGTGAGTATAAGCAATATTTTATAGCTATGACCTGTTTAGTATCCTTGTCCACTAATTAATTTGGTATATTCAGTTACTTTTCGAAACGTTATGGCAGGACAACAGACAACAAGTACTACCTATAAAGTATACGTACTATAGGCATCCTGCTCTTTGTCTTGCTCTGTTTCCTCTTCTTCTTCTGTTCTTTTACGCCTGTAGAAGTAGTTGTTTAGTCCATCGTCTGTGTCTTCTGCTGTAGTGTCCTGTTCTTTGGTTTTCTCTGCCTCCTCCTCCTCCTCTTCTGCAGTTCTTTTTCGCCTGTAGAAGGAACGCTCTTGTGGCCTTTGGTTGGGATTTTCAAGTCTGTCTGTTTCTTGGTGTGCATCAAAGCCTTCTTCTTCCTCCTCCTCTTCTTCTTCCTCCTCTTCTTCCTCCTCCTCCTCCTCCTCCTCCTCTTCTTCGTATATGTCTTCCAAAGTGTCAGAAAAAAGTTTGTTGTTCTGAGCTCCGTTGGTGGTGGTGGTGGTGGTGGTAGTTGGTGTGGTTGGTGTGGTGGTGGTGGTTGGTGGTGTGGTGATGGTGGTAGTTGGGGTGGTGATGGTGGTAGTTGGTGTGGTGGTGGTGGTGGTGGTGGTAGTTGGTGTGTGGTGGTGGTAGTTGGTGTGGTGATGGTGGTTGGTGTGGTGGTGGTTGGGGTGGTGATGGTGGTAGTTGGGGTGGTGATGGTGGTAGTTGGTGTGGTGATGGTGGTAGTTGGTGTGGTGATGGTGGTAGTTGGTGTGGTGGTGGTGGTTGGTGTGGTGGTGGTGGTTGGGGTGGTGATGGTGGTGGTGGTAGTGGTAGTTGGTGTGGTGGTGGTGGTTGGGGTGGTGGTGGTGGTTGGGGTGGTGGTGGTTGGGGTGGTGGTGGTGGTGGTGGTGGTGGTAGTTGGTGTGGTGATGGTAGTGGTAGTTGGTGTGGTGGTGGTGGTTGGTGTGGTGGTGGTTGGGGTGGTGGTAGTTGGTGTAGTGGTGGTGGTGGTAGTTGGTGTGGTGATGGTGGTAGTTGGGGTGGTGGTGGTGGTTGATGTGGTGGTTGGGGTGGTGGTGGTGGTAGTGTCATTAATATAAGTGGTTGGTGTGGTGATGTTAGTAGTTGTGGTGGTTGAATGGTTGTTGGACGTCGTACTGTTGTTGTGGTTAATGGTAGTGGTGGTAGTAGTAGAAGACAGTGTGGTAGTAGCAGTGGTGGAGTTATATATGGAGTTATATTCAATTGTGGTGGAGTTAATGGTAGTTGAATTAGGTTGCAATGTAGTGGTAGTTGGAGTGGTAGTTGTAGTGGTAGCAACAGGAGTAGGAGTAGTAGTAGGAGTAGCAGTAGGAGTAGCAGTAGTAGTATTGATGGTTATATTCAATGCTGTAGTAGTAATGTTAGTAGTGTTAGTAGTAGTGGTAGATATTAATGGTATTGTAGTGGTGTTAGTAGCAATATTGGTTGCTACAGTGGCAGTGGTAGTAGTAGTGGTAGGTAGTAGCACTGTAGTTGAAGTGGTATTAGCGATAGTGGTAGATATGGGTAATAGTGGTGGTTGTGGTGTAGTAGTAGTAGTAGTAGTAGTAGTAGTGGTGTTAGTAGAAGTAGTAGATGGTATATCATAAATGGTATCTGGGGGTGAACTAGTAGCAGTGGTAGTTATAGTGGATGGTCTTATGTTAGTTGAAGTAGTAGTAGTAGTGTTGGTAGCGGAAGCCAAAAGTGCGCCAATAATGTTTGTAGTAGTAGTAGTAGTAGTAGTAGTAGTAGTGGTAGTTTCGTGACCTGATGAAGTGAAGTTAGGAACAGTGGTAGTAGGTTGAGATTCCTCCATTGTGGTAGTAGTAGAAGGTTCCGTAATAGTGGTAGGTGTAATAGTAGTAGCAGTGGTTAAGTCGATAGCAGTAGCAGTAGGAGTTATAGTCGTGGGTGTTATAGTTGTGGTTCTTGGAATGGTAGAAGATGGGGTGGAGGTGGTAGTAGTGGTGGTGGTGGTACTTGCAATAGGAATGGTAGCAGTGGTAGTAGTAGTAGTAGGCATAAATGTAGTTATAAAAGGTGTAGTAGTAGTAGTAGTAGTAGTAGGTGTAGTGGTAGTAGTAAGAAGAGTAGTAGAGATAGTAGTAGTAGTAGGATTAGTGGTAGTAGTAGTAGGGATAGTAGTAGTAGTAGTAGGGATAGTAGTAGTAGTAGTAGGTGTAGTGGTAGTAGTAGTAGGTGTAGTGGTAGGTGTAGTAGGTGTAGTAGTAGTAGTAAGAAGAGTAGTAGGGATAGTAGTAGTAGTAGTAGTAGGTGTAGTAGTAGTAGTAAGAAGAGTAGTAGGGATAGTAGTAGTAGTAGTAGTAGGATTAGTAGTAGTAGTAGTAATAGTAGTAGATGTAGTGGTAGTAGTAGGAAGAATATTGGTAGTAGTAGCAGTAGGGATAGTAGTAGTAGTAGTAGGAATAGTAGTAATAGTAGTAGTAGGTGTAGTGGTAGTAGTAAAAAGAGTAGTAGTCGTAGGATTAGTGGTAGTAGTAGTAGAAGTAGATGTAGTGGTAGTAGTAGTAGTAGTAGTAGTAGTAGGTAGTAGGAATAGTGGTAGTAGTAGTAGCAGTATAATTTGTAGTGTGCAATGGTGTAATAGTAGTAGTAGCAGTGGGGGTGGTAGAAGTAGTAGTAGCAGTGGTTGTTGGAATGGTGGTAGTAGTAGTAGTAGGTAATACAGTGGAATCAGGTGAAGTAGTAGCAGCAGTAGTAGTAGCTTCTGTGGTTGCAACAGGAGTAGTAGTTGTAGTAGAAGTAGTAGGAGTGGTGGATGAAATAGTAGATATAAATGGCATGGTATCAATAGTAGTAACAGGCGTAGTTGTAGCAGCAGTAGTTGTAGTTATGGGGGTAGAAGTAGTTGTAGAAGTGGTAGTTGTAGTAGTAGGTGAAGATGAAATGGTAGTGGTGTCTATGTCTGAAGTAGTTAGGGTCGTAGAAAGTGGTGTGGTAGTAGCAGTAGTAGTAGTGTTAGTAGTAGTAGTAGTGTTAGGAGTAGTAGTAGTGGTTATGAAGAATGGGGATGTTGAGGAGGAGGAGGAGGAGGAGGAGGGGGAGGGGGAGGGGGAGGAGGAGGAGGAGGAGGAGGAGGAGGAGGGGAGGGGGAGGGGGAGGGGGAGGGGAGGGGGAGGAGGAGGAGGAGGAGGAGGAGGAGGAGGAGGAGGAGGGGGAGGAGGAGGGGGAGGAGGAGGAGGGGGAGGAGGAGTAGGAGGAGGCGAGGTCAGCTAGGAAGTGCTTGAGATGGTCCAGTGAGGCAGCCAGGCGGTGGAGGGCATGGCTAAGACGTTCTAAGGTACTGAGGCTGCCATGGCCTGCCGGGGAGACACACACACACACACACACACAGAGACATATACACATACACACACACACACACACACATACACACACACACACACACACAGACACACACACACACACACACACACAAAATGAACACAGACAAACAGACACAGACAAATACACAGACAAACAGACAGACACCCACACACACACAGACAGACAGACAAACACACACACAGACAGACACCCACACACACACATACAGACAGACAAACACACACAGACAAACACACACACAGACAGACACCCACACACACACATACAGACAGACAAACACACAGACAGACAGACAAACACACACACAGACAGACAAACACACACAGACAGACAAACACAGACAGACAGACACACACACAGACAGACAGACATATACACATACAGGGGCAATTAATGACCCTGTATATTAAATAGTAAATAATAGCTTCCTTTACAACTAAATATCAGAACATTTTGAAAATATTTATATCATCATAACAATATTTTCTTATTAATAGTAAACACATGCCTGGTTTGACAACACACACACACACACAGACACACACACACACAAACAGACACACACACACACACACACACACACTCCTACCACACTCCTACCATACATGCCTGGTTTGACAGCACACACACACACTCCTACCACACCCCTACCGTACATGCCTGGTTTGACAGCACACACACACACTCCTACCACACGTCAGCTACCACAACGCTACCACATGCCTGGTTTGACAGCAATAGCCGCCGTTTGAGACTCCGAAGCCACGAAGAGCAGCAACAAGAACCATCCGAGAGGTATTTGGCCCATGTCTTCTTGACGTGATGCACTTCTTGACGTCTCCCAGCGGTGTTACAACTCGTATTGCCACTCGTAGGTTCTCAGAGTTGTAATTATAAGCTCGTAGACGTATATTTTGCACCTCCCCGGCGACTTACAACTCGTATTGCCACTCGTAAGGTTCTCAGAGTTGCAATGGGAACTTGTAGGCGTATATTTTGCACCTCTTTGTGGGATCTTTCACTGGTTGACTTCTTCTTCTTCTTCTTGTGATCTTTGACGCTTCGTATCGCTTCTAGTATCCTCTTCAACTTCGTCTCCTTTTAGTTAACAATCCTGTCACGATGTTCTGTGTGTTCTTTTCTCCCAGCACTGTTATAGATGGGGCTTCTTTGTTTTATCTTATTTCTCTTCGCCGCGTCGTGGTGCTAAAACATCGAACCGCAAACTAAGCTCAGAGAGGATTTCATATTTTTAAGCAGGATATACGTGAATAATACTTGCTTGGCATTGGTATTGAAATGACTTGAAAGATAATACTGAGGGGTTAATAGATAGCAGCCATCATATATGTGCAGGGCCGACCACCTCAGCCACGGCCCAGCCCTCAAAAAAAAAAAAAAAAAAAAAAAAAAAAAAAAAAAGCCTACAGACGCTATAGGCTCCAACGTAAAATATATATATAAAAAATAATTAAAAAGAAGTGTTAAGAAGACGTAAGATGGAGAGAGAAGTGGGTGGTAAATACTTTTTATCTGAAGTTTCGACAATTCTCACTTTTTTGTAATCTCTATAGGAAAATTGTTATAACGTAGAAAGCCATAATATATAGTACCTGTTCTCCATCTAACGTTCTTCAATAGCACTTCAATCACCACCCATCACAGGACCTACAACGTGTAATTGTCTCACGGCCTCTTGTAGCTTCCTTATTTTTATGTTCTTATGTCACACGACCTCTTGTAGCTTCCTTATTTCCTTGTGTTCTTATATCACACGGCCTCTTGTAGCTTCCTTATTTCCTTATGTTCTTATATCACACGGCCTCTTGTAGCTTCATTATTTTTTTATGTTCTTATGTCACACGGCCTCTTGTAGCTTCCTTATTTCCTTATGTTCTTATATCACACGGCCTCTTGTAGCTTCCTTATTTTTTTATGTTCTTATATCACACGGCCTCTTGTA
>JACEEZ010021872.1:57500-90000 GCA_016584305.1 Chionoecetes opilio | reverse complement strand
TCTTTCACATTGTTTATTTCTTTCCCAAACGAATTCTTATTTTCACTTACGTTCTAACACATAATTACCCACCCACCACTCTGTCTCGTAATATCCTTCCCTCTTACTTCTATCCTTCCTTCAATAACCCAACAATATCCTTCCTTCAATATCCCAACAATATCCTTCCTTCAATATCCCAACAATATCCTTCCTTCAATAACCCAACAATATCCTTCCTTCAATAACCCAACAATATCCTTCCTTCTTACTTCTATCCTTCCTTCAATAACCCAACAATATCCTTCCTTCTTACTTCCAACAATATCCTTCCTTCAATAACCCAACAATATCCTTCCTTCTTACTTCCAACAACATCCTTCCTTCAATATCCCAACAATATCCTTCCTTCAATATCCCAACAACATCCTTCCTTCAATAACCCAACAACATCCTTCCTTCAATAACCCAACAACATCCTTCCTTCAATATCCCAACAACATCCTTCCTTCAATAACCCAACAATATCCTTCCTTTAATAACCCAACAATATCCTTCCTTCAATAACCCAACAATATCCTTCCTTTAATAACCCAACAATATCCTTCCTTCAATAACCCAACAATATCCTTCCTTCTTACTTCCAACAATATCCTTCCTTCAATAACCCAACAATATCCTTCCTTCAATAACCCAACAACATCCTTCCTTCAATAACCCAACAATATCCTTCCTTCAATATCCCAACCAATATCCTTCCTTCAATATCCCAACAATATCCTTCCTTCAATAAACCCAACAACATCCTTCCTTCAATAACCCAACAATATCCTTCCTTCAATATCCCAACAATATCCTTCCTTCAATAACCCAACAACATCCTTCCTTCAATAACCCAACAATATCCTTCCTTCAATATCCCAACAATATCCTTCCTTCAATAACCCAACAACATCCTTCCTTCAATAACCCAACAACATCCTTCCTTCAATAACCCAACAATATCCTTCCTTCAATATCCCAACAATATCCTTCCTTCAATAACCCAACAACATCCTTCTTCAATAACCCAACATATCCTTCCTTCAATATCCCAACAATATCCTTCCTTCAATATCCCAACAATATCCTTCCTTCAATATCCCAACAATATCCTTCCTTCAATAACCCAACAACATCCTTCCTTCAATATCCTTCCTTCTTACTTCCAACAATATCCTTCCTTCAATAACCCAACAATATCCTTCCTTCAATAACCCAACAATATCCTTCCTTCAATAACCCAACAATATCCTTCCTTCAATAACCCAACAATATCCTTCCTTCAATAACCCAACAATATCCTTCCTTCTTACTTCCAACAATATCCTTCCTTCAATAACCCAACAATATCCTTCCTTCTTACTTCCAACAACATCCTTCCTTCAATAACCCAACAATATCCTTCCTTCAATAACCCAGCAACATCCTTCTTCAATAACCCAAACAATATCCTTCCTTTACTTCCAACAATATCCTTCCTTCAATAACCCAACAATATCCTTCCTTCAATAACCCAACAATATCCTTCCTTCAATAACCCAACAATATCCTTCCTTCAATAACCAACAATATCCTTCCTTCAATAACCAACAACATCCTTCCTTCAATAACCCAACAATATCCTTCCTTCAATAACCCAACAATATCCTTCCTTCAATAACCCAACAATATCCTTCCTTCAATAACCCAACAATATCCTTCCTTCAATAACCCAACAATATCCTTCCTTCAATAACCCAACAATATCCTTCCTTCTTACTTCCAACAATATCCTTCCTTCAATAACCCAACAATATCCTTCCTTCAATAACCCAACAATATCCTTCCTTCTTACTTCCAACAATATCCTTCCTTCAATAACCCAACAATATCCTTCCTTCAATAACCCAACAATATCCTTCCTTCTTACTTCCAACAATATCCTTCCTTCAATAACCCAACAATATCCTTCCTTCAATATCCCAACAATATCCTTCCTTCAATATCCCAACAATATCCTTCCTTCTTACTCCCAACAATATCCTTCCTTCTTACTCCCAACAATATCCTTCCTTCAATAACCCAACAACATCCTTCCTTCAATAACCCAACAATATCCTTCCTTCAATAACCCAACAATATCCTTCCTTCAATAACCCAACAATATCCTTCCTTCAATATCCCAACAATATCCTTCCTTCAATAACCCAACAATATCCTTCCTTCAATAACCCAACAATATCCTTCCTTCAATAACCCAACAATATCCTTCCTTCAATAACCCAACAATATCCTTCCTTCAATATCCCAACAATATCCTTCCTTCAATAACCCAACAATATCCTTCCTTCAATAACCCAACAATATCCTTCCTTCAATAACCCAACAATATCCTTCCTTCTTACTTCCAACAATATCCTTCCTTCAATATCCCAACAATATCCTTCCTTCAATAACCCAACAATATCCTTCCTTCTTACTTCCAACAATATCCTTCCTTCTTACTTCCAACAACTATCCTTCCTTCAATAACCCAACAATATCCTTCCTTCTTACTTCCAACAACATCCTTCCTTCAATAACCCAACAACATCCTTCCTTCAATAACCCAACAATATCCTTCCTTCAATAACCCAACAATATCCTTCCTTCTTACTTTCAACAACATCCTTCCTTCAATAACCCAACAATATCCTTCCTTCAATAACCCAACAATATCCTTCTTTCAATAACCCAACAACATCCTTCCTTCAATAACCCAACAATATCCTTCCTTCAATAACCCAACAATATCCTTCCTTCAATAACCCAACAATATCCTTCCTTCAATAACCCAACAACATCCTTCCTTCAATAACCCAACAATATCCTTCCTTCAATATCCCAACAATATCCTTCCTTCTTACTTTCAACAACATCCTTCCTTCAATAACCCAACAATATCCTTCCTTCAATAACCCAACAATATCCTTCCTTCAATAACCCAACAACATCCTTCCTTCAATAACCCAACAATATCCTTCCTTCAATAACCCAACAATATCCTTCCTTCTTACTTCCAACAATATCCTTCCTTCAATAACCCAACAATATCCTTCCTTCAATATCCCAACAATATCCTTCCTTCAATATCCCAACAATATCCTTCCTTCTTACTCCCAACAATATCCTTCCTTCAATAACCCAACAACATCCTTCCTTCAATAACCCAACAATATCCTTCCTTCAATAACCCAACAATATCCTTCCTTCAATAACCCAACAATATCCTTCCTTCAATATCCAACAATATCCTTCCTTCAATAACCCAACAATATCCTTCCTTCTTACTCCCAACAATATCCTTCCTTCAATAACCCAACAATATCCTTCCTTCTTACTCCCAACAATATCCTTCCTTCAATATCCCAACAATATCCTTCCTTCAATAACCCAACAATATCCTTCCTTCTTACTTCCAACAACATCCTTCCTTCAATAACCCAACAACATCCTTCCTTCAATAACCCAACAATATCCTTCCTTCAATAACCCAACAATATCCTTCCTTCTTACTTTCAACAACATCCTTCCTTCAATAACCCAACAATATCCTTCCTTCAATAACCCAACAACATCCTTCCTTCAATAACCCAACAATATCCTTCCTTCTTACTCCCAACAAATATCCTTCCTTCAAATACCCAACAATATCCTTCCTTCTTACTCCCAACAATATCCTTCCTTCAATATCCCAAACATATCCTTCCTTCAATAACCCAACAATATCCTTCCTTCTTACTTCCAACAACATCCTTCCTTCAATAACCCAACAATATCCTTCCTTCAATAACCCAACAACATCCTTCCTTCAATAACCCAACAATATCCTTCCTTCTTACTTTCAACAACATCCTTCCTTCAATAACCCAACAATATCCTTCCTTCAATAACCCAACAATATCTTTCCTTCAATAACCCAACAATATCCTTCCTTCAATAACCCAACAATATCCTTCCTTCAATAACCCAACAATATCCTTCCTTCAATAACCCAACAATATCCTTCCTTCAATAACCCAACAACATCCTTCCTTCAATATCCCAACAATATCCTTCCTTCAATAACCCAACAACATCCTTCCTTCAATAACCCAACAATATCCTTCCTTCTTACTTCCAACAATATCCTTCCTTCAATAACCCAACAATATCCTTCCTTCAATAACCCAACAATATCCTTCCTTCTTACTTCCAACAATATCCTTCCTTCAATAACCCAACAATATCCTTCCTTCTTACTTTCAACAACATCCTTCCTTCAATATCCCAACAATATCCTTCCTTCAATAACCCAACAATATCCTTCCTTCAATAACCCAACAATATCCTTCCTTCTTACTTCCAACAATATCCTTCCTTCAATAACCCAACAATATCCTTCCTTCAATAACCCAACAATATCCTTCCTTCAATAACCCAACAATATCCTTCCTTCAATAACCCAACAATATCCTTCCTTCAATAACCCAACAATATCCTTCCTTCAATAACCCAACAATATCCTTCCTTCAATAACCCAACAATATCCTTCCTTCAATAACCCAACAATATCCTTCCTTCAATAACCCAACAATATCCTTCCTTCTTACTCCCAACAATATCCTTCCTTCAATATCCCAACAATATCCTTCCTTCAATATCCCAACAATATCCTTCCTTCAATAACCCAACAATATCCTTCCTTCAATAACCCAACAATATCCTTCCTTCAATAACCCAACAATATCCTTCCTTCAATATCCCAACAATATCCTTCCTTCAATATCCCAACAATATCCTTCCTTCAATATCCTTCCTTCAATAACCCAACAATATCCTTCCTTCAATAACCCAACAATATCTTTCCTTCAATAACCCAACAATATCCTTCCTTCAATAACCCAACAATATCCTTCCTTCAATAACCCAACAATATCCTTCCTTCAATATCCCAACAATATCCTTCCTTCAATAACCCAACAATATCTTTCCTTCAATAACCCAAACAATATCCTCTTCAATAACCAACAATATCCTTCCTTCAATAACCCAACAATATCCTTCCTTCAATAACCCAACAATATCCTTCCTTCAATAACCCAACAACATCCTTCCTTCTTACTTCCAACAATATCCTTCCTTCTTACTTCCAACAATATCCTTCCTTCAATAACCCAACAATATCCTTCCTTCAATAACCCAACAATATCCTTCCTTCTTACTTCCAACAACATCCTTCCTTCAATAACCCAACAATATCCTTCCTTCTTACTTCCAACAATATCCTTCCTTCAATAACCCAACAATATCCTTCCTTCAATAACCCAACAATATCCTTCCTTCTTACTTCCAACAACATCCTTCCTTCAATAACCCAACAATATCCTTCCTTCTTACTTCCAACAATATCCTTCCTTCAATAACCCAACAATATCCTTCCTTCAATAACCCAACAACATCCTTCCTTCAATAACCCAACAATATCCTTCCTTCTTACTTTCAACAACATCCTTCCTTCAATAACCCAACAATATCCTTCCTTCAATAACCCAACAACATCCTTCCTTCAATATCCCAACAATATCCTTCCTTCAATAACCCAACAACATCCTTCCTTCAATAACCCAACAATATCCTTCCTTCTTACTTTCAACAACATCCTTCCTTCAATAACCCAACAATATCCTTCCTTCAATAACCCAACAATATCCTTCCTTCAATAACCCAACAATATCTTTCCTTCAATAACCCAACAACATCCTTCCTTCAATAACCCAACAATATCCTTCCTTCTTACTTTCAACAACATCCTTCCTTCAATAACCCAACAATATCCTTCCTTCAATAACCCAACAATATCCTTCCTTCAATAACCCAACAATATCCTTCCTTCAATAACCCAACAACATCCTTCCTTCAATATCCCAACAATATCCTTCCTTCAATAACCCAACAATATCCTTCCTTCAATATCCCAACAATATCCTTCCTTCAATAACCCAACAATATCCTTCCTTCAATAACCCAACAATATCCTTCCTTCAATAACCCAACAATATCCTTCCTTCAATAACCAACAATATCCTTCCTTCAATAACCCAACAATATCCAATAACTCTTCCATCAATATCCTTCTTTCTTATGTAACTACTCTTTTTTTATACCGAACTTTCCACTTCATTCCCCACCCTATTCCTCCCTCCCCTTCCCTCCTTTTGGCCTCCTAACTACTAACTCCTAACAAATACTTTCTCTCTAACTTTTTTCTTCTCTAGCTCTCACTTCTCTCTACATTTTGTTGTCCTGTTCCTTCCTCCTGTCTTCCCTACTCTGCAAAGACCGGTTACATGCCTCCTTTGTGTCCTAAGGCAATTGTTTTGGCCGCTCATTCCTTCCCTCCCTGCCCTCCACGCCTGCCTTCCTCCTCCTACCACACACTTCCTTAGTCTGGCTACTCCCTTCCTAAGTCTTGGCTATCTCTCCTCCGCCTCCTCTCTCTGCACTGCCTGGCTGCCTTACTCCACTCTTCCCTTGTCATATCATAATCATACCTAATCCTTGGCACCAGTAGCGGATCTAGGTCAGATTTGAGTCAGAGATTTCATCCAAATTTAACTATTTATTGAAATGGTTATGCCATGGCCACCCCACACTAGATCTGTGTCCAACCTTGGCCTCCCCTGTCATACTTTCCTGATGGCGCTACTGCTTGACACCGCATGGCCTCGGTGCTCATCTCCGTGGCATTAGCCCTTGAGCCTGTGGTGGGTGAGAACCCACTACCCAGGACACAGGGCTAGTGTGACATCCGGGTCACAGTTACCTTCCCCAGGTTTCCCCAGGTACCCATTTATCGACCATCCACGAACGAAGGATGAACAGCTGGGTGGGCTGCACGCCGACTGCTCTGGCCAGGATTCGAACCCGGGCCCGCAGATTCATAGCTACGTAGAAAGATACGTAGAAAAACAAAAATGGTAAAATAACAACATAGTTTTGTTCACGCCTTGCTTTATTGATATGTATAGTAGTATATACATCAACAGCCACGAGTCCCTGCCACACACACCCTGCCAGCCAGCACACAACAGACACACGCACCTTCACAACACAGGAGTCACTCTCAACACCAACACTTGCATGGGAACTGCAAAACTACCTCTACTGTTTACCTTGTAGTATGCCTATTATGTACTATGCATGTCCTTGCTTAGGTGAAACAGCATCATTGTAAGTTCGAACAGTATTACCTATGAAGCTTCCATACAATACAACCGTAAAGTCCCCTCCCTTGGCTCACCACAAGACCACACGCCACCAATGCAAGGAAAAAAGTCTACAGGTTCAATTATGCGTTCGTGTTCAGGAATTTCTTCATTAGTTTTCTTAAGTTCGTAATTTGTCGCTGCTGGCTACACGCACACACACACACAGGTGCGCGAGTCTATATGTAGTTAATCGCGCGAGCCCAGCTTCTTACAGTGGGCAACCCTACACACTAAAAGGTGGAAAATTAAAGCCTTGACCACCTCCTTGGATCACTGAATGCAACACCACCACACCACCACACCACCACATCACTACACCACCACATCACTACACCACCACACCACCACATCACTACACCACCACACCACCACACCACTGTATATAAAAACACTGACAAGGTAAGGGAGGCAGAGCTGTATACTGTTTTTTATAACGAGGTGAAAAATCCTGCCCCCTTGCTGCTTACTGACTGATATTTGATGCCAGGAGAAGGGAATACTACGCTTCTTCTTAATTTCAGCTGTATTTTATCATAGTTAACCATATTATCAGGTAAACATAGGCATCATTTTAAGCATGAGACCTTCAGATAGAATGGAATTTTTGCCTCGTTAAAAAAATAGACTCTTCCATGCACACTCTTTGGTGAACACGATGAATCAATGTCTCCAAGGTATATGTACAGTGCTAAGAGCGACCCAATTCATAAAGAATGCTCTACCGTAGATAACACTATAGTCGCCAGTCACTCGCCACTGCACTAATGTCGCCAGGCACAATATATTATGAACTTTAGCATCACTACAGACTTTTATGTGCCACTGAAGACATGTAGTGTGATGTACATAATATAAACTACTGTGCATCATCTTCAGTGACACATACAAATCAGTAGTGATGCTAAAATTCGAAATATATTGTGCCTGGCGACATTAGTGCAGTGGCGAGTGACTGGCGACTATAGTGTTATCTACGGTAGAATAGTACGTAGGGAAAAAAATCTTATTCAATGCACACTACAGTAAACCGTCGATAAACCGAACCTCGTTAAACCGAACGCCGTGTTGCCTTCGAACAAGCCTCCGATATATCAAACTCTAGTTCGGCACATGCGGCGATTGGTGAGCCGACCGAACATGTTGGCCGGCCCGTGCGCCTCAGTTTACACTAAGCCCCGACGAACGAACCGAACGACGCCCCTCATAAACCAAACTGTTTGGTTTATGAGGCGGACAACCAAGCATCCTATAAACCGAACTATCGGATATTGCGATCGAGCCTTCCCCCCAGTTGGTTCGGTTTCTTGAGGGTTTAGTGTATTCCATTTCCTTTCTTAGTGGCTGGGGTGATTCTAGGAAAGTTTTTAGCACAGATGAGACAAAGCAAGTCTTACAATGGTAGTGTGAGAGGAGCAAGGAAGTCCTGGGTGGGAAGTGATGGCCAGGGAGGATGAGGGAATGAGTGGCGGCATTCTGGGTCTTGTGCTTGTATGTTAAGGGGATTCAAGGTGGAGGAATCTTAAGGGAAGGTTTGTATCTTAAGGGGAGGTTTGTATCTTAAGGGGATGTGGAGGTATCTTAAGGAGAGGTGGAGGTATCTTAAGGGGAGGTGGAGGTATCTTAAGGGGAGGTTTGTATCTTAAGGGGAGGTGGAGGTATCTTAAGGGGAGGTGGAGGTATCTTAAGGGGAGGTTTGTATCTTAAGGGGGAGGTGGCTTCAAGGTGGAGGTGGCTTCAAGGTGGAGGTGGGGGAGTGACGGAACAGAGGCTTGCCAAAGAGGCTCTAGAATATAAAACACTCAGTGATCCAGAAATGACTGTAATACATCGAGTGCGTTTTAAAGTTTACATAGATCGACGGCTTTGGTCTTGAAGTAATACAAGTTGAGCTTATTGTTGCGTCCACTCTTGCAGCTAAAACTATACTATACTCGCCACACGTTAAGTTGGCGAAAATGTGGCCCCTTCCCCCAACCCCTTCCGAACGCACGGGATTGGCCGAGGTGTTGGGTGTTGGGTGAGAATGCCTTACTCCATGTTCCGTCCTAAAGCCCCAACACCCAACACCTCAGCCAATCCCGTGCGTTCGGAAGGGGGGAGTGAAGGGCCACATTTTTGCCAACTTAACGTGCAGTGAGTGTAGCGTGTGTGAGAAAGTTTTATTGTCACATGTCTACACTCAGTTTTTTTTTAACGAGGTGAAAAATCCTGCCCCCTTGCTGCTTACTGACTGATATTTGATGCCAGGAGAAGGGAATACTATGCTTCTTCTTAATTTCAGTTGTATTTTATCATAGTTAACCATAGTATCAGGTAAACAGAGGCATAATTGTAAGCATGAGACCTTACGATAGATTGGAATTTTCGCCTCGGTAAAAATAACAGACTAACTGAGTATATAGTGAGTGAGTGTATAGCGACTGTGAGAAGGATGTTTATGCCTTGCGTCCCTTGCTGCCTAACTTTATAATGATAATTTGATAGTTGAAGTGAGCAAGATCAGCGAGTTTGCAGCCCAGCATGTGTTCCGTCAGGCTCACTATGCTTGTTAACGCCTTGTTGTAAATTAAACGTTATATAACATCCTAACATTACGAGGAACATCTATAGTTTCTTCTAGTTGTTTCTTCTAGCTATGTTGCCGCCTTGTTGTGATATCATGATGTTGAAAACGTTACAACATCCCAACATAGCAACCTACATCATGAGGAACATCTATATTTTGTTTGAGTTTCATTTCTAGCGATGTTGCCGCCTTGTTATAAATGATGTGGAGAAGGTTATAACATCCCAACAAGCTGAGCCACATCATGCATAACATCTACAGTTTCTTCTTTATACATACTACCATGTCTAAGGTAGTTTTATTGACTGATATTTGATGCCAGAAGGGAATACTACGTTTCTTCTAAATTTCAGCTGTATTTTACCATAGTTAACCATATTATCAGGTAAACTAGGCATCATTTTAAGCATGAGATCTTACTGATACAGCGATGAAATTCCCAACACTTAAAAATGTCAAATCACACAGAAGTTTTTTTGGTCTCGGTGGTTTTGACAGGCCATTTATCATGAATTATTTGACAGAAGTTTAATCCCTTGAGGACCCAGAACGTAATTTCCATTGTAATTTGCCACCATTAGACAATTTGTAGTGACTATAAGCAATATTTAATAGATATGACCTGTTTAGTATCCTTGTCCACTAACTAATTTGGTATATTCAGTTACTTCTCGTAATTTTATGGCTAACAACAGACAATTTTTTATAGCCAAGGAAAGATCTGGGCGTGAAGGGGTTAATGTCAGTGCCATTACAGGATGAACGAGGGACACTTCTTGGCATTGTACAGGATGAACGAGAAATTTACGAGATACATTTCTTGGTAATCGTACGGCTAGATTCCACGACAGCTCAATGATTGCTACGAAAACAATCTAGTTAATCTTGTGTATGAAAATGTAACGTCTGAAAAAGTCTCGAGTCTATTGACAACATCCATACAAAACCCGGGCGCGGCAACCATTGTCTAGAAGCTATAGTCTTTTTTTATTTTTTTAACAAGGCAAAAATTTCATTCTATCTTAAGGTCTCATGCTTAAAATGATGCCTCTGTTTACCTGATAATAGGGTTAACTATGATAAAATACAGGTGAAATGTAGAAGAAGTAGTATTCCCTTCTCCTGGCATCAAATATCAGTCAGTAAGCAGCAAGGGGGCAGGATTTTTTGCCTTGTTAAAATAAAATAGACTATAGGTGGTTTGTTCCTCCGACGACACCTCTACTGTTTGTTTACAAGGTGAAAAATCCTGCCCCCTTGCTGCTTACTGACTGATATTAGATGCCAGGAGAAAGGAATACTACGCTACTTTTAAATTTCAGTTGCATTTTATCATAGTTAACCATAGTATCAGGTAAACAGAGGCATCATTTTAAGCATGAGACCTTAAGATAGAATGGAATTTTTGTCTGGTTAAAAATAATACTGTAGTGGCCCGCTATGCTATTTCCTTGTTATTTTGCCTCGTCCTTAAAAATCACCCACTTTGGCACTGTTCTCGTGTGTGTACGAGTGTGTGTGTACGACAGGAACCACCACGTGTAGGTCTCAAATTGTACGAACATTTCAGTAAATCCTTCGACATCGCCATGTATTATGGCTCCAATACAGAGGCTACAAATATGAGTGTGCAGTAGGGTGGCCAGACGTCCGGTTTTTCGCCAGACATTCCGGCTATTTAGCATTATTGCCCGTATTCGTAGTCACATACCATCATTGTACGTGGTCATTGTTCACTTTTTGTCTTGTCCTAATGAAATCAATAGGTCATGCCAGCTCTGTTGTGATTGCA
Source organism: Chionoecetes opilio (assembly GCA_016584305.1). NCBI lineage: Eukaryota > Metazoa > Arthropoda > Malacostraca > Decapoda > Majidae > Chionoecetes > Chionoecetes opilio. The sequence goes on along the minus strand of JACEEZ010021872.1, from coordinate 78,353 downwards.
ATAGGAGTACTGTAGGATTGCTCTAGTACTTTCCATGGCAGCTACAAGATCTCTGTTGTGATTGCAATAGGAGTACTGTAGGATTGCTCTAGTACTTTCCATGGCAGCTACAAGATCTCTGTTGTGATTGCAATAGGAGTACTGTAGGATTGCTCTAGTACTTTCCATGGCAGCTACAAGATCTCTGTTGTGATTGCAATAGGAGTACTGTAGGATTGCTCTAGTACTTTCCATGGCAGCTACAAGATCTCTGTTGTGATTGCAATAGGAGTACTGTAGGATTGCTCTAGTACTTTTCATGGCAGCTACAAGATCTCTGTTGTGATTGCAATAGGAGTACTGTAGGATTGCTCTAGTACTTTCCATGGCAGCTACAAGATCTCTGTTGTGATTGCAATAGGAGTACTGTAGGATTGCTCTAGTACTTTCCATGGCAGCTACAAGATCTCTGTTGTGATTGCAATAGGAGTACTGTAGGATTGCTCTAGTACTTTCCATGGCAGCTACAAGATCTCTGTTGTGATTGCAATAGGAGTACTGTAGGATTGCTCTAGTACTTTCCATGGCAGCTACAAGATCTCTGTTGTGATTGCAATAGGAGTACTGTAGGATTGCTCTAGTACTTTCCATGGCAGCTACAAGATCAAGTGAATAATTTTGATTGAGTAGAAATGGAACAAAATCATAGCAATTACCACGAGCAATCATGGTATGTGACTACGAATACGAGCATCTGTCCTCCGTCCGGCGCCACCTCAGGCCGGACGTTAATTTGTCCTCCTTTTTCCCAGCGCCGGCCAGACAGAGGCACGTGAGTTACTCTGCATGTATAAAAAAAGCACCATTAATGTATTTTTATTGTGTATTTGTCGTTGTCAACACAAGCGTGGAGGCGTTGACAGTCCGTAACTCCGTATCCTACATGTATGAGACACGTTTTGGCAATACCGTGCACATAAGAAAAAACGGTCAGTTTGCCCAAAGCCGCGGTGAAGGTCGGTTGGCTTTCTTGTTCTTACACCAAGCCCTTAAGGAAATGCCCAAAAGGAAAACCACTTTCAACCATGAGTGGACCGAAGAATTTGGATTTAAAAAAAAAGGATGGTCAAAAAATGAATGGTAAAATTTTTTTGAAACATTTTGGATGGTAAAAAAAAAAAAAAGTCCTCCTTTTTGGAAATTTGGATTGATTGATTAAATGCCTAAAAAGGTGAATGTGCCAGACATCAGAGGTCATATGGCACTATGGCAAAGCATATAAAGGGGAGGGTTAAAGAATAATAGTGAAACGATGAGGGAAGGGGAAAGAACTGAATGTTACAGCAGGATGGTTAGATCAGATGTAGGATGTGGATGTGTTGGAGGAAGGAGGTTAAATTTTCCAGGGAGAAGGAGGGGGATTCCGGGAGAATGTCCGCAAGACAGGGAGGTCGGGAAAGGGAGGACAAATGAGGGAAGGAACTGGAACGGGCAGGAGTAAGATGGGGGCAGGATATTAGGACATGTTGGACAGTGAGAGGAACTTGATAGGGTGTGCAGAGGGTTGGGGAGGAGCGTGACATGAGATACGAGTGTGTGAGGTTGGTATGGCCTATGCATAAGCGTGCGAGAGCAGTCTCCCAACGTCTATTAGAGTGGCAAGGATTTGACCATGGAGAGATAGAGGGTTTGATCAGGCGAAGTTTATTGGCAGAGAAAGTGGTCCAGGAGGATTGCCAACGGTCGAATAGGAAAGATTTAAAGGAAGGGGAGTAGTCGGAGGCTGGCAAGTTTGAGAAACGGAGGCATTGGGACATAGTGGCCGAGCGCTCCAAAGAATCAACGCCCGAGATACCCACGTGACTCGGAACCCAGCAGAAGCAAATTGTTTTGTGGCGTATGGATAGTCGGAATAACCAGTCTTGGATCTCCCGAACAAGAGGGTGAAGTGAGCGAAGAGATTGTATAAGGGAAAGGGAATTGTGGGAATCAGTGAAGATAGTGAAGGAACAGGATGGGTAGCAAAGTATGTGTTTCAAGGCGAAGAGGATGGCGTACAATTCCATTGTAAGAACAGTGGATTCTGTAGGTAGTTGGTATTGATAGTGAAGAGAGGGGAAGAGGACAGCAAAGCCAGAACCAGAGTGGGATTTAGAACCGTCGGTGTAGACGTGGGTGCTAGAGGAATGAGTGGAAAGGTGTTCAAGAAAGTGAGAGCGGAGGACAATGGGAGGAATGGTAGACTTGGGAGAGGTAGTGGGGACAGAAGAACAGATATGGGGGCAAGGTATAAGCCATGGAGGGAAGGAATGAACGTAGAAAGGGAGAAGATTAAGAGTAGGAAAGGAGGAGTGGGAGAGAAGGGTGCGCATGCGAACAGGGAAGGGCGGTGGCAAACGAGGGGAGGTGGTGATCACTGTGAGGAGATTGGGGGACTGCAATCTTAGAAGTAGGAAATTGATGAAGGCGAGCATAGCACTGAAGTGATAGGAGGGCTCGACGGCGAGAGAGGGACGGGAGGCCAGACTCAGCATAGAGGTTCTCAACGGGGGAGGAGCGAAAGGCACCTAGAGCCAGACGGAGGCCTAGGTGGTGAACAGGGTCCAGGAGGCTGAGGAGGGAGGAATTTGGAAATGGCCAGCCTAATGAGTAGTGCTGTAATTCACTGTAATATTGTACATCAGATAGCTTATTGTAGCATCACGGTAAAGAACTTCAAGGTGTCACTAAAACCGTAACTAAAATAATCGTGTAATAAGAGTTGCAATGAGGATATAAACAGATCATTGGCAGACACATGTTAAAGCTCATACTCCTTGGTAACATATCTTTAAAATAATAATCCCTTGGTAACATAACTCTTAAAGCAATAATCACACAAGAATGAATGGCTTGTATATGGATAACTGAATAACTGATGGAAATAATGACTGTACATAACAGCACATGGAAACAATAATAACAACATATAAGGCAGTCAACAGTCTTCAACGGAAACAAAAACCAGTCAGTCAGTATACCTATCATAACATACAGAAATAAAGTGACTATAACTGATCACACAAATATCAAGGTAAACATGGCACGTGTGGAAAACCTCGGAATGAACGTAATAAGGATGACTTCTAAATACGTACTCGGAATGACGAATAAGGATGCTTCTAAATAGTACACGAATGACTATAAGAGACTCTAAAACGTACTCGAAGACGAAAAGATACTTAATCCCGTATCGGAATGACTAATAAGATGACTTCTAAATACGTACTGAAATGACGTATAAGATGACTTCTAAATACTATCGATGACGTAATAAGGTGACTTCTAAATACGTCTCGAATGCGAATAGGAGACTAAAATACACTCGGAATGACGTAATAAGGATGACTTCTAAATACGTACTCGGAATGACGTAATAAGGATGACTTCTAAATACGTACTCGGAATGACGTAATAAGAGTGACTTCTAAATACGTACTCGGAATGACGTAATAAGGATGACTTCTAAATACGTACTCGGAATGACGTAATAAGATGATTCTAAATACGTACTCGAATGGAAGTAAACCTTGCAATGAAATAAAAAGAACGCCTTATATACGTACTCAGAATGCTAAGTCATGACTAACTAATATGTACCAATAATAACATATAATGAGCCATTACCTTCCATCCTCTGTCCCGTCCTAGTACATCTGTGGCTACACTGGTCCCTTGTAGCTAGTAAGACCGCAACCACAGTGCTGATAACATGCCTGGTAGTGTTCCCTTGCCTGTGTGGTTCCTGCCTGGCTAGTGCTGCACTGGCTAGTCCTGGCTAGTGCTGGCTAGTGCTGCACCGGCTAGTCCTGGCTAGTGCTGGCTAGTGCTGCACCGGCTAGTCCTGGCTAGTACTGCACCGGCTAGTCCTGGCTAGTGCTGCACCGGCTAGTCCTGGCTAGTGCTGCACCGGCTAGTGCTGCACCGGCTAGTACTGGCTAGTGCTGCACCGGCTAGTACTGGCTAGTGCTGCACCGGCTAGTCCTGGCTAGTGCTGCACCGGCTAGTACTGGCTAGTGCTGCACCGGCTAGTGCTGCACCGGCTAGTCCTGGCTAGTGCTGGCTATCTGCACGGCTAGTACTGGCTAGTGCTGCACCGGCTAGTACTGGCTAGTGCTGCACCGGCTAGTACTGGCTAGTGCTGCACCGGCTAGTACTGGCTAGTGCTGCACCGGCTAGTCCTGGCTAGTGCTGCACCGGCTAGTCCTGGCTAGTGCTGCACCGGCTAGTCCTGGCTAGTGCTGCACCGGCTAGTCCTGGCTAGTGCTGCACCGGCTAGTCCTGGCTAGTGCTGCACCGGCTAGTACTGGCTAGTGCTGCACCGGCTAGTCTGGCTAGTGCTGCACCGGCTAGTCTGGCTAGTGCTGCACCGGCTAGTCCTGGCTAGTGCTGCACCGGCTAGTACTGGCTAGTGCTGCACCAGCTAGTACTGGCTAGTGCTGCACCGGCTAGTCCTGGCTAGTGCTGCACCGGCTAGTACTGGCTAGTGCTGCACCGGCTAGTACTGGCTAGTGCTGCACCGGCTAGTACTGGCTAGTGCTGCACCGGCTAGTCTGGCTAGTGCTGCACCGGCTAGTGCTGGCTAGTGCTGCACCGGCTAGTCTGGCTAGTGCTGCACCGGCTAGTCTGCACCGGCTAGTCCTGGCTAGTGCTGCACCGGCTAGTCCTGGCTAGTGCTGCACCGGCTAGTCCTGGCTAGTGCTGCACCGGCTAGTCCTGGCTAGTGCTGCACCGGCTAGTACTGGCTAGTGCTGCACCGGCTAGTACTGGCTAGTGCTGCACCGGCTAGTCCTGGCTAGTGCTGCACCGGCTAGTACTGGCTAGTGCTGCACGGCTAGTCTGGCTAGTGCTTGCACCGGCTAGTCTGGCTAGTGCTGCACCGGCTAGTCCTGGCTAGTGCTGCACGCTATCCTGGCTAGTGCTGCACCGGCTAGTACTGGCTAGTGCTGCACCGGCTAGTACTGGCTAGTGCTGCACCGGCTAGTCCTGGCTAGTGCTGCACCGGCTAGTACTGGCTAGTGCTGGCTAGTGCTGCACCGGCTAGTCCTGGCTAGTGCTGCACCAGCTAGTCCTGGCTAGTGCTGCACCGGCTAGTCCTGGCTAGTGCTGCACCGGCTAGTCCTGGCTAGTGCTGCACCGGCTAGTGCTGGCTAGTGCTGCACCGGCTAGTGCTGGCTAGTGCTGCACCGGCTAGTCCTGGCTAGTGCTGCACCGGGCCAACCATCACCCCGGTAAACCTGACTAGGAATAAAAGACTAAAACCTACCATACATAACTCCACCATACATAAATCCTGCTTTTTTTGGGGGGGTCCATATATAACTCTACCGTAAATAAATCCTGTTTTTTGGGGGTCCATATATAACTCCACCATACATAAATCCTGTTTTGTTTGGGGGGGTCCATATATAACTCCACCACACATAATCCTGTTTTGTTTGGGGGGGTCCATATATAACTCCACCATACATAAATCCTGTTTTGTTTGGGGGGTCCATATATAACTCCACCATACATAAATCCTGCTTTCTTTACTGTCCTTATTTGCCATGAGGAGGTACAGGCATTCCGCTACTTATCAACGTTCAAGTTACGACATCTCGGAGACACGTAAAAGGCTTTAACGTAAAAACAAAATTAAAAAAACGTAAAACATGTCTGTGAATAAAAGATCTAGACACAGCACTATTACAGAGGCTCAGGGGCATGAGTGCAGATGGTGATTGCAGCAAGAGGGGTTGAACTCTACTGTTTTATGTTGATGAAACATACTAATAACAAGTAGCTTGACTCTCTCCCTCCAAGACTCCTGTGACAAGCTTGACTCCCACTCTCCCTGACCTCCAAGACTCCTGTGACAAGCTTGACTCCCACTCTCCCTGACCTCCAAGACTCCTGTGACAAGCTTGACTCCCTCCCTCCGTGACCACCAAGACTCCTGTGACAAGCTTGACTCCCTCCCTCCCTGGCCACCAAGACTCCTGTGACAAGCTTGACTCCCTCCCTCCCTGACCTCCAAGACTCCTGTGACAAGCTTGACTCCCTCCCTCCCTGACCTCCAAGACTCCTGTGACAAGCTTGACTCCCTCCCTTCCTGACCTCCAAGACTCCTGTGACAAGCTTGACTCCCTCCCTCCCTGACCCCAAGACTCCTGTGACAAGCTTGACTCCCTCCCTCCCTGACCTCCAAGACTCCTGTGACAAGCTTGACTCCCTCCTCCCTGACCTCCAAGACTCCTGTGACAAGCTTGACTCCCTCCCTCCCTGACCTCCAAGACTCCTGTGACAAGCTTGACTCCCTCCCTCCCTGACCTCCAAGACTCCTGTGACAAGCTTGACTCCCTCCCTCCCTGACCTCCAAGACTCCTGTGACAAGCTTGACTCCCACTCTCCCTGACCTCCAAGACTCCTGTGACAAGCTTGACTCCCTCCCTCCCTGACCTCCAAGACTCCTGTGACAAGCTTGACTCCCCTCTCCTGACCTCCAAGACTCCTGTGACAAGCTTGACTCCCTCCCTCCCTCCCAAGACTCCTGTGACAAGCTTGACTCCCCCTCCCTGACCTCCAAGACTCCTGTGACAAGCTTGACTCCCTCCCTCCCTACCTCCAAGACTCCTGTGACAAGCTTGACTCCTCCTTACCTCCAAGACTCCTGTGACAAGCTTGACTCCCTCCTCCCTGACCTCCAAGACTCCTGTGACAAGCTTGACTCCCTCCCTCCCTGACCTCCAAGACTCCTGTGACAAGCTTGACTCCCTGACCTCCAAGACTCCTGTGACAAGCTTGACTCCCTCCCTCCCTGACCTCCAAGACTCCTGTGACAAGCTTGACTCCCTCCCTCCCGACACACTGCTAAGGCCGAATGCTACTTTGCCTACTCCATCATAACAACCTTTGCCACCCTCTGCATGGCGTCACATAACACACACACACACACACATAACACAACACACACACACACACACACACGTCAGTAATAACACCAGAAGCTTTTACGTGAGTGCTCAGTGACTTAAATTATCTTAACTTATGTGCACAAAGATCATCAGTTTATTGTCAATAGTTCCCTGAAACAGTTAATCAGATCTAGAACATCACTCTTCTGTTAGTTATATCAAAGAATCAAGAACATAAGGAAGCTACAAGAGGCCGGGAGACAACACTAACACTACCTTTTACTACTACTACTACTACTACTACCACTACTACTACAAAAACTACCTCTACCACTACTTCTACTACTACCACTACCACAACTACTACTACTACCACTACTACTACCACTACTACCTCTACCACTACTTCTACTACTACTACTACTCCTCCTACTCCTACTACTACTACTTACTACTACTACTACAACACTACCACTACTACTACTACTACTACTACAACACTACCACTACTCCCACCACTACTACACTACTACTACTACTACTACTATTACTACATCCACCTTTCATCCCCATCCATAACACTGTCTAGCCTCCTTTTAAAACTCCCTATTGACTCCGCACGAACTACCTGACGACTGAATCCCTCATCCATCGCTACCATCCTTGTCTCTCCACTCATCAGAAGGAACAACAACGTAAGTCACTGAATATCCAAGTAAATCCACTAAATCCCCGAATAAATTGAACTAGATCCACAAATAAATCTCACTAATCCACTAATAAATTGAACCACTAACTCCCCCATGGCAGACACAGACACAGACACAGGCCAGAATACCAATGCTGCAAATTTAAATAATGGACGCCGACGATGGTATTAGAAGTGTATCATCGACTGTCTAATCTCATAAGACATTACGGGAAAATGTGACGTCAAACAGAAGATGATGACGATATTGATGGCTCGAAAAATCATTATCAGAATCAGTGGCATCATTTGAACTTTTTGTTGTTGTTCTATAGCAGCATTTCCCAACCTGGAAATTTCAGGAATCTAAGAGGGAAATATATCCTGAGGGACATCTAAATTACTAGCATTTAGTCCACAGAAAAGTCTTAGAATGCGGCTATAGACTTTTCTTCAAGTATATACAGTAAAGCCTCTCATATCCGGACTAAATTGGGCCAAGGGGTGGTCCGAGTAATGCAAGGATCTGAATAATGGGGTGATTATATATGGGGGGATATGTCTATAAAAAAAAAAAAAAAAAAAAAAAAAAAAAAAAAAAAAAAAAAAAAAAAAAAAAAAAAAATCTAGGTGTATACATATATATATATAGCTAGGAAATTTCGACCCCTAAAAAAAAATTAAAAAATCAAAAAATAAATAAAAAAAAAATCTAGGTGTAGCTAGGGAATTTCGACCCCTAGAAAAAAAGAAAAAAAATCTAGGTGTACATATAGCTAGGGAATTTCGACCCCTAAAAAAAAAAAAAAAAAAAAAAAAAAAAAAAAAAAAAAAAAAAAAAAAAAAAAAAAAAAAAAAAAAAAAAAAAAAAAAAAAAAAAAATCTAGGTGTACATATAGCTAGGGAAGTTCGACCCCTGAGAAAAAAAAAAAAAAAAAAAAAAAAAAAAAAAAAAAATAATAATAATAATAATAATAATAATAATAACAAAAAAAGGAGGAGGTCCGAATAATATCAAAGTCCGAATAATGAGAGTCCGAATACGAGAGGTTTTACTGTATAGATATAGAGAATAGTGTCTATATACTTGTGTTATTAACCCCTTCACGCCCAGATCTTTCTTTTGCTATATAAAATCGTCTGTTGTTAGCCATAAAATTACGAAAAGTAACTGAATATACCACATGAGTTAGTGGACAAGGATACTAAACAGGTCCTATCTATAAAATATTGCTTATTATAGTCCCTAAAAATTGTCTAATGGTACCCAAATTACAATTGAAATTACGTTCTGGGTCTCAAGGGGTTAAACACGTCAACGTTGGTTTGGCTACTCTTGTCCTTGTGCCACATGAAGGGGATCCGGAAGGTTGAACTGGTTGATGGCGGAAACAACTGCACAAAAGGTTGGGAATCACTGTCCTATACACTCCTTCCACTCCTCCTATCGTCTTTATATTACTCATCAGATCTAAATTAATATACAGCCAAATTCCCAACATCCGACCTCCAAACAACCAACTTTTTTCACCACCACATTGTGTCTTGTTTTGGCCATGTATTTTACTTCGTTTTTTTTAGTTTTTAGACAACCTTGATTTGTGGCTTTATTTATGCATGAATTTTACTTTCGCATCTACCACTGGCTCGGCCTTCAAGAGCTGCATCTTTTATGTTCTATACCATTTTGTCCTTACGTTTATGGTTACTGTGATATCCCAACATCCGACTATTCCAATTATCCGACCTACCTTCGGTCCCCCCAAGGTCGGAATAATTAATACTTAGCTGTATAGCATAAACATTTGAACCTGTCTTTTGTCCCATACACTCGACCCTCGATTTAAAGGACCTCGGTTTAACGGACTCCATTCGCCACCGCACAAGGGGACTAAACCCTTCAAAAAATCCACTGCTTAAAAAATATGTCCGAGCAGTGAAGCGTTCTCGTCCAATCCCTGATGTAGCGCCACTCCCTGTCTGCCTCCCAGCCTAGCTACTCTGTCTGGTTGTGTTTGTGATTATTTCACATATATTTCACAATTCATCCTGTGTTTTATCTATATTTTCACACCCCCGGGAAAATACCCTAGCACTGATGGACAATCAGCATTAACGGACCACTGATCCCCCACTATTAGTCCATTAAATCCAGGGTCCACTGTGCACTCTTCCTGTCTGTCTCTATATATTACTCTCAGATCTACTCACCTTAAAATTATTCAAAAATATAAGAGTTGGAAATGCAGTCTGTATTGGAATCTTTGGATGACGTAAAGCAGTGACACACACATCAGCATAGGACTGCAGAATAGTCCATCATGAGAAATCTTCTAAATCTTTGGTCAAAATAGTCAGTGTCTGTCTGTCATGACTTGGCACCCGAGCTTGAAAAAAGGTCTAAATACTTCTCAAACACTACGAACCATTGTGTCTGCATCAGAATATTAATATACTCGCCACACGTTCAGTTGGCGAAAATGTGGCCCCTCACTCCCCCCTTCCCAACGCACGGGCTTGGCTGAGGTGTTGGGTGTTGGGGCTTTAGGGCGGAACATGGAGTAAGGCATTCTCACCCAACACCCAACACCTCAGCCAATCCCGTGGGTTCGGAAGGGGGGAGTGATGGGGCCACATTTTCGCCAACTTAACGTGTAGCGAGTATAGTTTCTGCCACATCTCTGCACTAAAACAATGCCTAAAAGTGTGCCAATGTCTGTCTGAGGCTAAAGTATACCCCTGACACACACACAATACAAATCAATTAACAGAATATTATCAGGTTCTGTCTCATCTGTGCAGTTTAAAATAATGAAATCATAGTGAATTAATACTTACAAGTGTGCCAATGTCTGTCTGAGCATGTCTAAGCTGTCTGTATACCCCTGACACACACAATATAAAATCAATTAACAGAATATTATCAGCTTCTTCCTCATCTGTGCAGTTTAAAATAATGAAATCCTAGTGAAATAATGCTTAAAAGTGTGCCAATGTCTGTCTGAGGCTAAAGTATACCCCTGACAAACCCATACAAGATTAATTAACAGAATATTATCAGCTTCTTCCTCATCTGTGCAGTTTAAAATATAATCCTAGGAAATAGCAAAGTGTGCCATGTCTTCGAGTTATTATGTACCCGACACACTCGAGTGCATGTCAGTGCAAATCAGAATCAGAGCAAAGTGTACTATAACATCACAAACTATTAACTTATACACTACAGGAAACAAACCTGTCCTTATTATGCCGCACTGATGCCTGCCAATGCTGCTGCCGGGCCTCACACACACACACACACACACCACACACACACACATTTAGTATTGCTAGGTAGGCCATCACACGTCAACACACACACACACACAAAACTAAAATCAGCACCTAATATTTAATAAATGCCCATCGAATGCCTTCATCTCTCTCACATAACACTGTCTATCACACAAGATGAGGAATAGCACACACCAAAAACCACCCTAATAGCACACATATCAATAAAGCCTCTTTCTCCACACCCACTATCACATCCAGGAGAGTCTTCACACCACCACCCTCACAGCACCTCACACCTTGCCAGGTTCCTTCCTCACTCTCACCCTCAGGAATATTGCTCACTCTTAACACACAACTCTTAACACACAGCCCAGAATAATAATAATAAAGCGTATAGGACTATTGCCCGTATTCGTAGTCACATACCATCATTGTACGTGGTCATTGTTCACTTTTTGTCTTGTCCTAATGAAATCAATATGTCATGCCAGCTCTGTTGTGATTGCAATAGGAGTACTGTAGGATTGCTCTAGTACTTTCCATGGCAGCTACAAGATCTCTGTTGTGATTGCAATAGGAGTACTGTAGGATTGCTCTAGTACTTTCCATGGCAGCTACAAGATCTCTGTTGTGATTGCAATAGGAGTACTGTAGGATTGCTCTAGTACTTTCCATGGCAGCTACAAGATCTCTGTTGTGATTGCAATAGGAGTACTGTAAGATTGCTCTAGTACTTTCCATGGCAGCTACAAGATCTCTGTTGTGATTGCAATAGGAGTACTGTAAGATTGCTCTAGTACTTTCCATGGCAGCTACAAGATCTCTTTTTGTGATTGCAATAGGAGTACTGTAAGATTGCTCTAGTACTTTCCATGGCAGCTACAAGATCTCTGTTGTGATTGCAATAGGAGTACTGTAAGATTGCTCTAGTACTTTCCATGGCAGCTACAAGATCTCTGTTGTGATTGCAATAGGAGTACTGTAAGATTGCTCTAGTACTTTCCATGGCAGCTACAAGATCAAGTGAATAATTTTGACGGAGTAGAAATGGAACAAAATCATAGCAATTACCACGAGCAATCATGGTAGGTGACTACGAATACCACACTATTACTGTCAAAGCCACCAAGAGAGAATGCCTGTGCGAACGCCTGACACCATCAAATGTGGCACAGGGACCTCTCGATTTACGCGAGGGTTGTGTTCCCGGAGACCTCACGTAAAGTCAATTTCGCGCAATGTGAACAAAATGTTTCCATAACAATGTACACACACACACATGTAAACGGAGGTGTTTACGCTGTGACCAAGGCACAGAGACTGAGCCCTGGGTGACGGTGTGGGGCAGCAGATGCGCCGGAGAGCAAGTGGCATCTGGTGGCCACTCTGGGAAGCTGCACCAGCCATGCATTTGTTTACTTGGAGCACATCGCGTTATTCTAAAAAACGTAATTTGAAAAATATGCTCCATTTTCAACATCGTGTTAATAAAAAACGTGTAGTTTAAACTCGCATAAAACGAGAGGTACCCGTATATATAAACGTGTGAATCTCCACACGGCCACAGCCAGGCTCACGAGACACTATCTTGGGCTATGCCTCCTCGTGTCCTATCCAAGGTGGTGTGTGCTTCCCCGTCACACAGGCCGCCTCTCTCCGTGGCTTCGGCGCTGTACAATGCTCGCCTCAATCATGCCTGGCCACAGCTTAGTCAATAATAAGACATAATAATCAAGCTGCTCATAAAACCAAGGATCACCATCTCCCTCCAGCAGTGATCAGGCCGGGGAGTCACCACGGCCTCACCAAGCTCACCATCTCCCTCCAGCAGTGATCAGGCCGGGGAGTCACCCAGGCCTCACCAAGCTCACCATCTCCCTCCAGCAGTGATCAGGCCGGGGAGTCACCCAGGCCTCACCAAGCTCACCATCTCCCTCCAGCAGTGATCAGGCCGGGGAGTCACCCAGGCCTCACCAAGCTCACCATCTCCCTCCACCAGTGATCAGGCCGGGGAGTCACCCAGGCCTCACCAAGCTCACCATCTCCCTCCAGCAGTGATCAGGCCGGGGAGTCACCACGGCCTCACCAAGCTCACCATCACAAAACATCCTCCATTAAACATTATACTTAACTTTCTAGATTCTGGTTTTTCTCAAGGGCCTCAATATATTTTTTTTCCAGCATCGAAACCTCAATTTACAAGATGTCTTTCTCCATCAGCAACACAATGCCACTCGAGCAACATGAGGGAGGCAGCAGCAGCGTTCTGGCTCACAAAACACATTCTTAAAAACAATAAAGTGCAAATTATTGGTTATGAGTCGCCTGGAGAAGCTTTTTGTGCAGTGGAAAAGAGTGCCAAGAGTGCCATCAGTGCCAGCAGTGCCACCACAACACTGCGTCGATGGCACACTGTACTAAAGTAATGTAAATAGCTTAATGTAATGTAACAGTGTCAATGCTATAGAAGAAACTCAATCTTTCACAACACTGTCTTCTGCCAAACAAGATCAAATAATAGTCCCCTAATAAAAATGACAGAAATAATGGTCTTTGGTTCAAATATAAGTTCCTTAAAATCATAAATTCCAGACACATTGCAATAAAAACTCAATCTTTCACAGCACTGTCTTCTGCCGAGCAAGATAAAAAAAATAGTCCCCTAATAAAAATGATAGAAATAATGGTCTTTGGTTAAAATATAAGTTCCTTAAAATCATAAATTCCAGACACATTGCCTGAAAAGTCCAAGGCAGAGACTCAATAATGCACCATAACAATGACACATAAATATATCAATCATGGTTAGATATAACATAACGGCATCACAATCATAAAATAATATCACTCCCAAACACACGGACTGAAACACACCCCATCAATAAACACATCAACTTAATAAGAACTTAACGTGATGTGCTATGATGTGCTATGATGGGACCCTTCCATTACTCAATAAAATAACATCACACCAGGACACACAGCACACAGCATTAAGAGAGTAATAATACCCTGGTGTCTTGTCAGGGTGTGGGGGCTGTGTGGGGGTGCATTCAGGACTTAAAAAGATCTATTACAGCCTCTTCCCTTCCCCTAAGAGACTGAAACTCATCACACTGCAAGAGACAAGACTTAAAAAGATCTATTACAGCCTCTTCCCTTCACAACACAGAGACTGAAACTCATCACATTGCAAGAGACAAGACTTAAAAAGATCTATTACAGCCTCTTCCCTTCACAACACAGAGACTGAAACTCATCACACTGCAAGAGACAAGACTTAAAAAGATCTATTACAGCCTCTTCCCTTCCCCTAAGAGACTGAAACTCATCACACTGCAAGAGACAAGACTGAAAAAGATCTATTACAGCCTCTTCCCTTCACAACACAGAGACTGAAACTCATCGGCAAAATATATGTGGGGCAAAGAATGTGCACCAGTTGAAGGAAAGACTGGATAAATGTAGATACGGAGACGGGACCCCACCAGTGTAGCTCAGGCCCTGTAAAACACTACTAGGTAACCACATCACATAGCCACACACAGGACTAGAGACACGCCACGCCACACATCCTTCCCTCACACCCACTGCACACACTGGAAAGCACCTCACACTCCAGCACAGTCAGCACTAAAACACACCCTCACAATCACCTCACACCCTCCGTATACACTGGAAAACACCTCACACTGCAGCACTCAGCACTCACACACACTCCAGCACAGTCAGCACTAAAACACACCCTCACAATCACCTCACACCCTCCGTACCACTGAAAACACCTCACACTGCAGCACTCAGCACTCACACACACTCCAGCACAGTCGCACTAAAACACCCTCACAATCACCTCACACCCCTCCGTATACACTGGAAAACACCTCACACTGCAGCACTCAGCACTCACACACCAGCACAGTCAGCACTAAAACACACCCTCACAATCACCTCACACCCTCCGTACACACTGGAAAACACCTCACACTGCAGCACTCAGCACTCACACACACTCCAGCACAGTCAGCACTAAAACACACCCTCACAATCACCTCACACCCTCCGTATACACTGGAAAAACCCCTCACACTGCAGCACTCAGCACTCACACACCAGCACAGTCAGCACTAAAACACACCCTCACAATCACCTCACCACCCTCCGTACACACTGGAAAACACCTCACACTGCAGCACTCAGCACTCACACTCCAGCACAGTCAGCACTAAAACACACCCTCACAATCACCTCACACCCTCCGTACACACTGGAAAACACCTCACACTGCAGCACTCAGCACTCACACACCAGCACAGTCAGCACTAAAACACACCCTCACAATCACCTCACACCCTCCGTACACACTGGAAAACACCTCACACTGCAGCACTCAGCACTCACACTCCAGCACAGTCAGCACTAAAACACACCCTCACATCACCTCACACCCTCCGTACACACTGGAAAACACCTCACACTGCAGCACTCAGCACTCACACACCAGCACAGTCAGCACTAAAACACACCCTCACAATCACCACACCCTCCGTACACACTGGAAAACACCTCACACTGCAGCACTCAGCACTCACACACACTCCAGCACAGTCAGCACTAAACACAACCCTCACAATCACCTCACACCCTCCGTACACACTGGAAAACACCTCACACTGCAGCACTCAGCACTCACACACACTCCAGCACAGTCAGCACTAAAACACACCCTCACAATCACCTCACACCCTCCGTACACACTGGAAAACACCTCACACTGCAGCACTCAGCACTCACACACACTGCAGCAGCCGGCTTAGTGCTTCCCTGCCAAGTGACAAGGAACAAAACTTACACCCACCTCACACACCCTCACACACCCTCACACCAACCATACACACCCTCACACCAACCGTACACACCCTCACACACCCTCACACACCATACACACCCTCACACCAACCATACACACCATACACACCCTCACACCAACCATACACACCCTCACACCAACCATACACACCATACACACCCTCACACCAACCATACACACCCTCACACCAACCATACACACCCTCACACACCACACACACCCTCCAGCATCGGCTCACTGCTTCCCTGCGCCTCACAACTACTTACACATGACCAGCTGGTGGAGGACCTTCCGGGTGGCGTGTCAGGAGGCTGTGGAGGCGTTGGTGGTGCCTGGCGTGGAGGAGGACAGAGTCAGGGGGCACGGCTGATCCTCCGAGTGCCCCACGCAGGCCACTACAGGGACGTGCCCGGAGTCCCACATGCCCGGGCCGCACAGCTCGCACAGGCCCACCAGCGTGCAGGGCAGGTGGCTCATGCTGCGGTACTGGTGCAGGAGTCCTCGAGCCTGACGGGGGCGGGAGAAACAACGCTTGAGAACATAAGAACGTAAGGAAATAAGGGAGACACGTGGTAGTTCGTGTAGAAACGTCACACGGCAGACACGCGATCCGACGTCACCTTCCCGATTAGCAGTATTGTGGCTTATACAGGGTGTAACACAAGTTTATGCAAATATTGATACAGGTGAAAGAACATGTAATTCTAAGCACAAAATATTCTATAACCATATGCTTTTTGAAGCTTCCTTTAGACGTGAGATGAAGGTAGAAAAATTAGCGCGGCCAGTAATTTCACCATGGCAGGCGGCTGCCGCTCGGTGACATTTTGAATGATTTAATCATAATGTTTACTAGTAATGGAGCATTACATTATCTTATAACAACACAATTGGTATTAATGGACAGGTTATTACTAAATAAGCAGTACATGAGAACAGCAGGGCTGTAATAAACAATGCTGTACAAGGCTAAGTGGCAAAGCGTCGGGGCGGGGGAGGAAGGAGGGACTAGGCTGCGAGGCCTCACGCCGATCAGCTGAGTCACGTGTTCCATCCTACCCCTCGATCCCTGACACAAGTAGCCTTGTACAGCATTGTTTATTACAGCCCTGCTGTTCTCATGTACTGCTTATTTAGTAATAACCTGTCCATTAATACCAATTGTGTTGTTATAAGATAATGTAATGCTCCATTACTAGTAAACATTATGATTAAATCATTCAAAATGTCACTGAGCGGCAGCCGCCTGCCATGGTGAAATTACTGGCCGCGCTAATTTTTCTACCTTCATCTCACGTCTAAAGGAAGCTTCAAAAAGCATATGGTTATAGAATATTTTGTGCTTAGAATTACATGTTCTTTCACCTGTATCAATATTTGCATAAACTTGTGTTACACCCTGTATGACAGGTTGGATAGATAGGTGGTGTACTGTGCATAAGGAGCATCCATGACTATAAATAATACATTGGATAAAGAAACACACACCTACACATCAGACATTATACAAAACAACTAGGTAAATACAACTAGGTAAAGGCTACCAGTTGAAGGAAAGACTGGACAAATGTAGCTACGGAGACAGTCTAGTAGTGTAACTCAGGCCCTTTAAAACATAACTAGGTAAATACAACTAGGTAAATACACACACACACACACACACACACACACACACACACACACACACACACACACACACACACACACACACACACTTTCAAGACTAAAACTCCCAACACTTGAGAAAAGAAGAGAAAGGGGAGATTTTATAGCAGTGTACAGAGCATCAATGGGTCTAAAAAAAATTGATAGAAATGATCTGTTTGTGTGGGATGACAGAAGTACAAGAGGTCATGAGAAGAAATTGAAAAGGACAACATGCAAGAGGGACATAAAAAAATACAGCTTCCCGTATAGAAGCCTAGAAGCCTGGAACAACCTTGATGCAAAAGTGATTAATGCAAGAAGTATTCAGGACTTCAAAGGCAAGCTGGATAATAGTAGATTTGGAGACGGGACAGTACGAGCATAACTCTTTTCCTGTATGTTACAACTAGGTAAATACACACACACACACACACACACACACACACACACACACACACACACACACACACACACACACACACGCACACACACACAGACATACCTTTTTGAGCACCATGGTCCCGTGCATGTGGCCCGCTAACGAGGTGAAGTAGAGAAGGGTCTCGTCGGGCCGCAGGTTTTGGTCCACCACGTCGGCCCCGTAGATGCTCACGATGGCCACCGAGAGGAAGAGGTGGAAGTAGTCAGTCTGATAGTTGCTCCAGCAGGCCTCCCACATGGCCAGTGCCTCGTCCTCAGGGAACTCACGCTTGAAGCACCTGGGGGGGGGAGAGGTGGTGGTGGTGGTGGTGGTGGTGGTGGTGGTGGTGTGGTGGTGGTGGTGGTGGTGTGGGGGTGGTGTGGTGGTGGTGGTGGTGGTGGTGGTGGGGGTGGTGGTGGTGGTGGTGGTGGTGGTGGTGGTGGTGGTGGTGGTGGTGGTGGTGGGTGGTGGTGGGGGTGGTGGTGGTGGTGGTGGGGGTGGTGGTGGTGGTGGTGGTGGTGGTGGTGGTGGTGGTGGTGGTGGTGGTGGTGGGGGTGGTGGTGGTGGTGGTGGTGGTGGTGGTGGTGGTGGTGGTGGTGGGGGTGGTGGTGGTGGTGGTGGTGGTGGTGGTGGTGGGTGGTGGTGGGGGTGGTGGTGGGGGTGGTGGTGGTGGTGGTGGTGTGGGGGGGGGGGGTGGTGGTGGTGGGGGTGGTGGTGGGGGTGGGTGGGGGTGGTGGTGGTGGTGGTGGTGGTGGTGGGGGTGGTGGTGGGGGTGGTGGTGGTTGGTGGTGGTGTGGGGGGGGGTGGTGGGGGTGGTGGAGGAGGAGGAGGAGGAGGATTGGAGGAGGAAGAGGAGGTACAGGAGGGGGAGGAGGAGGAGGAGGAGGAGGAGGAGGAGGAGAGGAGAGACGAGAAACTTTACATTCATGAAGTGAAATAAACTCAAATACAAAACTAGATGAACTGAGTGACCTACACCTGTAGAGGCACAGGTGGGCCACCCCATAGACCACTGTATACCTGGACTGTTCACGCGACAATGTTTTGAATTGCGGGGCTGCATAGGGGCCTGCGGGGCGCCCGACAAAGAGATACAGGAAAACCTCGTTTATCCGGCACCCTCGGGGGGGGAGCGCATACCGGATAACTCATTTTGCCGTTGTTTTGAGTTACTCTTATGGAATCGCCCAAAATCCCATTTTTTTTTTTTTTTTTATTTTTTTTTTTTTTTTTTTTTTATACATCAAAGGAACTGGCCAAGGGCACAACAAAAATGGGTAACACAAAGCCCGCTTAGTTGCCAGTCCCTATAAAGAAGACAGTAAGAGAATAAAATAAAAAAGAGGGGTGAGCCAATTTAGTTCGAGAGGTGTCTTGTTACTCTTATTTTGAAAAGATTTAAGTCATAGGAAAGTGGAAAAATAGAAACAGGAAGAGAGTTCCAGAGTTTACCAGTGAAAGGGATGAAAGGGTTGCCAACCCTGTGTACCCCGCCAAATTTGAACTAAATTTCTGCCAATTTTCTCAGTTTTTGAAATAATGATACCTAATTAATGCCTGGGTTATCCTGCTGAGTGCCCCTTTCTACCCCCCACTCCTCGTCAGGATGGACAAGCCAGTCCTCGTGTCGCACGCCAGCACCACAAACACTCTCCTCTCTTTTTTCACAGCATCTCTCTGACGGGCTCAAGCTAGCCCGTGGTCCTCCCTGCTGGAGGCCCGGAGAAAAAAAAAAAAAAAAAAATGCCTGGGTCGATTAGTGCCGTTGTTTTAAATGCCGGTTAAATGAGGTTCTCCTGTATAATGGTCTATGGACTATCATATAGACTGGTTTATCAGTATATATGATACACTGTAATCTTCGTAAATGTTTGTTCTATAATATTATCAAATAAAAAACAGTAAAACACGCTAAAGAAATGCCATTACGCGACTCTGAAGAAATATGCATGAACTTAATATTCACTTCAACTCTTCGCCATTTAAAACTTTGCGAGTCAACTTTCATCATGAAGGGTATCAATAGAAGCGCAATTTTATTACCTTTCCATTGCTATATTTCGTTATCTGATAAATTAATTAGAACCATGCATAAATTAGCATTAACTAAATAAATAAAATCATCAATCGGGTAATTTTCCCGATTGATGATGTTATTTATTTACTTATATATTTCGTTTTCTGATAAATAATTAGTACCATGTATAAATTAGCGTTAACTAAATAAATAAGCTAGTAGAATAGAATAGAAAAATATTATAATCCAGTCTGGCAATACTCACAGCAGGATCCATCTGTGGCAGAAGAGCAGGTCCATGCCGTCCTGCTGGCTGGCCATGTGGTGGTAGAAGCGTGGCGTCATCAGGCGCAGCAGCTCCCTCAGGTAACTCTGTGTGGTGGTGGAGGAGGAGGAGGAGGAGGAGGAGGAGGAGGAGGAGGAGGAGGAGGAGGAGGAGGAGGAGGAGGAGGAGGAGGAGGAGGAGGAGGAGGAGAGAGGAGAAATACATAGGAAGAACAGATACCAGGGAAGAGGAGGAGGAATAGGAGAATGGGGGGAGTGGAGGAGGAGGAGGGAGAGGAGGAGGAGAGAGGAGGAGGAGGAGGAGGAGGAGGAGGAGGAGAGGAGGAGGAGGAGGAGAGGAGGAGGAGGAGGAGGAGGAGGAGGAGGAGGAGGAGGAGGAGGAGAGAGGAGAAATACATAGGAAGAACAGATACCAGGGAAGAGGAGGAGAATAGGAAGAATGGGTGGGAGTGGAGGAGGAGGAGGAGGAGGAGGAGGAGGAGGAGGAGGAGGAGGAGGAGGGAGGAGGAGGAGGAGGAGGAGGAGGAGGAGGAGGAGGACGAGGAGGAGGAGGAGGAGGTTGGTCAGGTGTTAGTGACATTCCTATCTACCTCCACTCAATACCTATGATCATTTTCCCCTAGAACATAAAAACATAACAGCATAAGAACATAAGAAAATAAGAAAATAAGGAAGCTACAAGAGGCCGTGAGACCTACACGTGGTAGTTCCGGTGCCTATCCTAATTTTCAACAA
>JACEEZ010021872.1:12500-52500 GCA_016584305.1 Chionoecetes opilio | reverse complement strand
GTGTTACAGAAGGGAATGAAGGCAAGGCAAGGTGTTACAGAAGGGGATGAAGGCAAGGCAAGGTGTTACAGAAGGGAATGAAGGCAAGGCAGGGTGTTACAGAAGGGGATGAAGGCAAGGCAGGGTGTTACAGAAGGGAATGAAGGCAAGGCAAGGTGTTACAGAAGGGAATGAAGGCAAGGCAAGGTTGTACAGAAGGGGAATGAAGGCAAGGCAAGGTGTTACAGAAGGGAATGAAGGCAAGGCAAGGTGTTACAGAAGGGGAATGAAGGCAAGGCAGGGTGTTACAGAAGGGGATGAAGGCAAGGCAGCAGGGTGTTACAGAAGGGAATGAAGGCAAGGCAAGGTGTTACAGAAGGGGATGAAGGCAAGGCAAGGTGTTACAGAAGGGGATGAAGGCAAGGCAAGGTGTTACAGAAGGGAATGAAGGCAAGGCAAGGTGTTACAGAAGGGAATGAAGGCAAGGCAAGGTGTTACAGAAGGGAATGAAGGCAAGGCAGGGTGTTACAGAAGGGATGAAGGCAAGGCAGGTGTTACAGAAGGAATGAAGGCAAGGCAGGGTGTTACAGAAGGGATGAAGGCAAGGCAAGGTGTTACAGAAGGGGATGAAGGCAAGGCAAGGTGTTACAGAGAGGAAAGGTAAGGAAGGCAGGTGTTACAGAAGGAATGAAGGCAGGTGTTACAGAAGGGAATGAAGGCAAGCAGGTGTTACAGAAGGGGATGAAGCAAGCAAGGTGTTACAGAAGGGATGAAGGCAAGGCAAGGTGTTACAGAAGGGAATGAAGGCAAGGCAGGTGTTACAGAAGGGAATGAAGCAAGCAGGTGTTACAAAGGATGAAGCAAGGCAGGTGTTACAGAAGGGGATGAAGGCAAGGCAAGGTGTTACAGAAGGGAATGAAGGCAAGCAGGTGTTACAGAAGGGAATGAAGGCAAGGCAAGGTGTACAAAGGATGAAGCAAGGCAGGTGTTACAGAAGGGAATGAAGGAAGGCAAGGTGTTACAGAGGGAAGAAGGCAAGGCAGGTGTTACAGAAGGGATGAAGCAAGGCAGGTGTTACAGAAGGGAGAAGGCAAGCAAGGTGTACAGAAGGAATGAAGCAAGCAGGTGTTACAGAAGGGATGAAGGCAAGGCAAGGTGTTACAGAGGAATGAAGGCAAGGCAAGGTGTTACAGAAGGGGATGAAGGCAAGGCAGGGTGTTAAGAAGGGGATGAAGGCAAGGCAGGTGTTACAGAAGGAATGAAGGCAAGGCAAGGTGTTACAGAAGGGAATGAAGGCAAGGCAAGGGTTACAGAAGGGATGAAGGCAAGGCAAGGTGTTACAGAAGGGAATGAAGGCAAGCAGGTGTTACAGAAGGGATGAAGGCAAGGCAGTGTTACAGAAGGGATGAAGGCAAGGCAGGTGTTACAGAAGGGAATGAAGGCAAGGCAGGTGTTACAGAAGGAAGAAGGCAAGCAGGTGTTAAAGGGATGAAGGCAGGCAAGGTGTTACAGAAGGATGAAGGCAAGGCAAGGTTACAGAAGGAATGAGCAAGGGAGGTGTTACAGAAGGAATGAAGGCAGGCAAGTTACAGAAGGATGAAGGCAAGGAGGTGTTACAGAAGGGATGAGGCAAGGCAAGGTGTTACAGAAGGAAGAGCAAGGCAGGTGTACAGAGGATGAAGAGGCAAGGTGTTACAAAGGAATGAAGGCAAGGTGTTACGAGGGAATGAAGGCAAGCAAGGTGTTACAAAGGGATGAAGGCAAGCAAGTGTTACAGAAGGGAATGAAGGCAAGCAGGTGTTACAGAAGGGATGAAGGCAAGCAAGGTGTTACGAAGGGTAAGGCAAGGCAAGGTGTTACAGAAGGAATGAAGGCAAGGAAGGTGTTACAGAAGGGAATGAAGCAAGGAAGGTGTTACAGAAGGGAATGAAGGAGGCAGGGTGTTACAGAAGGGATAAGGCAGGCAGGTGTACAGAAGGGAATGAAGCAAGAGGGTGTTACAGAAGGGAATGAAGGCAAGTGTTACAGAAGGGAATGAAGCAAGGCAAGGTGTTACAGAAGGGAATGAAGGCAAGGCAAGGTGTTACAGAAGGGATGAAGGCAAGGCAAGGGTTACAGAAGGGAATGAAGGCAAGGCAAGGTGTTACAGAAGGGAATGAAGGCAAGGCAAGGTTTACAGAAAGGAATGAAGGCAAGGCAAGGGTTACAGAAGGGATGAAGGCAGGCAAGGTGTTACGAAGGGAATGAAGGCAAGGCAGGTGTTACAGAAGGGATGAAGGCAAGGCAAGGTGTTACAGAGGGAATGAAGGCAAGGCAAGGTGTTAAGAAGGGAAGAAGGCAAGGCAGGGTGTTACAGAAGGGATGAAGGCAAGGCAAGGTGTTACAGAAGGGAATGAAGGCAAGCAGGTGTTACAGAAGGGATGAAGGCAAGGCAGGGTGTTACAGAAGGGATGAAGGCAAGGCAGTGTTACAGAAGGGATGAGGCAAGGCAAGGTGTTACAGAAGGGATGAAGGCAAGGCAGGTGTTACAGAAGGGATGAAGCAAGGCAAGGTGTTACAAGGAATGAAGGCAAGGCAGGGTGTTACGAAGGGATGAAGGCAAGGCAAGGCAAGGCAAGGTGTTACAGAAGGGAATGAAGGCAAGGCAAGGTGTTACAGAAGGGAATGAAGGCAAGGCAAGGTGTTACAGAAGGGAATGAAGGCAAGGCAAGGTGTTACAGAAGGGAATGAAGGCAAGGCAAGGTGTTACAGAAGGGAATGAAGGCAAGGCAAGGTGTTACAGAAGGGAATGAAGGCAAGGCAGGGTGTTACAGAAGGGAATGAAGGCAAGGCAAGGTGTTACAGAAGGGAATGAAGGCAAGGCAAGGTGTTACAGAAGGGAATGAAGGCAAGGCAAGGCAAGGCAAGGTGTTATGGCGAGGGTAATAAAGTGGTGGAAGTGTGATTTTCTCGACCTTGTATGTATGTATGTATGTTCTGTGTTGGTTTTCCTGATTTGTGATGTTCCCTATCTTCCTCTACCGTCAACAACACTAATGTCGTCAGGCGCCATTCATTACGAGTGTTAGCATCACTACAGACTTGTATGTGCCACGGAAGAGGCATGCACAGCAGTTTATATTATGTACTTGTCTTCTGTGCCACATACAAGTCTGTGGTGATGCTAAAATTTGTAATATATGGCGCCATTAGTGCAGTGGCAACTATAGTGTTGTTGACGGTAACATGGGTTGTGTGAGGGTGGGGCCGGGGGTCACTCACTGAATCTTGCTGTAGAGGGCGTGTTTGTCCTCCATGACGGCCTGGCGCTGCAGGAAGGAGGTGCGGAAGTCGTAGTAGTGGAGCAGGAAGGGCCACACGTTGGCTCTAAGCTGGGGCTCCACGCCGCCGAAGAAGATGGCGCGACGCAGGGCCAGGTCATCCTCGATCTGGCCATCCTGGGAAGGGGGGGGGGGAGTATACCGGCTCATCATTGACATCAAAGGGCCAATACAAATATAAATATATAAAAAGACAAAAAAAAACATTAATAGCTCATTAGAAAGATATCTTGGTGTTCTATCTGCTCTGTTATATACATCTTTTATGTACAAGGGGGAAGGGGGGAGTGTATCGGCTGGTTATTTGACATCAAGGGCACAATACAAATGTAAATATAAAAAAAGACAAAAAAACCAGTTACATAAGAACATAAGAAAATAAGGAAGCTACAAGAGGCCGCGAGGCGTACACGTGGTAGTTCCTGTTTTCAGAACAGAGTTACTGCCAGGCCTCATAAAGTGAACCATAAAAGTGTTGTATATTTGCTGAGCCATTGAAATCGAAGGGGCAATAAAAATGTAGATATAAAAAAAAGAATAAGACATGCACCGTCATAGGCCACTGTATACCTGGACTGCGCACGGAATATCGGCCTGTCGCACAAGGGCCTGAAGTCGGAGGGCCGCTCGGATTCATATATATATATATACGGATCATATAGACTGGTTTATCAGTA
The DNA here is from genome assembly GCA_016584305.1 of Chionoecetes opilio. Taxonomy (NCBI): domain Eukaryota; kingdom Metazoa; phylum Arthropoda; class Malacostraca; order Decapoda; family Majidae; genus Chionoecetes; species Chionoecetes opilio. Next base: position 48,524 of record JACEEZ010021872.1, on the reverse strand, counting down.
TATATGATACACTGTAATCTTCGTAAATGTTTGTTCTATAATATTATCAAATAAAAAACAGTAAAACACGCTAAAGAAATGCCATTACGAGACTATGAAGAAATATGCATGAACTTAATATTCACTTCAACTCTTCGCCATTTAAAACTTTGCGAGTCAACTTTTATCATGAAGGGTATCAAAGAAGCGCAATTTTATTAGCTTTTCATTGATGTATTTCGTTATCTGATAAATGAATTAGAACCATGCATAAATTAGCGTTAACTAAATAAATAAAATCATCAATCGGGTAATTTTCCCGATTGATGAGGTTATTTATTTAGGCAACGCTAATTTATACATGGTACTAATTCATTTATCAGAAAACGAAATATATAAGTGAATAAATAACATCATCAATCGGGAAAATTAAACGATTGATGATTTTATTATTTTATTTAACGCTAATTTATGCATGGTTCTAATTAATTTATCAGATAACGAAATACATCAATGGAAAGGTAATAAAATTGCGCTTCTATTGATACCCTTCATGATAAAAGTTGACTCGCAAAGTTTTAAATGGCGAAGAGTTGAAGTGAATAGCATATTTCTTCATAGTCTCGTAATGGCATTTCTTTAGCGTGTTTTACTGTTTTTTATTTGATAATATTATAGAACAAACATTTACGAAATTACATTTGTATCATATATACTGAAACCATTCTATATGATAGTCCATAGACCACAAATTCTCTTTGTGGGGCACCCCGCAGGCCCCTAGGGCAGCCCCGCAACTCAAAACATTGTCCGTGTGCAGTCCATTTAAACAGTGGTCTATGGCACCGTTAAATAAATAAAAAATAAAAAAACACACGGAAAGGGGAAAACCCTCCTTTGGTGGAGAAGTATAAGTCCTGGCTCCTGGAGGACCAGTGTGTGGCGGCCAGGTTGTTGTGCCTGACAAGGCCTGGCTGAGGCTGGGTTCAGATTGCCAATAACCCTTAACTTCTCAAAAAAATAAATGTTCTGTGAAAAATACAAATTGGTAATTTTCTCAATTAATTAAAATTGTATTCTATAATTATTTCTCTATAGCTCAAAAGAAAGATCTCTTGCTGTTCTATTTTTACTGTTCTATACATTTTTTTAGGGACACCTCTATTTTTGATTATTTAAAAAACATATTTTTTTTTCCTGAATTTTTAAGGGTTTCCCTCCCAATTATCTGTCTGAAATTCTAAGGTGCCCCCTTTAAATTACTGCCCTAAAATTCTAAGGGGGCTCCCCCCCCCGGAAATTTTATCTGTCTAAAAATTCTAATTTTAATTTGGCCCTGAAATTTATCTGTCTGAATTCAAAGGTACTCCCTTTGCAATTATCTGTCTGAAATTCAAAAAGGGTGCTGCCCCTGAAATTATCTGTCTGAAATTCAAGGTATTTCCCCTGCAATTATCTGTCTAAAATTTCTAAGCAATGCCCTCCCAATTATCTTTTCTGAAATTCTAAGGTGCTCCCCTGAAATTATCTGTCTAAAAATTCTAAGGTGCTGCCCTGCAATTATCTGTCTAAAAATTCCCAAAGGTGTTTGCCCGGGCAATTATCTGCCCTAAATTTTCCTAAGGTACTCCCCTGCAATTATCTGCCCTAAAAATTCAAAGGTACTGCCCTGCAATTATCTTTTCCAAAAAATTCTAAGGGGGCTCCCCTTTGAAATTTATCTGTCTGCAATTCTAAGGTGCTGCCTGAAATTATCTTCAAAATTCAAAGGGTGCTGCCCTGAAATTTAAATCTGTCTAAAATTTTCTAAGGACTGCCCTCCCTTTAATCTGTCTAAAATTCAAAGGGGTGCTCCCCGGGCATTATTCGGTCTAAAATTTTCTAAGGGGGCTGCCCTCCCTTATCTGTCTAAAATTTTCAAAGGTGCTGCCCTCAATTATCTGTCCTGAATTCAAAGCAAATTTGCCCTCCCAATTATCTGTCTGAAATTCAAAGGGGTCCCCTGAAATTTATCTGTCTGAAATTCAAGGTGCGGGCCCTGCATTATCTGTCCAAATTCAAAGGTTACTGCCCGGGCAATTTCTGCCCTAAAATTTCCCTAAGGTGCTGGCCCTGAAATTTGTCTTCTGAAAATTCCTAAAGGTACTCCCCTTTAAATTTATTTTTCCCTAAAATTTCCAAAGGGTTTGCTCCCCGGGAAATTATCTGTCTGAAATTCAAGGTGTTTCCCCTCCAATTATCTGTCTGAAATTCTAAGCTACTGCCCGGGAAATTATCTTGGGGAAATTCAAGGTGCTCCCCTGAAATTTAAATCTTCGAATTCAAAGGGGTGTGCCCTGAAATTACTGTCAAAATTTTAAAAAGGTACTCCCCCTGCAATATCTGCCCCTTAAATTCTAAGGGGGCGGCCCTGCAATTATCTGTCTAAATTTCAAAACTTTTGCCCGGGAAATTTAAATCTGTCGGAAATTCTAAGGTCGGGCCCTGCAATTATTGCTGAAATTTAAGGAAACTGCCCGCAATTACTGTAAAATTCCCTAAGGTGCTGCCGAAAATTATCTGTCTAAAATTCTAAGGTGCTGGCCCTGCTTATCTGCCCTAAAATTTAAGTCCTCCCCTCAATTTTTCTGCCCCTGAAATTCTAAGGTGCTGCCCGGGAAATTTAAATCTGTCTAAAAATTCTAAGGTGCTCCCCCCTGAAATTTTATCGCCCTAAAATTTTTAAGGGTTTCTCCCCCTGAAATTATCTTCTGAAATTTAAGGAAAACCTCCCCTTGCAATTATCTTTCTAAATTCTAAGGTGTCCCCCTGAAATTTAAATTGCCCGGGAAATTCTAAGCTACGGGGCCCTGAAATTACCCTGTCTGAAATTCTAAGGTGCTGCCCTAAATATCTGTCTGAAATTTTTAAGGTGCTCCCCTTTGCAATTATTTTGGTCTAAAATTCTAAGGTGCTGCCCTGCAATTAATCTGCTAAATTTTTTTTTTTTTTTTTAAGCTACTGCCCTGAAATTTAAATCTGCCCTAAAATTCTAAGGTGCTGCCCTGCAATTATCTGTCTGAAATTCTAAGGTACTGCCCTGCAATTATCTGTCTGAAATTCTAAGGTGCTGCCCTGCAATTATCTGTCTGAAATTCTAAGGTGCTGCCCTGCAATTATCTGTCTGAAATTCTAAGGTACTGCCCGCAATTACTGTCAAAATTTTCTAAGGTGTGCCCTCAATTATCTGTCTGAAATTCTAAGGGTCCCCTTTGAAATTTATCTGCCCTTGAAATTCTAAGCTACTCCCCTGCAATTATCTGCCCTAAAATTTCTAAGGTACTCCCCTGCAATTTCTGTCTAAAATTCTAAGGTGTTTCCCTGAAATTATTTTTTCGGGAAATTTTCCAAAAGGTGCTCCCCTGCAATTTTGTCTAAAAATTCTAAGCTACTGCCCTGAAATTATCTGTCTAAAATTTCCCTAAGGTACTCCCCTGAAATTATCTGTCTGAAATTCAAAAGGTGCTCCCCTGAAATTTATCTTTTTCCTGAAATTCTAAGGTACTGCCTCCCCTTTAAATCTGTTTTAAATTTCCCAAAGGGGGTTCCCTGCCCTCCCAATTATCTGTCTGAAATTCAAAGGGTTGCTCCCCCGGGGAAATTTTCCCTTTTCTAAAAATTCAAAGCTACGGGCCCTAAATTATCTGCCCCTAAATTTCAAGGTGCTGCCCTGAAATTAAATCTGCCCTAAAATTCTAAAGGGTATTTGGCCCTGAAATTATCTGTTTTAAATTCAAGGTGCTGCCCGGGAAATTTAAATCTTGTCTAAAAATTCTAAGGTGCGCCCTGCAATTATCTGTCTGAAATTCAAAAGCTACGCCCTCCCAATTATCTTTCTAAAATTCTAAGGTATTTCCCTTGCAATTATTTTCCTGAAATTCTAAGGTGCGGCCCTAAAATTATCTGTCTGAAATTCAAAGGGTTTGCCCCCTGAAATTTATCTGTCTAAAATTCTAACTACTGCCCTGCAATTACTGTCTAAAATTTTTCAAAGTATTTCCCTGAAAATTATCTGTCTGAAATTAAAAGGTGCTGCCCTGCAATTATCTGTTTTAAATTCTAAGGTACTCCCCTGAAAATTATCTGTTTTAAAATTCCCTAAGGTGCTGCCCTGCAATTATCTGTCGAAATTCTAAGCTACTCCCTGCAATTAGTTTTCCTGAAATTCAAAGGGTGCTGCCCGGAAATTAAATCTTTCTAAAATTCTAAGGTACTGCCCTGCAATTATCTGTCTGAAATTCTAAGGTACTGCCCTGCAATTATCTGTCTGAAATTCTAAGGTACTGCCCTGCAATTATCTGTCTGAAATTCTAAGGTACTGCCCTGCAATTATCTGTCTGAAATTCTAAGGGGGCCTGCCCTGAAATTTAAATCGGCCCCTGAATTCTAAGGTGCTGCCCTGCAATTATCTGTCAAAATTTCCCAAGGTGCTCCCCGGGCCAATTATCTGTCTAAATTCAAAGGGTTCTCCCCTGCAATTACTGCCCTAAAAATTCAAAGGGGTTTTCCCTGAAATTTTATCTGTCTGAAATTCGGGTTTCTCCCCTGAAATTAATTTTCCCCCTGAAATTCAAAAGGAAAATTCCCGGCCAATTACCCTGTCTGAAATTCTAAGTATTTCCCCCTTTCAATTATCTGTCTAAAATTTCTAAGGTGCTGCCCGGGAAATTATCGGGCAAAAATTTCTAAGGGTTTCGGGCCCTGAAATTATCTGTCGAATTCAAAGCTACTCCCCTGAAATTATCTGTCTGAAATTCAAAGGTCGGGGCCCCTGAAATTTATCTGTCTGAAATTCAAGGTGCTCCCCCTGAATTATCTGTCGGGAAATTTCCCCTAAGGTGCTGCCCTCAATTATTTTTCCCTAAAATTTTCTAAGGTCCCGGCCCTGCAATTACTGTCGGAAATTCAAAGGTCCCTCCCCTTTGCAATTATCTGTCTAAAATTCAAAACTATTTCCCTGCAATTACTGTCTAAAATTTAAAAAGGTGGCCCTGCAATTTTTTCGGGCCCCTAAAATTTCCTAAGGTGTTTCCCTTGCAATTATCTGTCTGAAATTCTAAGGTGCTCCCCCTGCAATTATCTTTTCCTGAAATTCAAAGGGTTACTGCCCTGAAATTTAAATCTGTCTAAAATTCAAAGGTGCGGGCCCTGAAATTATCTGTTTTAAATTTTCAAAGGGTTTAACTCCCTGAAATTATCTGTCAAATTTTAAGGGGGTCCCGGGCATTATCTTTCTAAAATTTTCTAAGGTCCTGCCCTGCAATTACTGTCTGAAATTCAAAGCTACTCCCGGGCTTTTTTTTATCTGTCTAAAATTCTAAGGTACTCCCCTTTAAATTATCTGTCTGAAATTCTAAGGGTGCCCTCCCTTTATTTTCCCTGACATTCAAGGAAACTGCCCTAAATTATCTGTTTTAAAATTCAAAGGTACTCCCCTGCAATTATCTGTCTAAAAATTCTAAGCTACTGCCCTTTCAATTATCTGTCTAAAATTCTAAGGTGCTCCCCTGAAATTATCTGCCCGAAATTCAAAGGTTGCTGCCCTGCAATTATCGTCTGAAATTCAAAGGGGTGCTGCCCTGCATTACTCCCCTGAAATTCTAAGGTGCTCCCCTGAAATTTATCTTCTAAAATTCTAAGGGTGCCCTGAAATTATTCCCCTAAATTTTCAAAAGGTGCTCCCCTGAAATTTAAATCTGTCGGGAAATTTCCCAAAGGGTACTGACCCCTGCAATTTAAATCTGTCTGAAATTCAAAGGTGCTCCCCTGAAATTATCTTTCTAAAATTCTAAGGGGGCTGCCCTGAAATTATCTTTCTGAAATTTAAGGTCCCTCCCCTGTTTTTAAATCTGTCTAAATTCTAAGGTATTTGCCCTCAATTATTTGCCCTAAAATTCTAAGGGGGCCCCCTTTCAATTATCTGTCTGAAATTCTAAGCTACGCCCTCAATTTTTTCTTCAAAATTCAAAGGGTGCCCCCCTGCAATTATCTGCCCTGAAATTTCAAAGGTTTTCCCCTGAAATTATCTGCCCTAAATTCAAAAGGGGGGCCCTGAAATTTATCTGTCGAAATTCAAAGGTGCTGCCCTGAAATTATCTGCCCTAAAATTTCAAAGGGTTGCTGCCCTGCCAATTATCTTTTCTAAAATTCTAAGGGTGCCCTGCAATTATCTGTCTGAAATTCAAAGGGTGCTGCCCGGGAAATTTCTGTCTAAAATTCTAAAAACTGCCCTGAATTAATTTTCCCTGAAATTCTAAGCTATGCCCTCCAATTATCTGTTTTAAATTCTAGGTCTCCCCCTTGGCAATTATCTGTCTGAAATTCAAAAGGTGCTCCCCGGGCAATTATCTTCTAAATTCTGGGTGCTCCCCAATTATTTTTGTCAAAATTCTAAGGTCTGCCCTGAAATTTATCTGTCTGAATTCTAAGGTCCCCCCCTTTGCAATTATCTGTCTAAAAATTTTCAAAAGGTACTGCCCTGCAATTATCTGCCCTAAAATTCTAAGTACTCCCCTCCCATTACTTTCAAAATTCAAAGGTACTCCCCCGAAATTACTGCCCCTAAAATTTTCTAAGCTACGCCCTGAAATTTATCTGTCTAAAATTTCCCAAAGGTGCTGCCCTGTTTTATCTGTCTAAATTCCCTAAGGTGTTTGCCCTGCAATTATCTGTCTAAAATTTCCTAAGGTGCTCCCCTGCTTATCTGCCCTAAAATTCTAAGGGAAAACCTCCCCTGCAATTATCTGCCCTGAAATTCTAGGTGCTCCCCTGCAATTATCGTCTAAATTTTCCTAAGGTGCTCCCCTGCAATTATTTGTCTGAAATTCTAAGGGTCCCCTTTGAAATTATCTGTCTAATTCTAAGGTGCTCCCCTGAAATTATCTGTCCTGAAATTCTAATTTTCTGCCCTCAATTACTTTCTGAAATTTTTAAGGTGCTCCCCTTCAATTATCTTCTGAAATTCTAAGGTGTGCCCTGCTTATGTTTTAAATTCTAAGGTGCTCCCCCGGGAAATTATCTGTCTGAAATTCTAAGCTACTGCCCTGCAATTATTTTTCCCTAAATTCAAAAAGGTGCTGCCCGCTTTAAATCTTCTGAAATTCTAAGGTGCGGCCCTGCAATTATCTGTCTAAAAATTCAAAGGGTCCCTGCCCTGAAATTTAAATCTGTCTGAAATCAAGGTACTGCCCTGCAATTATCTGTCAAATTCTAAGGGGGGCCTGCCCTGAAAATTATCGGTCTAAAATTCTAAGGTACGGGCCCTGCAATTATCCTTCAAAATTCTAAGGTACCCCCCTGAAATTATCTGTCTGAAATTTTTAAGGGGTGCTGCCCTGAAATTTAAATCTTCTAAAAATTCTAAGGGGCCCGGCAATTACTGTCTGAATTCAAAGGGGTTACTGCCCTGCAATTACCCTGCCCTAAAATTCTAAGCTACTGCCCTGAAATTTAAATCTGCTGAAATTCAAAAGGTGCTGCCCTCCCAATTTATCTGCCCTAAAATTCAAAGGTACTGCCCTGCAATTATTGTCTGAAATTCTAAGGGTGCCCTGAAATTTATCTGTCTGAAATTCTAAGGTGCTCCCCGCAATTACCCTGTTGAAATTCTAAGGTTTTGCCCTCAATTATTTTGTCTAATTTCAAAGGGTACTCCCCCTGCAATTAATTTTGTCTGAAATTCTAATTTTCTGCCCTAAATTATCTGCCCTAAAAATTCAAAGGGGTTCCCCCTGAAATTTAAATCTGTCTAAAAATTCCCTAAGGGTGCGGGCCCTTTCAATTATCTGTCGGAAAATTCAAAGGGTCCCCGGGCAATTATCGTCTGAAATTCTAATTTCTGCCCTGAAATTTTAAGTTTGGTCTAAAATTCCCAAAAGGGTTACTCCCCTGAAATTATCTGTCTAAAATTTCCCAACTCCTCCCTGAAATTTATCTGTCTGAAATTCTAAGGTGCTGCCCTGAAATTAAATTGTCAAAATTCTAAGGGGGCGCCCTGCAATTACTGCCCGGAATTCAAAGGGCTACTGCCCTGCAATTATCTTCAAATTCAAAGGGGTGCCCTGCAATTATCTGTCTAAAATTCAAAGGGTGCTGCCCTCAATTATCTTCGGAAAATTCAAGGGGGCTGCCCTGAAATTTAAAATCTGCCCAAAAATTTCTAAGGGGGCTGCCCTGCTTTAAATCTGTCTAAATTCAAGGGTTTACTGCCCGCAATTATCTGTCGGAAATTCTAAAGGGGGCTCCCCCCTTGAAATTTATCTGCCCCGGAAATTCTAAGGTACTCCCCCTGAAAATTAAATCTGTCTGAAATTCAAAGGTGCTCCCCCGAAAATTATCTTTTCTAAAATTTCAAAGGGTTTCTGCCCTGAAATTTATCTTCTAAATTCTAAGCTACTGCCCCTCCCAATTTATTTTTCCCTAAAATTCAAGGTACGCCCTCATTATCTGCCCCCCCCCTGAAATTCTAAGGGGCGGGCCCGGGAAATTTAAAATCTTTTCTGAAATTCAAAGGGGGTTGCCCTGAAATTTCTGTCTGAAATTTTTAAGGGAAACTCCCCCTAAATTATTTTCCCTAAAATTCTAAGGAAATTTTCCCCGGGCAATTATCTGTCTGAAATTTAAGGTACTCCCCTGAAATTATCTGCCCTAAAATTCAAAGGGTACTCCCTGAAATTAAAAATCTTTTCTGAAATTCAAAGGGTACTGCCCTGAAATTATCTGCCCTGAAATTCTAAGGTCCTTTTGCCCTGCAATTATCTGCCCTAAATTCAAAAGGTCGCCCTGCAATTATCTGCCCTGAAATTCTAAGGTGCTCCCCTTTTCAATTATCTGTCTAAAATTCAAAGGGTTTACTGCCTGCAATTTCTGTTTTAAACTTAAGCTACTGCCCTGAAATTATTTTGTCTAAATTCAAAAGGTGCTGCCTGCAATTACGTTTTAAAATTCAAAAGGGTTACTGCCCTGAAATTTATCTGTCTAAAATTTCCCTTAAGGAAAAGCCCTGCAATTTCTGTCTGAAATTCTCCGGTACTGCCCTCCCAAATTATTTTCTGAAATTCTAAGGTGTTTCCCTGCAATTATTTTGTCTAAAATTTCCCAAAGGGTGCCCTGAAATTATTTCTGAAATTCTAAGGTGCTGCCCTGAAATTAAATCTGTCTAAAAATTCAAGGTGCTGCCCGAAATTATCTGTCTGAAATTCAAAGGTTTCTGCCCTGCAATTACTGTCTGAAATTCAAAGCTACGCCCTGCAATTATCTGCCCTGAAATTCTAAGGGGGGCTGCCCTGAATTTCTGTCTGAAATTCAAAAGGAAACTGCCCTGAAATTTACCTTCTAAAATTTCCCAAAGGGTGCTGCCCTGCAATTATCTGTCGAAATTCAAAGGGCCCCCTTTAAATTTAATCTGTCTAAAATTTTCCTAAGGTGCTGCCCTGAAATTTAAATCTGTCTGAAATTCAAAAGGTTTCCTCCCCCCGGGCAATTATCGTCTGAAATTTTTTAAAGGGTGTTTCCCTCCCAATTATTTTCCGGAAATTCTAAGCTACTGCCCTGAAAATTACCCTGTCTAAAATTCAAAGGGTTGCTCCCCTGAAATTATCTGTCAAATTCAAGGGTTTACGCCCTGAAAATTATCTGTCTAAATTCTAAGGGGGGCCCTGCATTATCTGTCTAAAATTTCTAAGGGGGTGCCCTGCAATTACTGTCTAAAAAAATTTTTGGGGGCGGGCCCTGCAATTATCTTTCAAAATTCAAAAGGTCCGGCCCTGAAATTTAAATCTGTCTGAAATTCAAAAGGTGCGCCCTGCAATTATCTGTCTGAAATTTCCCTAAGGGGGGCCCTGCAATTATCTTCTAAATTCAAAGGTTTGCTCCCCTGCAATTATCTGTCTAAATTCTAAGGGTGCCCGGGCTTTTTATCTTCTAAAATTCTAAGCAAACTGCCCTCCCTTACGGCCCTGAAATTCTAAGGTACTGCCCTGAAAATTAAATCTGCCCCTAAAAATTTCTAAGCTCCCTGCCCTGAAATTATCTGCCCTGAAATTCAAGGTGCTGCCCTGAAATTAAAAATCTTTTCTGAAATTCAAAGGGTGCTGCCCCCAATTTTTCGTCTGAAATTCTAAGCAAACTCCCCTTAAAATTATCTGTCTGAAATTCAAAGGGGTTTGGCCCTCAATTATCTGTTTTAAATTCAAAGGGTGCTCCCCTCAATTATCGGGCTAAAAATTCTAAGGTCTCCCCGGGCCAATTATCTGTCTAAAATTCAAAGGTTTGGCTGCCCTGCAATTTCTGTCTGAAATTCTAAGGTACGGCCCTGCAATATCGGGTCTAAAATTCAAAGGGTGCTGCCCTGAATTATCTTCTGAAATTCTAAGGTACTGCCCTGCATTATCTGTCTGAAATTCAAAGGTGCGGGCCCTGAAATTATCTGTCTAAAATTCTAAGGTGCTGCCCTCCCTTTTATCTGTCTGAAATTCTAAGCTATTTCCCGAAATTATCTGTCTAAAAATTCTAAGCTACTCCCCCTGAAAATTATCTGTCTAAAATTTCCTAAGGTGCTGCCCTGCAATTATCTGCCCTAAAATTTCAAAGGGTGGGCCCTTTAAATTATCTGTCTAAAATTCTAAGGTACTGCCCTGCAATTTCTTTCTAAAATTCTAAGGTGCTCCCCCTGCAATTATCTGTCTAAAATTCTAAGGGTGTTTCCCCTTTGAAATTAAATCGGGTTGAAATTCAAAACCCAAAACTCCCCTGCAATTATCTGTCTAAAATTTCCCTAAGGTGCGGCCCTGCAATTATTTTTCAAAATTTCCCTAAGGGGGCTGCCCTGAAATTATCTGTCTAAAAATTCAAGGGTACTGCCCTGCAATTACTGTCTGTTTTTTCTAAGTTTGGCTGCCCGGCTTATCTGTCTGAAATTCTAAGGTGCGCCCTGCAATTTTTCTGCCCCTAAAATTTCCCCCTAAGGTACGCCCGGGAAATTATTTTCCCTAAAATTTCAAAGGGTTTCCCCCTTTAAATTATCGGGCCCTAAAAATTTCAAGGTGCTGCCCTGCAATTATCGGGCGAAATTCTAAGCTACTGCCCTGCAATTATTTTGTCTGAAATTCTAAGGGGGCTGCCCTGCAATTTCTTCTAAAATTCAAAAAGGGGGTGCCCTGCAATTATGTCTAAAATTTTTCAAAAGGTGCTGCCCTCCCTTTAAAATCGGTAAAAAATTTAAGGTATTTGCCCTGCCAATTATTTTTCCCTAAAATTTTCAAAGGTGGGGCCCTGCAATTATCGCCCAAAAAATTCTAAGGGGGCTGCCCTGCAATTATCTTTTCTAAAATTCTAAGGTGCTCCCCTGCAATTATCCCCCCTGAAATTCTAAGCTACTGGCCCTGCAATTATCTGTCTAAAATTTTCAAAGGGTTTCCCTGCCCTGCAATTATCTGTCTAAAATTTCAAAAGGTTGCTGCCCTGAAATTACCCTGTCTAAAATTCAAGGGGCTGCCCTGCAATTATCTGTCTAAATTCAAAGGGGTCCTGCCCTGCAATTTTTCTGTCTAAATTCAAAGGGTGCTGCCCTGCAATTATCTGTCTGAAATTCAAAAAGCTACTGCCCTGCAATTATCTGTCCTAAAATTTTCTAAGGTACTGCCCTGCAATTACTGTCTGAAATTTAAAGGGTTTGCGGGCCCTGAAATTTTCTGCCCTGAAATTCAAAGGGTGCTCCCCTGAAATTTTATCTGCCCTGAAATTCAAATTTTAACTGCCCTGCAATTATCTGTTTTAAATTTTTAAGGGGGGCTGCCCTGCAATTACCCTGTCGGGAATTCTAAGGTGCTCCCCCGGGCCAATTATCTTTTTTGAAATTCAAAAGGTGCTGCCCTGAAATTTTATCTGTCTAAAATTCAAAAGGTGTTTCCCCCTAAATTATCTGTCTGAAATTCAAAGGGGTACTGCCCTGCAAAAATCTGTCGGGAAATTTCTGGGGTGCTGCCCTGAAAATTATTTTGTCTAAAAATTCTAAGGGCTCCCTGCAATTATCTGTCCTGAAATTCAAAGCTACTGCCCTGCAATTATCTTTCTAAAATTCTAAGGTGCTCCCCTGCAATTATCTGTCTGAAATTTCTAAGGGGGGCCCCTGAAATTATCTGTCTAAAATTCAAGGGTCTCCCCCTGCAATTATCTGCCCGGAAATTCTAAGGTACTGCCCTGCAATTATTTGTCTGAAATTCTAAGGTGCTGCCCTGAAATTTAAATCTGCCCTGAAATTCAAAAGGTGCTGCCCTGAAATTATCTTTTCCTGAATTTCCCTAAGGTTTTTGCCCCTGCAATTATCTGTCTGAAATTTTTAAGGTCCCTCCCCCTGAAATTATCTGTCTAAAAATTCAAAGGGTTTCTCCCCCGGGCAATTATCTTCTAAAAATTCAAAAAGGTGCTGCCCTGCAATTATCTTTTTTTGAAAATTCCAAAGGGTGCTGCCCGGGCAATTATCTGCCCTTAAATTCTAAGGTGCTGCCCTGAAATTTTATTTGTCTAAATTCAAAAGCTCTGGCCCTGCAATTATCTGTCTGAAATTCTAAGGTACTGCCCTGCAATTATTTGTCTGAAATTTCCTAAGGTACCCCCCTGCTTTTTAAATCTGTCTGAAATTCAAAGGGGGGGGGCTGCCCTGCTTTAATCTGTCTGAAATTCTAAGGTGCTGCCCTGCAATTTCTTTTTTAAAATTTCTAAGGTGCTGCCCTGCAATTATCTGTCAAAATTCAAAGGGTGCTCCCTGCAATTATCTGCCCTGAAATTCTAAGGAAATGCCCTCAATTTTTTCTAAATTCTAAGGTGCTGCCCTGAAATTTAATCTGTCAAAAATTTTCAAAAGGTGCTCCCCCTGCAATTATCTTTTTAAATTCTAAAGCTATTTGCCCGGAAATTATCTGTCTAAAATTTAAGGTGCTCCCGGGCAATTATCTGCCCTAAAATTCAAAAGGGTGCCCGGCAATTATCGGGGGGGTTCCTGAAATTCAAAGGGTGCTGCCCTGCAATTATCTTTCGGGAAATTCAAAGGGTCTGCCCGGGAAATTATCTGTCTGAAATTCAAAGGTGCTGCCCTGCAATTATCTTCTAAAATTCTGGGGGTGCTGCCCGGCAATTATTTTCCCAAAATTTCCCTAAGGGGGCTGCCCTGAAATTATCTCCCCTAAAATTTTCAAAAGGACTGCCCTCCCAATTACCTGTCTAAAATTCTAAGGTCCCGCCCTGCAATTATCTGTTTTAAATTCAAAGGGGGCCCTGCCCTGCATTATCTTTTAAATTTTCAAAAGGTCCCTCCCCTGAAATTTACTTTTCTGAAATTTCTAAGTTGGGCGGCCCTCAATTATTTGTCTAAATTCTTTAAAGCTCCCGGCCCGGGAAATTATCTGTCTGAAATTCTAAGGTACTGCCCTGCAATTATTGGGCAAAATTTTGAAATCTCATTTTCTCACGAAAATTGTTGTCAAGCTTTTTTTGGGCCCCTGGAAAACCCAAAAACCCCCCCCTGGACCCCCAGGTGGTATTACGGGTCTTGAAAACCCTACTTACCCCATTTTTTCCTTAGAAAACCACAGGTTAGTATCTCATTGCCTTTTTATTTGGGTAAACCCTTTCCCCTTTTCCTTCCTCCAAGGAGGGGAGGAGGGGGAGGAGGAGGAAGGAGGGGGAAAGGGGGAGGAGGGGAGGAGGGGGGGAGGGGGAAGGAGGGGGTGGGGAGGGGGGAGGAGAAGGAAAAAAAGTTTGGAAAAGGGAAAGGGAATGGGGATAAATCATTTTTCAAGTTTTGTATTAAAAGAATAAAATAAAAAATACCCCCCCCCCCCTCACCTCATTGAAGTAGGGTACCCAGGCATCAGCGTCCAGACACCTGTGCTCCCCCTCCTCCGGGTGCAGCTCCGACTCACTCACCTCTGGCCTGGGGGGGGGGGGGGGGGAGAGACTCGATGAGGACTCAAGGCAGACTCAATGAAGAGAGATGGTCCGAGGCACAGACACTTATATCCACGAAGCCCATGCAAGCACAACAACAGAACACTTGTAATAATTGCTAGGGATGAAATAAACTCCAGAAACTTGTATTGAAATGGAACAGAACACAGAAACAGAAACAAATAACTGTCAGTAAAGCCCGGGTCCCACTGTGAGGTTAAGGGTCCCACTGTGAGGTTACGGGTACCACTGTGAGGTTAAGGGTCCCACTGTGAGGTTAAGGGTACCACTGTGAGGTTAAGGGTCCCACTGTGAGGTTACGGGTCCCACTGTGAGGTTAAGGGTCCCACTGTGAGGTTAAGGGTCCCACTGTGAGGTTAAGGGTCCCACTGTGAGGTTAGGGTCCCACTGTGAGGTTACGGGTCCCACTGTGAGGTTAAGGGTCCCACTGTGAGGTTAAGGGTCCCACTGTGAGGTTACGGGTCCCACTGTGAGGTTAAGGGTCCCACTGTGAGGTTAAGGGTCCACTGTGAGGTTACGGGTCCCACTGTGAGGTTAAGGGTCCCACTGTGAGGTTACGGGTCCCACTGTGAGGTTAAGGGTCCCACTGTGAGGTTAAGGGTCCCACTGTGAGGTTAAGGGTCCCACTGTGAGGTTACGGGTCCCACTGTGAGGTTACGGGTCCCACTGTGAGGTTACGGGTCCCACTGTGAGGTTAAGGGTCCCACTGTGAGGTTAAGGGTCCCACTGTGAGGTTAAGGGTCCCACTGTGAGGTTAAGGGTCCCACTGTGAGGTTAAGGGTCCCACTGTGAGGTTAAGGGTCCCACTGCGAGGTTAAGGGTCCCACTGCGAGGTTAAGGGTCCCACTGCGAGGTTACGGGTCCCACTGTGAGGTTAAGGGTCCCACTGTGAGGTTAAGGGTCCCACTGTGAGGTTACGGGTCCCACTGTGAGGTTACGGGTCCCACTGTGAGGTTAAGGGTCCCACTGTGAGGTTAAGGGTCCCACTGTGAGGTTACGGGTCCCACTGTGAGGTTAAGGGTCCCACTGTGAGGTTACGGGTCCCACTGTGAGGTTAAGGGTCCCACTGTGAGGTTAAGGGTCCCACTGTGAGGTTACGGGTCCCTCTGTGAGGTTAAGGGTCCCACTGTGAGGTTAAGGGTCCCACTGTGAGGTTAAGGGTCCCACTGTGAGGTTAAGGGTCCCACTGTGAGGTTACGGGTCCCACTGTGAGGTTAAGGGTCCCACTGTGAGGTTAAGGGTCCCACTGTGAGGTTAAGGGTCCCACTGTGAGGTTAAGGGTCCCACTGTGAGGTTAAGGGTCCCACTGTGAGGTTAAGGGTCCCACTGTGAGGTTACGGGTCCCACTGTGAGGTTACGGGTCCCACTGTGAGGTTACGGGTCCCACTGTGAGGTTACGGGTCCCACTGTGAGGTTAAGGGTCCCACTGTGAGGTTAAGGGTCCCACTGTGAGGTTAAGGGTCCCACTGTGAGGTTAAGGGTCCCACTGTGAGGTTAAGGGTCCCACTGTGAGGTTAAGGGTCCCACTGTGAGGTTAAGGGTCCCACTGTGAGGTTAAGGGTCCCACTGTGAGGTTAAGGGTCCCACTGTGAGGTTAAGGGTCCCACTGTGAGGTTAAGGGTCCCACTGTGAGGTTAAGGGTCCCACTGTGAGGTTACGGGTCCCACTGTGAGGTTAAGGGTCCCACTGTGAGGTTAAGGGTCCCACTGTGAGGTTAAGGGTCCCACTGTGAGGTTAAGGGTCCCACTGTGAGGTTACGGGTCCCACTGTGAGGTTAAGGGTCCCACTGTGAGGTTAAGGGTCCCACTGTGAGGTTAAGGGTCCCACTGTGAGGTTAAGGGTCCCACTGTGAGGTTAAGGGTCCCACTGTGAGGTTAAGGGTCCCACTGTGAGGTTAAGGGTCCCACTGTGAGGTTACGGGTCCCACTGTGAGGTTACGGGTCCCACTGTGAGGTTAAGGGTCCCACTGTGAGGTTAAGGGTCCCACTGTGAGGTTAAGGGTCCCACTGTGAGGTTAAGGGTCCCACTGTGAGGTTAAGGGTCCCACTGTGAGGTTAAGGGTCCCACTGTGAGGTTAAGGGTCCCACTGTGAGGTTAAGGGTCCCACTGTGAGGTTAAGGGTCCCACTGTGAGGTTAAGGGTCCCACTGTGAGGTTAAGGGTCCCACTGTGAGGTTAAGGGTCCCACTGTGAGGTTACGGGTCCCACTGTGAGGTTACGGGTCCCACTGTGAGGTTAAGGGTCCCACTGTGAGGTTAAGGGTCCCACTGAGGTTAAGGGTCCCACTGTGAGGTTAAGGGTCCCACTGTGAGGTTAAGGGTCCCACTGTGAGGTTAAGGGTCCCACTGTGAGGTTAAGGGTCCCACTGTGAGGTTAAGGGTCCCACTGTGAGGTTAAGGGTCCCACTGTGAGGTTAAGGGTCCCACTGTGAGGTTACGGGTCCCACTGTGAGGTTACGGGTCCCACTGTGAGGTTACGGGTCCCACTGTGAGGTTAAGGGTCCCACTGTGAGGTTAAGGGTCCCACTGTGAGGTTAAGGGTCCCACTGTGAGGTTAAGGGTCCCACTGTGAGGTTAAGGGTCCCACTGTGAGGTTAAGGGTCCCACTGTGAGGTTAAGGGTCCCACTGTGAGGTTAAGGGTCCCACTGTGAGGTTAAGGGTCCCACTGTGAGGTTACGGGTCCCACTGTGAGGTTAAGGGTCCCACTGTGAGGTTAAGGGTCCCACTGTGAGGTTAAGGGTCCCACTGTGAGGTTAAGGGTCCCACTGTGAGGTTAAGGGTCCCACTGTTGAGGTTAAGGGTCCCACTGTGAGGTTAAGGGTCCCACTGTGAAGTTAAGGGTCCCACTGTGAGGTTAAGGGTCCCACTGTGAGGTTAAGGGTCCCACTGTGAGGTTAAGGGTCCCACTGTGAGGTTAAGGGTCCACGTCAACACACGTCAGAGAAAATTGCCTGACGCTGGTTGACGCAGGAATGTCAACTGTCAACTCACGTCAGCCTGATTGCCACGCCAGCCACGTTAATGCCTCGTCAGCCATGTCAGACAAAGACGGAGCCTTATCATGGCCACGGCACTTGTCCAGGGTAACTGACTAACTGACGTGGGCTGACGCAACAATTTTTTTAATTTTTCAGAAATCACGCCACGTCAGGAACGAGGTGTCTGCTTGCTTCACCATAAAAGTCAGGACCACGGTAAGTTGTGTTTTCACCCCGTCAATGATGTGGCCCCGTAATCTCCTGGTGGGACCCGGACTTAAAAACAGAAGTGCAGTGTAAAAAAAACCTTCAGTCACTCAATGTAAACAAGCCTGACACAGCCAATAAGAACATAGGACATAAGGAAGCTACAAGAGGCTGGGAGACCTACACGTGGTAGTTCCTGTTACTTAACACTACCTACATCCACCTTTCATCCCCATCCATGACACTGTCCAGCCTCCTCCTATCTATGACACATAAGAACATAAGAACATAAGGAAGACAGGCCTCCTATCTATGACACATAAGAACATAAGGAAGACAGGCCTCCTATCTCTGACACATAAGAACATAAGGAAGACAGGCCTCCTATCTATGACACATAAGAACATAAGAACATAAGGAAGACAGGCCTCCTATCTATGACACATAAGAACATAAGAACATAAGGGAGACAGGCACTCACTTGCACACCAGGAACTGTTTGAGCGAGGCATCAGGTGTAGGCGTCTCCTCATCCCTCGGCTTGACCAGGAAGTTCCAGTCCTCGAACACGGCCGCCAGCTTGTCCAGGCCTCCGTGGTGGAAGTGGAAGATCTTGTACTGGGACTCCCGGCTGGCGATGACCAGCTGGCCGCACGTGTCGTCACGGTCACTGAAGAACAGACGCAGCGACTTGCTCTGTCCTGGGGAGGGAGGGAAGGAAAGGGTAGTAGTGAGTAAGAACATAAGAACATAAGGAAGCTACAAGAGGCTGTGAGATCTACACGTGGTAGTTCCTGTTCTGGGATGGGTGGCAGTGGGTAGTCAGATGGTTGTTATATGTACGTAGATGGTTGTTATAGATGGAGATGGTTGTTATAGATGGTTGTTAGAGGGATCAATCAATCAATCATTGGGGGCATACGCCGGGGGGCGCGTCGCCTCGCCCACCCTACGACGCCACTCCTGGGGGTCACCACGCGCGAGTTCCCATGCAGGCTCCTTTCCCATACCAAGCAGCTCTCGACAAGAAACATCAACTTGCCCCAGCCACGAGCCTTGTGGGCGCCCCCTTGGCCTCCTCCACGCCGGATTGTCTCTTACAGATACAACCCGATGGGAAGGATCGGTTTCAGGGTAGCGTGCCACATGCCCATATAGCCGAAGTTGGCGCTGACGGACTATACAGGTAATAGGCCTCGATTCAGTCTCACGGTGCAATCGCTGATTTGACACGTAATCATCCCAGCGATACCCCATGATTCTGCGAAGACACTTATTACCAAAGGCATTGATTCGTTTCTTCAAATCACTATTTAGTGTCCATGTCTCACAACCATAGAGTAAGACAGGGATCACAAGCGACTTGAAGATCCAGATCTTTGTCCTTCTGCACAGGTACCGACAACGCCAAATACTCCCGCTGAGCGAGTCCATAACACCGTGGGCTATGCCAATCCGCCGTAAGACTTCTTGACGTGACCCGCCGTCATTATGGACTGCGCTACCAAGGTATGTAAAACTTTCCAAGATCTCAATGTCCTCGCCACACGCATGAACAGACTGTACTGCTTCATCTAGTAAGTCTCCAAATACCTGGACCTTGGTCTTGAGCCAGGAGACCTCAAGTCCCAAAGGCTTTGCCTCCTCGTGCAGCGCCTCGAGAGCCATCACCAGGACCTCCAGCGACTCAGCAAAGATTACTGCATCATCGGCAAAAACAAGATCAGTGATCTTGGTGTTGCCGACGGATGCTCCACAATCACTTTGATCTACAACCTTGTCCAATACCCAGTCCATACAAGCGTTGAAAAGTGATGGGGCAAGGACGCACCCTTGCCTCACTCCTGTATTCACAGGAAAGAAGCTGGATACACCTGCCCCACACTTCACAGCACTCTCAGTCCCAGAATACAGACCAGTTATCAAAACAATAGTCCTTGCAGGAATCCCTCGAAGTCACAGAAGATCCCAGAGTGACTCACGATGCACTGAGTCAAACGCCTTCTTGAGATCAACATAGGCTGCAAGCATCCCCTGTCGAAACTCACGTCGGCGTTCCACCAGGACACGAAGCGCTAGGATACGGTCCGTTGTTGACTTACCAGGCGTGAACCCAGACTGCTGAGGTCTCTGATGCTTCACCAGATGACTGCGAATCTGTGTCAGCAATAGATGGGCAAGCACCTTGCCTGGTACGCTGAGCAGTGTAATACCACGGTAATTGTTGCAGTCCTGACGGTCCCCTTTCCCTTTCCAGATAGGGACGACCAGCCCCCTTTTCCAGTCAGGAGGAATGGTACCTGATTGCCACACGGCAGTCAGGACAGCATGCAACCCGCGGATCATGGCCTCACCCCAGCTTTGAGGAGCTCCGCACTGATATTACAAACACCAGCTGCCTTTCCACCCCTCAACTTTGCTACAGCCTCTCTGACTTCGTCAAGAGAGGGTGCAGTTTCGTCAATGGGAGGATCGGCATCCACTGCCTGTAACCCAGTGGTGTGAAGCTGCTCAGTTGGAGGGTCCACCGTGAACAACTGCCCAAAGTACTCAGCCCAACGAGCCATCTGCCCATCCATGTCCGACACGAGGCGCCCATCTGCTGTTCGAATAGCACTCGCCCGAGAAGGAGACTTGGAACGGAGCTTCTTCAGGGCTCGGTAGGCGGGTCGGAGGTCATTAGCGTTCAAATGACCCTCGACATCCTCAGCGAGACTCCTGACATACCTCTCCTTGTCTCTCCCCAGGAGGGTTCTAGTCCGGCATGACAGAGCCCTGTGCTGGTCCCGGTTCCCAGCCAGCCTGGCAGCGCGACTCTCCTCGATTTTCTCCAGCGTCTCCGTCGAGACAAAACCACGCCTTGACCTCGGGCGCTCCCCAATACACTCCTTGGCAGCCTGTAGAGTTTCACGTTTGAAGGTATCCCACAGTTCTACAGGGTCCCCGAGAGCACCGAGCACATCAAACCGATTTGAGACTGCCACCGCATACTCATGAGCACATGTCAAGTCCTTCAGTTTCTCAAGATGAAACACAGTATGGTTACCTCTTGAGATTCTTCTGGACTTGACATGAAGCTTAAGTGTAGCAACAACAAGTCTGTGATCTGTTCCAAAGAACTCAGCACTCTGGTAAACCCTGCAGTTCTGGAGGATCCGATCCGTTAGAGGGAGATGGTTGTTATAGATGGTTGTTAGAGGGAGATGGTTGTTATAGATGGTTGTTAGAGGGAGATGGTTGTTACAGAGGGAGATGGTTGTTATAGATGGTTGTTAGAGGGAGATGGTTGTTATAGATGGTTGTTAGAGGGAGATGGTTGTTACAGAGGGAGATGGTTGTTATAGATGGTTGTTAGAGGGAGATGGTTGTTATAGAGGGAGGTGGTTGTTATAGATGGGGATGGTTAAGTGACATAGTTAAGAGACATAGGAGGGTTTACTAACTCTTAAGGCAGGCATTAACTCCTTCACGCCCAGATCTTTCCTTTGCTATATAAAGTGTCTGTTGTTAGCCATAAAATGACGATAAGTAGCTGAATACAGTAAACTCTCTAAATCAAACCCGTATAATTCAAACTTCGGATAATTCAACCTGTTTCAGGCCAGTTCAAATTTTTCAATAACTTTCCATAATTCGAGCAAGTTTGAATTATCCTTAGCCTTACTAGTGGCAGTCCCACCTCTCCCATGTGGTGCCGCGGCTGCCCAGCGTTATCTGATATATGATCATTTATAATTATCGTATAAATACGATAGGCGGAGGAAGAAGGCGGGAGGGGAAGGAGGAAGCAGGGGAGAGGAGGAGGAAGGGGGGGAGGAAAAGGAGGGACGAGGAGGAGGAAGGAGGGGAGAGGGGGAGGAGAAGGAAGGAGGTGGGACAAGGAAGAGAGGAGAGGAGGAGAAGAAAGGGAGGAGAGGAAATGGGAGGAGGAAGAACTATTTTTTTTTTTAGTATCCTTCGCTTTGTGTACTTCAGAGTCCTTCACGGGCCTCTTCGCTCCTTCACGCATCCTACAGGAGTCATGGGAGGACATTAGAAGTCCCACAGGATTGCTATAGTAGTATTCCTACCGTAGATAACAGTGAAATCGCCAGTTCTACGTTTCTTTGTTATTTACAGACGTGTGGTGGCGTTGATACTTACATTTGTACATCCATGATTTCAGAAAAGTTAGAAGGGGCTATCTGGAAAGTCTGTGTCATTTTGTGTCTTCATCTGTGTCATATTAGGGCTATAAATGAACAAATGACAAAAATAAAACCGAGTGGCGACCTCACTATACCTACTACAGTAAAGTCGCCAGCTATTATTTTAACCCAACAGTTGAGTCGCCACTCTGGGGAATTCAGGGAAATTAGAGGTAAAGTAAAACAAGTCTCTATATATATTAGCTGCGGAAGATGCTTGGATATATAAAAATTCCTCTGCCAACGTGAAAATAAATTCTATTCAAGTTTGAAAGACCTGGCAAGTCTGTGTCCTGCCACCCTAAAAGCTACTGTTTACTGTCTGTCATCGCGCGAAGAAAAACGTGAGAAGCAAAATGCGCAACAGTTATATTTGCAGATACAAAGCATAAAACAACGCTGAAACAGGGTAGATTATACAGTCATGATATAAACTACTGTGTAACATCTTCAGTGGCACATAAAAATCAGTAGTGATGCTATAATTCGTAATATTTGGCACCTGGCGACTTCACTGTAGGTGACGACTTCACTGTTATCTACGGTAGGTTTTTTAAGTACTTTGACAATCGCATGGGTGGCTCAAATAGGTATTAATAATAATAATAATAATAATAACAATAATAATAATAATGATTAATCTAGCAATTCCTATCATATTTTCATCTCTTGTAGTAAGTTTTGTCTAATTTGTGGTTTTTAAGGAATATCTGGAAGTATCATGTCATTGTGAATTGGCTGAAATAGGGACTTCTAATCATTGTAACTGAAAACTGACTCCAGATTCGTGTTCAGCATGCCCGATAACTGCTAGGAATTCATTTTCAAGCAAATCTATTTTTCAAAAAATACTGCAAATTTTGCAAGGGATTTTGCCTTGCTTTTTTTTTTAAATCACGTTTTTTTAAATACTAGAAAACTATGGCACATTCGTGCACCATGAATAGAAAAGTAAATATGAAGTAGATCAAGGGCTATAAATTGGCCTAAAGCAAAAAAATATTGATTGGTAAATAACCGAAAAAATAGCATATTCGTACATTTATACAAAATATCAATTTTCTCGACAACCATGAGGTGTTTTGACAAGCCGATTACTGCATCATGTAGAACACCTCAAGATGTACCTTTGTTACTTCGATAAGTTTTCTTCTGACTGATAGTTTTGCGGCAAAATAACAAAAAACCTGATTTTCATCAATTTTGGAATATTTTTTTGCATCCAGAAATCCGAGTTTTTTTCCCGCTAGATAATTGGAATGCCGGGGATACAATTGTAGATCCATCCATTTACAATAACTTTTGATAGGTAAGTGTTGCTGTGTGAGAAACAAGTTGTGAGCTGAACGCTTTATAGTAAATATATAAGTTTATAATTCGGAAACTGTTCATGATAGGTCAGTGTAGACGCGAGACCAGTGTTGCCACCTCAGTGTACGGGAAGGGACTCACTCTTGGCATTGGGCAGAATATAATAGCTCTGGGTAAGTATTGGTAAGTATTTTAAGTAAGTATATTGTAAGTGGTATTGGGTAAGAACATAAGGAAGCTACAAGAGGCTGGGAGACCTACACGAGGTAGTTCCTGTTACTTAACACTACCTACATCCACCTTTCATCCCCATCCATGAAATTATCCAGCCTCCTTTTAAAGCTCCCTAATGACTCCGCACTAACCACCTGACGACTGAGTCCATTCCAATCATTTACCACCCTATTTGTGAACCAGTTTTTTCCCTATTTCCTTTTTAACTCCTTCACGCCCAGATCTTTCCTTTGCTATATGAAATTGTCTGTTGTTAGCCCTAAAATTATGAAAAAGTCACTAAATATACCAAATCAGTTAGTGGACAAGGATACTAAACAGGTCATAGCTATAAAATATTACTTAAAGTCACTAAAAATCGTCTAATGGTAGTCATGTTACAATGGAAATTACGTTCTGGGCCTCAAGGGGTTAACTCTACAGGCATCAAGACGGGTTATTTACGTTTGAGCCTATAGCGCCTGTACACCATTTATTATCTGCCTGCCTTAGTTTTTTTTTTTTTACACTGGAGTACACTGGATGAGATAGAAGAATAGAAGGGATAGATAGATAGAAGAATAGAAGGGATAGATAGATAGAAGAATAGAAGGGATAGATAGATAGAAGAATAGAAGGGATAGATAGATAGAAGAATAGAAGGGATAGATAGATAGAAGAGATACATAGAAGATAGTACTCATAAAAGAATAGTCTACATGGACAGTAGGTGGTCCCCAAAAATATTTTTATACCTTTATTCCTCCACAAGGTTGTTTTTTGTCCATTACCCATAGGTTACAAGCCTATGAAATTTCATGGCGATAAAACTTAATTTAGAGGTCGTCCCATCATCTCGCTTTCTATCATAGGATTTAACCCGGAAAATATCACATACCCGAATTGGAGCACTTCCTGACATCACAGACCCAAATGGTGTTGATTTCTGAATTCCCCGGGGTTGGTTACCCCATAGACCACATTTTATCAACTAAAAACTGATATACAGCTGTCTGAATGCTGAATTTCATTATTTGGTTTTCATACCGTAAATTAGGGGTAGGCCATACCCTGGTTAGGGTACTTCTAATAGAGATAGAACAAAATGGTTTGCATTTTTGAACTCAGAAGGGTCGATTTACTCATAGAAGTGGTTTCATATTTCATTTATTTACTAAAACCAGCAAAATATGACAGAAAATTTCAATTTCTCTATTTTCCTATAGAAAAACGATTTTTTTGGCAATATTTTGTGAATTGTCAATAAATCAGTGTCGATGAAACCACTTCCATGTGTAAATTGACCCTTCTGAGTTCAAAAATGCGAACCATTTTGCTTTATCTCTACTAGAAGTACCCTAACCAGGGTATGGCCTACCCCTAAAATTTACTGTGAAAACCAAATAATGAAATTCAGCATTCAGACAGCTGTATATCAGTTTTTAGTTGATAAAATGTGGTCTATGGGGTTACCAACCCCGGAGAATTCAGAAATCAACACCATTTGGGTCTGTGATGTCAGGAAGTGCTCCAATTCGGGTATGTGATATTTTCCGGGGTAAATCCTATGATAGAAAGAGAGATGATGGGACGACCTCTAAATATCATTGTATCGCGATGAAATTTTGCACACAAGGAGAGGAATGCAACACGAGAAAAAGCAGCGGTGTGGAGAAAGGACCAGTGCACTTTGAAGTTTTACCCCTCTTCTTGGACCACCCTACTGTACAGGCACTACAGGCTCCAAATCAAAATTAAAAATAATAATAAACTAGATAGACGTGCAGCTTTCTGCGTACAGAAGACAGAAGTCAGAAACAGAAGTCTTAAGTGGAAAGCTGCATACCCAGGAATGGCCTTACATTAAGAAGGACTCCAGCACATATACTTTGATAAATGTATTATTGCCGACCCTGACCACACTCCATACAAGAGGCCATTTTAGCTCCGGGCAGCAAAGCTTGACTTCCCTGATGAGCTTGAGCTTCAAGCTGTAGATGAAGTCGACCATGGTGGCCACCCTGATGGCACCCACAAGGACGATGTTCACGCTGTCCTAGAAGTCGAGCTTGGCCACCTTAATGGCCCCCATGGGCCATGAGGCAGCGAATGGCGTCCACACTTTCCGTGCTGCAATCTTGCGTCGCTCGAAGGGGATGCTTGCCACCTTGGACACGAAGAATGCCCGTTCCTCCGTTGGTGGGCGTTTTTTTGTTTTTTTTCACACACTTCTCGGCCATCACAGAGACATAGACAGTATATTGATGCATATATGAAGTCTGTGTGTTCAGCCATCTCGGAGGAGTTCAACCGGACAGACTACGCACACACACACACAACACACACATAGCTCTTCAATAGGGCTCTCCCCTATGCGGTCTGATCATATAAATCAATAATATAAATAATACTAATAATAAATAAATAATAACAACAATAACAATACTGGCTTACTGTACCATAATACGTAATAACAATACACTAAAACCCTTATAATTCGGCACGATAGGGGCTCTGGCCTTGCCGAGTTATTCAATATGCCGAGTTATGCAAAGGTGGGCACCAAACCGTTAATCGTTAATTAACGAAGTTAACATTTTCGTTAACGATTTAACGTTTAAGTAAACTTTGGAAATCATTATCGGACTGATTAACTTCCGTTACATTTAACTTCCGTTAACTCAAGTCCGCTAACCCAAAAATTTCATAAAAACCGGTAAACGTTTAAAAGTTTATATTATTTACAGATTTTCAATACAGATAGAGCTTTCAATACAGTCTTAGCATATTTAATATTGTACGCGTCATTCTTTCAACCCCGATATAACGCCACTTATTATTATAAATAACCTTTCAATTAAACTTCGAATTGTGAGTTCAAAATTATATTTTATGTATTCAATATTTAAGCAATTATTTTCTATTAATAGATCCTATAAAGTTTCTTTAATAAACAAATAAGATATTGCACCCTAGCACGCAACGCAGCGCTATATATAAAAGGAAGTGCCAGTAGAAAGAAGACTCCTTCACT
The DNA here is from genome assembly GCA_016584305.1 of Chionoecetes opilio. Lineage (NCBI taxonomy): Eukaryota > Metazoa > Arthropoda > Malacostraca > Decapoda > Majidae > Chionoecetes > Chionoecetes opilio. Next base: position 22,612 of record JACEEZ010021872.1, on the reverse strand, counting down.
CTGGAGAGCTATTACGGTGACAACGTGAGTATCTGTTATTATAGCGATGCCATTACTGTTAATTGACCTAAACCTAAAACACCAAAAAAATCTAAAACAGGGCCAAAACTATGAAATCTGCCTTTTTAACTCTAAAGCATAGTTAAAACTATAGTTTTTGGGTTCTAAAGCCCTTAAAAAACCCCCATAAAGGCTGATTTTATCGTTTTGGCACTTTACAAAGGTGTTTTTAGGTGGTTTTAGAGCAAAAACTGATTTATTTATTTTTTCTAGAATAAAAATTAACGTTAACGGTTTATCGATAACTTCCATTACATTTTTAAAGAATGAACTGATTAACGGTTATCGAAGTTAATTTTTTGGATAACGGATCAACGGTTAACGAAGTTAACTTTTTGATTAACGGCGCCCACCACTGGAGTTATGCAAATGCCCTCCTCTGATATGGGTAAAAAAAAAAAAAAGAAAAAAAAAAAAAGAAGTAAATACAGTACATACTGTAAAAGCATAAAAACAACACTTGCCTTGCCGAGTTATATCAACTTCCCAGTTATACAGTGCCGAGTTATAAGGGTTTTGGCGTACTGGCTCAGGTTACTACTCACTGAGGTCGATGCTGAAGATGCCACACTTGTGTTCCCTCCTGACGGGCGATGAGCCGCCGTCCACGGGGGTGGCGCAGAAGGAGGAGAGCGAGGCCGTGTCCGGGAAGGCCAGGTTGGCACTGTACGCCATGGACTCAGCACTGCGCTCGTACCAATACTGCTCCCCTGACAACACCAAGGCACGGCAGGGTTAGGGATGCACTCAGGGACACAGCAGGGACAGGGTAGGATTCAGGGACAGGGCAGGGTCAGGGATGGACTCAGGGGCACGGCAGGGTTAGGGATGCACTCAGGGACAGGGCAGGGTCAGGGTAGGACTCAGGGACAGGGCAGGGTCAGGGTAGGACTCAGGGGCACGACAGGGTTAGGGATGCACTCAGGGACAGGGCAGGGTCAGGGTAGGACTCAGGGACAGGGCAGGGTCAGGGTAGGACTCAGGGACACGGCAGGGATAGGGATGGACTCAGGGACACGGCAGGGACAGGGTAGGACTCAGGGACAGGGATGGACTCAGGGACAGGGCAGGGTTAGGGATGGACTCAGGAACAGGGCAGGGTCAGGGTAGGACTCAGGGACACGGCAGGGATAGAGATGGACTCAGGGACACGGCAGGGACAGGGTAGGACTCAGGGACAGGGCAGGGTCAGGGATGGACTCAGGGACACGGCAGGGACAGGGATGGACTCAGGGACAGGGCAGGGTCAGGGATGGACTCAGGGACACGGCAGGGACAGGGATGGACTCAGGGACACGGCAGGGACAGGGATGGACTCAGGGACAGGGCAGGGTCAGGGTAGGACTCAGGACACGGCAGGGACAGGCAGGGACAGGGGGATGGACTCAGGGACACGGATGGACTCAGGGACACAGCAGGGACAGGGATGGACTCAGGGACAGGGCAGGGTCAGGGTAGGACTCAGGGACAGGGCAGGGTCAGGGATGGACTGAGGGACACAGCAGGGACAGGGATGGACTCAGGGACAGGGCAGGGTCAGGGTAGGACTCAGGGACACGGCAGGGACAGGGATGAACTCAGGGACAGGGCAGGGTACAGGGATGGACTCAGGGACAAGGGATGGACTCAGGGACAGGGCAGGGTCAGGGATGGACCTCAGGGGACAGGGCAGGAGGACAGGGATGGACTCAGGGACAGGGCAGGGTCAGGGTAGGACTCAGGGACAGGGCAGGGACAGGGATGGACTCAGGGACAGGGCAGGGTCAGGGTAGGACTCAGGGACACAGCAGGGACAGGGATGGACTCAGGGACAGGGCAGGGTCAGGGTAGGACTCAGGGACACAGCAGGGACAGGGATGGACTCAGGGACAGGGCAGGGACAGGGATGGACTCAGGGACAGGGCAGGGTCAGGGATGGACTCAGGGACAGGGCAGGGACAGGGTAGGACTCAGGGACACACATAAAAAAGACACATTGAACAACATAAAGAAGTACAGAGCTCTTCCCTCATAGCAATGTAGAAGTTTGGAATGGACTGAATGAGGCTCAACAACCACATAGGAGCCTTAAAGTCTTTGTATGTGATTCACTTTAATACAACAGTGGCTTAGACATCTTATACTTGGAGCAGCAAAATAATCACCAGGGCCGGCGGGATCAGGGACACACTCAGGGGCACGGCAGGGTCAGGGACACACTCAGGGGCACGGCAGGGTCAGGGACACACTCAGGGACACACTCAGGGGCACGGCAGGGTCAGGGACACACTCAGGGCACGGCACTCAGCCACGGCAGGGTCAGGGACACACTCAGGGGCACCGGCGGGATCAGGGACACACTCAGGGGCACGGCAGGGTCAGGGACACACTCAGGGGCACGGCACTCAGCCACGGCAGGCAGGGTCAGGGACACACTCAGGGGCACGGCAGGGTCAGGGACACACTCAGGGGCACGGCAGGGTCAGGGACACACTCAGGGGCACGGCAGGGTCAGGGACACACTCAGGGGCACGGCAGGGTCAGGGACACACTCAGGGGCACGGCAGGGTCAGGGACACACTCAGGGCCACGGCAGGGTCAGGGACACACTCAGGGGCACGGCAGGGTCAAGGGACACACTCAGGGGCACGGCAGGGTCAGGGACACACTCAGGGCACGGCAGGGTCAGGGACACACTCAGGGGCACGGCAGGGTCAAGGACACACTCAGGGGCACGGCAGGGTCAGGGACGAACGTAGGGACAGGGTAGGACTCATGGGCATGGCAGGGGCACGGTAGGACTCAGGGGCACGGCAGGGTCAGGGTAGGACTCAGGGACAGGGCAGGGACTTATAATGCATGTGTGATCCACCTAATCTTTGCTACCCTAACCTAACCTAATCGTCCTAATCTAGGCTGACCTAATCTGACCTAATTCCTAACCCCAAGCTGCCATCATTTGCTTGTTTTTTTTTTGGAATCTAGTCTTTTTCCTCTTAAGGTGCACCAGATTGATGCATTTAAATAGTAAAGGCGTGCCCCCGGACCACCTTAGAGGGCTTGGAACCCCCCCACCATAGCTTTACAAAATAGGGCCCAAAACACCATTTCGCATAGGGCCCCAAACAGCTAGAAACGGCACTGGTAATCGTTAATTCTGCATGCTAGGCACAATAGTTAGGCAGCCAGCAACACTTGGGATAGCACATACCATAACATGCAATAGGGGACTGAGGTAAAGTCACATCACAGTAATTAGGGAACATGCAACAGAGGAATCAGAAAAGCCGTTCTATGCTTGTACTGCCTATTAACCCCTTGAGACCCAGAACGTAATCTCCATTGTAATTTGACTACCATAAGACAATTTTTAGTGACTATAAGCAATATTTTAATAGATATGACCTGTTTAGTATCCTTGTCCACTAGGTAATTTGGTATATTCAGTCACTTTTCGTAATTTTATGGCTCGACAACAGACGATTTGATATAGCCAAGGAAAGATCTGGGCGTGAAGGGGTTAATTAGGGAACATGCAACAGAGGAATGATCAAAGCCATCCTAATGCTTGTACTGCCTCCCATCCCATCCCTTGTTCTTACGTACCCTATGAGACTCCCTGCCACAGGATAAGACAGGGAAATCATAGGTAGAGTACTGACATCTCTATCCTTTGTAACACTCTATGTACTCCCTTCCCTTCTCTCTCTCTCTCTTTCCCACACTCCCTCTCTCTCCCACATACTCTCTCTCTTTCCCACACTCTCTCTCTCTCCCACACACTCCCTCTCTCTCTCTACCCCCCTTTTTTCCCCCTCTCTCTGCCTGCCCCATGCATTATCTAGGTCACAAACACATACCCTGGCTAGCAGCAGTGAGGTAGTGGGGTCGGGGACAGACAGGAGGTTCGGGGGAAGACTGAAGGCTGTCGTCGCCCTCGCTGGTGAGGTGGCCGCCAGTACCTGAGATCTCCGGCGTCTCCGTCAGGGTCAGGGTCTCCGCATGCTTGTCCTCTTCCTCTGAACTGCTGCTGCTGCTGGAGATGTGCCTTTGTTTACCTCTGTCGCCTGTTAATGTCGCTGTTTTCTCGGCCTCTGAGTTTGTGGTGTCTTGTGTATTATAGTTTCTGGTTGCTTGGGGAGGTAGTGGTTGTGTGTTTTCAATGGTCTCCGTGTCCAAAGTTGCTGTTTTCTCGGCCTCTAGTTTGGAAGTGTCTTGTGTATTGTTATTCCTGGTTGCTTGGGAAGGTAGTGGTTGTGTGTTATCAATGGTTTTCGCTGCGTCTGGGTCTGTAGTGTCTTGCGTACTGGTATTCCTGGTTGCTTGGGAAGGAAGTGGTTGTGTGTGGTCCATGGTAGTGATGTCCTCTTTGGGTTCCTGGTTCTGGTTATCTGCGTCACTACTGCTATCACTACTGCTGTCACTACTGTTGTTACTACTGTTGCTGCTGTCCTGTGAGGTGTCCTTGAGGCAGTCTATGCTGTGCTGGCCGCTATCCTCGCCTGGGCTGTTCTTGCTGTCGGTCTGATCCAGGCTGACTGTCGCCACCACACTGCCTGGCACGCTATCACAACCTCTGCTCTGTCCCTCACTTCTCTCTTGGTCAATCTTCTTGTTGTCTGGCACTGTACTCTCTCCCTCACCCTTCTTGATATCTCGCCTTGTACTTTCACATGTACTCTCGCTTCCCTCATGCTTGTATTCAGTGATAGCTTCAGTGTTTTTGTCAGAGGTTAACCCCTGTTCTGCCTCGCTGCCGGCCTCTGTGGTGCCCCTTTCTGCCCCTGCAATCCCTGCCTTGGGGGGGCTGTGGCTGTGGCTGTGATCGCCCTCGCTGCTGTTGGGGCTCACCTCCTTGCTGTGTGTGGCGTCGCTTGAGGTGTCCAGCGTGGAGATGCCGGAGGTGGAGAGGGCAGCGTCGTCCAGGGAGGTCTGGGGCCGGGGGGTGGGAAAAATCGTTGAAATGGACACTTAGGATAAATGTTTCAGGTAATAATGGCAAGGCAATGTGTTATGCGGGGATGATGATGATGATGATGATGATGGCCCACCTTCCTGAGAGTGCCGGGGGTGTCGTGCAGTACCAGGCAGGACACGGACAGGGACTCCGAGTCTGAGTTCGGGTACGGGGAGTTGCTGCGGCTGTTGCCCTCGCCACTGTAACGACACACACACACACACACACAGGTACAATTATACAATCCCGATCTAATAGCAACAGCAGTTCACACACACACCTACACACACACACACAGGTACAATTATACAATCCCGATCTAATAGCAACAGCAGTTCACACACACACCTACACACACACACACACACACACACCTACACACACACACACACACACAGGTACAATTATACACTCCCGATCTAATAGCAACAGCAGTTCACACACACACCTATACACACACACACACACACACACCTACACACACACACACACACACACAGGTACAATTATACACTCCCGATCTAATAGCAACAGCAGTTCACACACACACCTACACACACACACACACACACACACACACACACACACACACACACACACACACACGTACAATTATACACTCCCGATCTAATAGCAACAGCAGTTCACACACACACCTACACACACACACACACACACACACACACACACACACCTACACACACACACACACAACACCACACACACACACCACACACAGGTACAATTATACACTCCCGATCTAATAGCAACAGCAGTTCACACACACACACACCTACACACACACACACACACACACACACACACACACACACACACACACACACACACACACAGGTACAATTATACACTCCCGATCTAATAGCAACAGCAGTTCACACACACACACACCTACACACACACACACACACACACACACGGCTAGTAGCTAAACAAACAAGCTGCGGCTACAATACACTGTGTTAAGAGAGAAATATTATAATTTTAAGAGAGATTTATATCAAGAGAGAAATATTATAATTTTAAGAGAGATTTATGTTAAGAGAGAAATATTATAATTTTAAGAGAGATTTATATCAAGAGAGAAATATTATAATTTTAAGAGAGATTTATATCAAGAGAGAAATATTATAATTTTAAGAGAGATTTATATCAAGAGAGAAATATTATAATTTTAAGAGAGACTTATATCAAGAGAGAAATATTATAATTTTAAGAGAGACTTATATCAAGAGAGAAATATTATAATTTTAAGAGAGACTTATATCAAGAGAGAAATATTATAATTTTAAGAGAGACTTATGTTAACCCCTTGAGACCCAGAACGTAATTTCCATTGTAATTTGGGTGACATTAGATGATTTTTAGTGACTATAAGCAATATTTTATAGCTATGACCTGTTTAGTATCCTTGTCCACTAACTAATTTGGTATATTCAGTGACTTTTCGTACTTTTATGGCTAACAGACCATTTTATATAGCCAAGGAAAGATCTGGACGTGAAGGGGTTAAGAGAAATATTATAATTTTAAGAGAAATAAAAAAAAAATATGAAAAGACAGGACACCAAGAGCTAGTCTCCAATAACACAATTAATAAATAAAAATAATACGACAGCTAGGTGAGAAGCGGCCACCCTGCCCCTCCCTTGACCTGAGATATGAGGTCGTGGTTCCTCTATAAAAGCCTCCACTATTAAGGCATTGAAAGAAAGGACACGAGCTACACTGCATCCTACAATAACATTAATATAACAGAATACCTAAATAAATAGCAGCGACCACCCTTGCCATGGTCTTGAGCTTGAACTTGAGCTGAGACATGAGGTCGTGGTTCCTCTATAAAAGCCTCCACTATTAAGGCATTGAAAGAAAGGACATGAGCTACACTGCATCCTACAATAACATTAATATAACAGAATACCTAAATAAATAGCAGCGACCACCCTTGCCCCTCCCTTGACCTGAGATATGAGGTCGTGGTTCCTCTATAAAAGCCTCCACTATTAAGGCATTGAAAGAAAGGACATGAGCTACACTGCATCCTACAATAACATTAATATAACAGAATACCTAAATAAATAGCAGCGACCACCCTTGCCCCTCCCTTGACCTGAGATATGAGGTCGTGGTTCCTCTATAAAAGCCTCCACTATTAAGGCATTGAAAGAAAGGACATGAGCTACACTGCATCCTACAATAACATTAATATAACAGAATACCTAAATAAATAGCAGCGACCACCCTTGCCATGGTCTTGAGCTTGAACTTGAGCTGAGATATGAGGTGGTGGTTCCTCTATAAAAGCCTCCACTATTAAGGCATTGAAAGAAAGGACACGAGCTACACTGCATCCTACAATAACATTAATATAACAGAATACCTAAATAAATAGCAGCGACCACCCTTGCCATGGTCTTGAGCTTGAACTTGAGCTGAGATATGAGGTCGTGGTTCCTCTTAGTATTATTATTATAAAGTTTTAGGAGACATTTACAATACCATTATAAGGAAAAGGATTGGAAAATAGGACACAACGAGCTGAGGAATAATATATAACAGGAGTAAATAGATAATACATAATTAGAAGCAGCCACTTTCCCACACTCCCTCTCTCTCTCTCTTTCCCACACTCCCTCTCTCTCCCACATACTCTCTCTCTTTCCCACACTCCCTCTCTTTCCCACACTCCCTCTCTCTCTCACAGAATCAAAATAGAAGCGTCCACCCTTGCCCCTCACTTGAGCTGAGATATGAGGTGGTGGTTCCTCTATAAAGATCTAAGAGACAAATATTCTAAGATAATATATCTACTAAAAGACATAAAAATATATGGGGAAATCTAATTTTAAACAGAAAGAAAAAATAAATACGTTCTAACAGGCCCCCCCCCCCCCCCCTGCCCCTCACTTGAGCTGTGATATAAGGTCGTGGTTCCTCTATATAGTTCTAAGAGTATTGAATATTGAGTATTAAAAGTATTAAAAGTATTGAAAGACAGGTCACAACAAGCTATCCTGTAATGTCACAACTAGGTGAGAAGCCGACAGCCACCCTTGCCCCTCACTTGAGCTGTGATATAAGGTCGTGGCTCCTCTATTAAGAAAAGTTTTAACAGACAAATACAATTATAAGAAAAAGTATTGCAAGACAGGACACAACAAGCTACACTCCATCCTGTAGTAACACAACCATAGTCTGTTTTTTTAACGAGGTGAAAAATCCTGCCCCCTTTGCTGCTTACTGACTGATATTTGATGGGAATAGGTGGAGAAGGAGAAGGGAATACAGGTTGAAGTTCCCAAACTCGGCAACCTCGGGACCAGCGCCGAGCCGAGTAATGGAATTTTCCGACTTTTAGAACGTAGATATATTAAAGTAATCGTCCAGACCCCAATTTTTTTTGCCTAATTATGCTGAATGTACATTCAAAACACGTAATCCACCAAAAATAATTGATTTCCAGGCCTTATTTCCGTAAAAACACGACTTTTGTAAAAAGCGCGCGAAAAAAAAATCTTCCCTCCATCAGGGCTACCACTGTTATTGATGACGTCAGAACAGGGACGCCCGCAGACACTCTGTCTGACACCTGTCGGCAAATGTTATGATGAGCGATTGTACTTCGGTGTCAGACAGTGAATCTGTCGCTGTGACATCTAGAGAACGATGCTCAATCTGAACACCGAAAGAATGACGCTGGTCGCGTATACTATGAGGAAAACGAACCTCAGATTGTCATGGAATCCTATGTTTGAGCCCGAGTACGAGGTGGATGAACAGGTGTTAGTAGAGCCTGAGGTTCAGCAGGAGGACCTGGCACTTCTCCAAAACATGGATTGGTAAATAAGGTTAAACCATGTGTGTGTGGGAATCACAATGAAGGTACTTTCGAGAAAATCCTATGGTTAGTTTTGGAGCTACAGTCAAACGTCATTACTCGGAAACCACATACTAGCATTAACTACAGCAGAGTTGGAAAATATGCGGGCGGGAAGGCAGAAAGTGTGACAGCCACACCACCACAGGGTCTCTCACCACAGGGCACGCCCACTCCACAACTGGTTTACTTGGTCTTGTTAAGAGGCAAAGCCTCACAGTCGTGGTGGTCCACCGCTGCTGCCAGTCCTGGCGTCCCTGTCTAACAGGGCCACCTGGTCTGGTATAGTGTTGGACTGAGTCACTGTCTTACGGGGGGGCGCCGTTTCTCAACACAACTGCTCGCCCCAACACACTATAGGCGTGTATCACCCTACACACGCCACTCCTTTCCGTGTGCAAACTTTTCTCGAAAGGCACAGCTGTCTTGCTGCACCCATAAAGGATGCATGCATGTGGCATATAGCAAAAAGAATCTATCAGAAACACCCAAATATCTTCAAGTACTATATTTATCTCTGTGTTTACGTGCCTCTCTGATCAGCGCGGGAAGATGAGCCTCCCTGATGGTACGTCACCGAGCCTGAGCGTCTGCAAACCTTGAGAGCGTTTTGAAAACTCTGGGAATTTGCAGATTTTGATTGCGGATTATTTAAAAACGGCTGACTGGATACAAAAAGTGACGACGTGTTGTTGATATACTCGTTAATGGCTATGATTTGATTGCATTAAATCAGGAATGATGAAATGGTCTGGACGATTACTTCAAGGGGAAAAAAAGCATGAAAATCACATGAAAAAAATCACAGGAAAAAATTATTTGGATTCTAATACAAAATAACAGTGTACACAACTCTACAGTCACAACACCACTGAACAATAACAACAAACAAATCGACGGGAGAAACCAAGCGGCCTAGTGTGGTGGCACCCAGCGGCCGACCCGGCAACTACGCCCAGGGTTTTGGGTGTTCTGCCGTGTTTTGGAAAATCCGGAACCATAGCCAAGTTTTGGGTGTTGCCGAGTCTTGGCTGCCGAGTTTGGGAACTTCAACCTGTACTATGCTTTTTCTACATTCCAGTTGTATTTTATCATAGTTAACCATAGTATCAGGTAAACACAGGCATCATTTTAAGTATGGGACCTTAAGATAGAATGGAATTTTCACCGCGTCAAAAAAAATAGACTAGGTGAGAAGTGGCCGCATAAGAACATAAG
>JACEEZ010021872.1:2500-5000 GCA_016584305.1 Chionoecetes opilio | reverse complement strand
TTCAAATGACAAAAATTACACTTCTTTCAACACACCCTAAAAAACGAACATATTATAGAGTACGAATTTTACAATTTATACACCCCCAAATTTGAGGGTGTGTGTGTGTGGGGTGTGTGTGTGTGTGTTGGCTTCTCCCTCCTCACCCGGGATACACACATTCTTGGCGCTAGGTGAGCAATTCCGCCACTTCCGTGTAAACCCTGAAGGTCAGACGTGTGGGTCGGGAGGCACTGGGAGGCGGGCGAAACCCCTTCACCACCACCACCACAACACCTCCCCCACCTCCCCACAACACCCCCTCAAACACCTGTTGCGTTGGTGTATGTCATGGGTGTACAGACTAGTGCTGGGTGTCGGGAAAATCTGGGTCAGCAAATCTCTAGAGGTGAGCAGTTTTAATTTACTTTGTATATATGTACACAACACCCCACTTTTTTTTTTCCCTAGTAGGGGGACACACCCCCCCCGGTAAAATTTCAGAAAAACCAATACCAATCGGGGGTTTTTAAAGTATCCTGAAAAAATTAGTGTTTTAAGGAGTATTTCTAATCCCTACAGCAGCTGTCCGAAAAAAAAAATAACAAAAGGGGGGGGTCTAGGGGGGGGGGGCCAGTTATATCAGTGGGGGGGTTTGGTTTAAATGCTATTTCCGCCCCCCCCTTTTAGAGGCTTTTTTGGGGGGGGGGGGGGGTTTTTTTTGGTTGAAACCCGGAAAAAATTTTCGTTGAAAACGGTCACAAAAACAAAAAAAATTTTTGCGGGTGGGGCCCAAAATCATCTTCCTGGGGGTTTGAACAGGGATCGAATTTGAGCAAACGAAAATTTTTTGGTTGCAATCAGGATCCCCCCAGAAAACGCCTTATGTCAGGTACGTAACCAAAGTCCTTGTATTTTATTAAACTGCAGTGTTACCCAGGGGACAGAGTACTCAGCAAAACCCCTCAAATATCAAGAGCCCCCCCCTAAACAACCACGAAGCACAGACCCTAACAGGGCTGGGAACCAAAACTGTCAAATTCTTTCTAACGTGGCCGTCTAGACACCCGGGGCAAAAGCGGTAACCCCGCCCCCCCCCCCATACAGCCACTCCCACCACCCACACTACCATTTCAACCCTGTGAATAATCCCGCCCATGTGTGTGTGTGTGTCGGGGAGCGAGTGACAACAGCTGGTTGGCACTGCCACGTCCACCGCGCCCACCACCACGCCCGCGCCTACCCGCCCACCGCGCCCAACACCCCCCCCTCTCAAGCTGATGTACAGGCCCCACGTCTTTCTTGGGGCAGGCAGCAGACAGACAGGACACACACACTCGCAGAGGGTGAGCAGAGACTCGCAGCCTCCGTCTTGCCAGCGTCACCACTCTCGTGACGTCACAACCAAAACAACTCCCCCGCCTCTCTCCCTCTCTCTCTCTCTCCTCCCCCCCAATGTGGTGACAAAAACGCGGGACGCCTTGCCGGTTTTATTTCTCCCTAGACTCTTATGTAATAGTTGTTTTAATTATTATTACTATCATTATTATTAGTATAGCGCGTAGCTTCTGGTAGCCTTTAACGTGACAAAACTAAATTTGCTGGGTATATGCAAGGTGTTATCATGAACAATAACGTGCACAGTATCTTGGATTGCGAGTGCATGGGAGGAAACCCCGGGGGGGGCATGAGCCTCTAATCACAGGGCACTATAAAATCCCGCCTGCGCAACCCCGGGCGAGGGCCAACCCTCACAGCCTCAATGAGCCTCCCGGGCCTGCCATCCACCCGTGTGTCCCCCAAGGATAGTATTACATCCTTGGTCACCATGCCCACACGCGCTTTGCCTAAAAGTTTAAAAAAAAAAAAATAATAAAAATAATATCCGTAGATAACACTTAGTCGCCCGTCACTTCCCCCTGCACTAATGCGCCGGTACAATATATTACGAATTTTAGCATCCCTACAGCCTTGTATGTGCCACTGAAGACATGTAGTGTGATGTAAATAATATTATATACTATACTGTTTATCATCTTCAGTGGCACATACATGGCTGTAGGGATGCTAAAATTCGTAATATATTGTGCCTGGCGACATTAGTGCAGTGGCGAGTGACTGGCGACTATAGTGTTATGTTCGTTAGGTAGGTAGTAATGATGGTGGTGGTGGTAGTAATGATGGTGGTGGTGGTGGTATTAGTATTAGTATATATATAGTAGTAGTAGTAGTAGTAGTAGTAGCTAGTAGTAGCAGCGATAGCAGTCGTATTAGGTAGTGCATGCTATGTAGTAGTAGTAGTAGCAGTGGTGGTGGTAATAATAGTGGTTACCGCAACGAAACGTCATCACCACCACCTCAACCTTACCTTAATTACCTTCCCGTCACCTGATGTCATTACAGATAACGTTACGCCACCACTGATTAAACACACTACTCATACCTACTGATTACACTATCACTCATTAAGCATACAATGTTATCACGTTTTCAGTAGTCTTGTTATCATTATTGTTATTAT
>JACEEZ010021871.1:0-24729 GCA_016584305.1 Chionoecetes opilio | reverse complement strand
CTCGGGTCACGGCGAACCTGTGGTCTTTTTTTCACTCTGGACTCGCCATCAGCGAGAGGAGGACACATTCTGAGTTTTGCGAACCATGCTCCTGTCCGCACGTAGAAGGTCACAGCTGTTGGACCTTCTTGGGCTGCGACCTTATCACTCTGAGCTGCGGTGAGGATGTGCTTGGGGCCGGGTCCTCTAGTCTGTGGTGAACCTTGATGTCGTAGTAGAGTTTGAATTTACACCTGCAGGCAGTACTTGACTAGGTTTTCCCAGGGTGTTCATTCTTTCCCCAGTCAGTCCATGCTTTCTGGTCCACATGTACACGAGCGACTGGGCTTTTGTTGAACCATCTGGAGTGGGACACCTTGCCACACTTGTCTCCTGCAGTCGGACGGGGAACGCCCCCTTCACAGCCTGGAACCAGCTGGTAGGAGACCTGCGGGTCAGTGGACATGTTGACCAGGATATACTCCGGTATCTCCGTGAGATCTTCACCGCCTGGCACTCCAATGAACTCTGGGGTGTAACTGCATCTCATTCACGCTGGACAGCAGACTGCACACTGGACCCGTGAAGCCATGTCAGATGAGGTAGCCCGTCGTGCTGGTGATAAGGTGGCGCAGGGGCAACTCGTTTGTGTGCACACGCATATACTCCAGAAAAGCTTGCGTCCCCAGCATCTTCTCCAAATGGGCGTGAGTACCACCCTTTCCCCACCCGTGTTGGCCCAAAGTTGAGTCACCTTGCAGTTACGATCATGAGTCGGTGGAGTCGTATGTCACCAGCAGATCATGAGAGCCTGAGCCACCTTAAAACGCAGGCTTCTCAGGTGGCACCGGGTCCTTTTGGTAAAAAAGTGCCAAAGGTACCTTCCAGATGGCTCCTCTTGTCACTGACACATGCTCCCCCTGATCAACCTTGGGTGCAGTTTCCCCCATAGCTGTGGGGCACCATCGCCCTGGTTTGTCCTTCCTCCCATCGTAACCCAATCCAACTATTTTGGTACCTTGATTAGGGAAACGCCGTATAACAAAATTCTTTTTCTCAACTTTGGCATGCCAATTTCCTATGTAAAATGGAATTCTAAGACGATTTTATCTATTTTCCATTTTTGCATTTGAGCAATTCTTACTATGCAGAATCGCACTTTAAGCTATGTTTTGCATATAAATATAAAAGTCCATTTTTTCATAGCAAGAAGTGCTCAAACCAAAAAGTTGAAGCGGACAAACCACCCCTTAAATTCAATTTTACATAAGAAAACACCCTGCCAAAATTCGAAAATAATCTATATTTCACTTTTCATTGACCTACGGCGTACATTAATTATTATAATATAGTATATAAATTATATTTTTTATATTATATTATATATAAAATAAAAATTAAAAAATATACCAAGTGTACAAAAATAATAATAAATTATTTATAAATTCTCCGAGTGTCGACCAAAAAAAACGATATAAATTTGAAACGATATTACCTTCGATACAAGATAAAAAAACCCGAAGATAAATTGAACTGATATAACTCTTGTATATTCAATTGGGGCCCCTAAAAAACGCTGGCAATAAAATAAGGTGCAATCGAATAGGCGGGTGCAATTAATTTCATGGCACTAAGTTTCTACGTTGCAAACAAACAGTAGTGAATTTGACAGTATACTAGCCTGACCACGTGCTCGTTGAAACTCCAAAACAAAAACTTGCGGGAAAGGCAATCAACGGGTAAACTATTTACGAGCGTAAGGCAATTAGCGTAAGTTACAGCGAAATTGACTGGGGAACAAATAATATTTTTAATTTTTTCCTGTAACAATTGTTTTGAAAAAAGTTAAGGGTAATTTTTTAGTGACCCCTATGCACCTCACTTAAAAAGTACAATTTGGGGGTTAACCCTAGTCGCCTAATGACCTTGGGGGAAGCCCTGGAGCTGTGGGGACCTACGCCTTTCCTCCTTCTTAGACATTAAATTTAAGGGGGTTCCTGTGTTCGGCAGTCACACACCGCTGTACTTATACATATTTTGCTTTAAAAAACTCTTTGTGCGCATTTGGTGTTTGTGAAAACCCGTGTCTGGCCAAAGGAATACTACAATATACTACTTTTTACTAGCTGTAGGGACACAAATACTGTTTAGGTTGATAACGATTTATCAAGAACACCTCACTTGTTTATGAAACAGTTTTCCGCTACCGTAGATAACACTAAAGTCCCAGGACAACGTTTCTTTTTTATTTACAGACGTGGGGTGGCGTTAATACTTACATTTCTACATTCATGATTTCAGGAAAGTTAGAAGGGGCTATCTGGAGAGTCTGTCATTTTGTGTCTTCATCTGTATCATATGGCATAAATGAACAAATTACAAAACTAAAACCGAGTGGCGACTTGATAAGGGCACACTAAGGTCGCCATCTAGTGTTTAGTTTATTTGTCCTCCGGCCCGTCGTCGTCGCCCGAAAAAAAAACGAGTATTGAAATTTGAACTGTATATACTTGCAGATACAAAGCATAAAAACGCTGAAACAGGGGTTAGATTATACAGCCATGACATACACTACTGGTATCATCTTCAGTGGCACATAAAAATCACCAGTGACGCTATAATCGTTTAATATTTGGCGGCGGCGACATTATTGCAGCTGGCGACTATACTTTCGTCGACTATACTATCTACGGTAGGCATCGCTAACAGTTGTTTGCCTAACATCGTTCGTTGTTTGGCAAAAAGTCCGGTAGGCATAATGTCCGGTAGGCAAAACTTTTCCCTAGGCAAATTGTCCGTAGGCAAACTGTCCGGGTACCGATGGCAGTGTTGGGGCAGGGCTGTGTGGGAACATGCAGTGGCAATGTTGGTGGAGCAGGTGCTGGGGTTGATGATGAAGGGGCTGAGTTTTCCCCCTTCTCCCAGAAAGGTCAAAGGTTCTTTAAAGTAACCTGCTGCATCTTCGTCTTTCATCAAGGGATTTAATGATGGGAGACTCCTTTTTCGTTTATTGCAGTAACCGGTAGGGACCCAGCCAATCCCTTTGCAGGGCTATCACCTGTCCTTCCCTCCTTCCTATTATTGCTTCTCTTAACCCTTTTCACCAACGCTAATACTAAAAGTCTTGAAACCCTTCTTTTTTCCTTGTGGCAAAGTCTAGTTTCATTTTTTTGAGCATGCTCACTATTGGCGGCACCCAAACAAAGTATAAGACAGTATTAGTATATTACAACTACTCGCCATGAGAGCACAGGCTTAAGAGTTGACCAACAGCTTGATTCAGTGAAGTCTTTTTTGTATCACCCTTTCACCTCGCTTCTGTTTTACCAATTTCCTAAATAGTTTGAAAGATAAAATTACCACCACTTGAACAAAGAAGAAAAAAAGGGGACTTATAAAAAAAATTAAACTGATAACTAAGATGGAAGAAACAGACAATGAGAGACTACTGACTCAGAAGCAAAGAGAAGATCGATACACAAGAGGACACAAAAACATTTAGAAAAGGGAGATACTTCACCAACATAAAGAAGAACTGATTCCCTCATATAAATGTAGAAGTTTGGAATGGACTAAATAAGGAGGTGATATCGGCCAAGAATGTGCACCAGTTGAAGGAAAGGCTGGATAAATGTAGATATGGAGATGGGACCACACGAGTGTAGCTCAGGCCCTGTAAAACACAATAGGTACACTAGGTAAATACACACACAAGGGAATATATAAACTGGAGAAAGAAGAACTATTTGTGTAGGCCTCAGGAGGTACAAGAGGTCACGGAAAAAGTTGAAAATGACCACATTCAGAAAGGACATATAAAATATAGTGTTCCGTATAGAAGTATAGAAATATGAAACAACCAGCCAGTGGCGGATTAAGGGTGTATTGGGCCCAGGGCTGTGAGATGGACTGGGCCCCCCTGACCCCCCCCCCCCAATTCCCCAAATCCCAATTCCCCAAATCTTGAACTTCACTGCGAAACTTCAACTTCACTGTCATTAACGGAACATATATCAACAAAATAAACACAACATATACAACATATCAATATAATCAATCAACAAAAACACAAAAAGAACATAATTATATCCTTCTTTGATTCATATGAACAGAAATGAAATCGGTATGACTTATTTTTATTTGATTTTATTTATTTTATTTATTCATTGCCATTGTATAAAATACACACCACATATATATATATATAATATTATATATATATATATATTATATATATATATATATATATATATATATATATATATATATATATATCCTAAATAATCCACTGGACCCTTCTCAAAATCACTTTTCATCAAGGTGTCAAATGAAACAAGAAAAGCCATTTTTTCAACCTAAAAGGCCTGCAGATTTAAGACAGCAGCACATACAAAAACAAAAACAAAATCTAAGGAAATACAAGAACTTAAGTACCTGTAGAGCAGCACAAATTTATTTTAATGATTATAACTAATACATGAAAAACTAAAAAATGACCAAAAAATATCGGGGTTAAATGAAACAGGCTAAAATGGGGTCAAATGAAACAGACGGGACATATTGGGGTCAAATGAAACTGGTTTTAAATGGACATAATGATGGTTTCCGAATATAGAATTGATATTGAAATTATCCTAAATCTACCGCACAACAAGTTTATCTAGGTTGGTTGTTCTGAAACCGACCTTAGCCTTGATAGTTTGCTTCAGTTTCAATTTTTTCACGATTGAACTGAAGTTATGTAGATAATGTAAACTACGTACTGTGCACGTCTCTTCAGTGGCACATACAAGTCTGTAGTGATGCTAAAACTCGTAATATATGCCCCCCTGCGACATTAGTGCAGTGGCGACTATATATAGTGTTATTGACGGTAAATGAAATGAGATTTCATCATCAATTTTTCATAGTCATCCCTGCTACTTGACTTCCCATTGAGAAGTCAAGTAGCAGGCAGTAGCAGTAGCAGGCATTGAGAGGTCAAATAGCATTGACAGCTCGCTTCGTTTGCTGCCAATTATATACATTTTATTAACATGCATAATACAGTATATGCATCAATAAAACAATTTTCCTTCCTTAATGATGTAGTCAGGTCCTAGGTCTGTCAAGCTTTGCCATCCGCTTTCTCCCAGTAGCCTCATCGAAGAACGTAGTATCATATACGTCTTGATCCTCGGGTTTGAAGTGCAGGTCTCATACCTGAAAAAGAGTTGAACATTGTTAACCTCCCTTTCCATAACTCTGCCGTTATTTATTTCCTACTTATATATTACGGTTATTTGGAATTTTGTTAACCCTATTTAACCATTCAAAATATTTAAAATTACTGGATATACCAAATTAAACTTAAGATTTTAAGTAAATATCTCGAGGCCCGACATCTCCTTTATTATATCCCTTTAACGACGTAACAACTATCAGACCACCCCTTACTCTCCTCTCCGCCTCTCGAGTGGAGTGTCAATTCAATAGCTTAAATTTCCTCTCATAACTTAAAATTACGCATCCCCTGTATCATTTAGTCATCCTTCTCTGCATGATTTTAACAATGCTATATCCATCCTGTAATACTAAAAATAATATATAATTCAAGCTAAACGTGCTTTATATTTAAAAAATAGATTACAACAGTAACACATTAATTACCCTGCTGTTTTTATTTGGAGTGTAGTGGTCTCTCATGATAGCCTGCAACCACTTGTCCGACTTATCCTCACTTCTTGGAATAGCTACTCTGGAACACTACTCTTGGTCCTTTAAGATAATTCCCTTTACAATACTCCAGAATAGTGAGCGGATTTGCCATCTTGGTGGCCGTTCGGAACTTCATCCAAATAAATGTATAGCGGGTTTCATTAGATTATTTTTCTACACGTTTTCACTTGGTGTTTTGAAATCGCAGTATTTTTCTCATAGCAAACGGTTTACATACAATTCATATATAAGCGGTATTTAAATACGATGAAACCCCCTGAAAACTACAATCTTCTCCAAGGAAACAATCATTATATAATACTTATTGCTTGATTTAAGTCCAGTATATAATAAATGGAATACAATTAAATGGTAAACATTTGTAGATCGTGCTTTCATTCAGAATTATAAAATAGTTGTAAAATTCGCTGCCGTCTGCTGTACGAGATTTTCCTGGCAGTGACCGCATGGGAGAACATAAACAAACCTGGTGATGTCCTATGAGGCTATCACAGGCGTGGTATAGGGGATCAGTCTTCCTCAGGAAGACACAGGTAAGGCGGATGACAACGTGTCATCGTGCTCGTGATTCATATGGATCTCTACTCTGGTGTTTGTTTATAATGCATCGTACGTTTATAATCGTCGTACGTTTGGCAGTGTACCAGAAAGAAATGTTGAATGGCGAATTAATCCATATCTATCACTTGATTGCAAAAAATTGAAGTCATGTCACCATTATTTGGTTCGTTTACCTTCTCTTTCCATACATGAAGGCAATATTTACCCGTACACCCGACTTGATGCATTCCTCTAAATCATTGGATAGAGTGTTGTAGGACATATTATGGTCGAATACTTTTAATTTTGACAACAATCCTCATTATATCCCCATGAATAATGTTAAAACCCTTATATTTCCTTTGCGATAACCTATGTTGACCATGTCAACACTTAATTGTAGCTGGTTTGGTAGGGAATAATGGCAAATAAGACTAGCCTGACCCCCTTGACCCTACCTCCTGGAGCTGACGGGAGGTTCCCAGACGGCCACCAGATGGAAAATCCGCTCACTATTCTGGAGTATTTGGACACAACACATGAAAGGCATGTTTTACTAGGGTACGCCGTAGGTCCAATGAAAAGTGAAATATAGATTATTTCGAATTTGGCAGGGTGTTTTCTTATGTAAAATTGAATTTTAAGGGTTTTGTCCTCTTCAACTTTTTGGTTTGAGCACTTCTTGCTATGCAAAAATGGACTTTATATTTATATGCAAAACATAGCTTAAAGTGCGATTTGCATAGTAAGAATTGCTCAAATGCAAATATGGAAAATAGATAAAATCGTCCTAGAATTCCATTTACATAGGAAATGGGCATGCCAAAGTTGAGAAAAAGAATTTTGTTATACGGCGCACCCTAACCAGGGTACCAAAATAGTTGGATTGGGTTACGATGGGAGGAAGGACAAGACCAGGGCGATGGTGCCCGACAGCTATGGGAAACTGCACCCAAGGTTGATCAGGAGAGGAGCATGTGTGAGTGACAGAGGAGCTATCTGGAAGGTACCTTTGGCACTTTGTACCAGAGGACCCGGTGCCACCTGAGAAGCCTGCATCATTCAAGGTGGCTCAGGCTCTCTATGATCTGTGGTGACATACGACTCCACCGACTCACGATCGTACTGCAAGGTGACTCAACTAGGGCCAACACGGGGGGGAAAGGGGTGGTACTCACGCCCATTTGGAGAAGATGCTGGGACGCAAGCTCTTCTGGAGTATATGCGTGTTGCACATAAACGATTTGCCCCTGCGCCACCTTATCACCAGCATCGACGGGCCTCCCTCATCTGACACTGGCTTCACGGGTCCAGTGTGCAGTCTGCTGTCCACCGTGAATGAGATGCAGTACAACGCAGAGTTCAGAGGAGTGCCAGGCGGTGAAGATCTCACGGAGATACCGGAGTATATCCTGGTCAACATGTCCACTGACCAGCAGGTCTCCTACCAGCTGGTCCAGGCTGTGAAGCGGGGCGTTCTCTCGTCCGAGCTGCAGGAGATCAAGTGTGGCAAGGTGTCCCACTCCAGATGGCTCACCACAGCCCAGTCGCTCGTGTACCCTGTGGACCAGAAAGCATGGACGACTGGCAAAGAACTGAACACACTGGAAATCCTAGTCAAGTACTGCCTGCAGGTGTACTTCAAACTCTACTACGACATCAAGGTTCACCACAGACTAGAGGACGGCCCCAAGCACATCCTCACGCAGCTCAGAGTGATGAGGTCGCAGCCCAAGAAGGTCCAAACAGCTGTGGCCTTCTGCGTGCGGACAGGAGCATGTTTCGCACACTCAGAATGTGTCCTCTCGCTGATGGCGAGTCAGAGTGAGGACGACCGCAGGTTCGCCGTGACCCAGATTTTGAAGCTGAGGGCTGGCGAGGAGTATGGGGACACCAGTGTAAGACCTCGCATCACACCCAAGCTGAACTTGTCAGCCACCAGCTTGCAGACACTGATCAGCTGGCAGCCTGGCCAGGTGCACGAGCCGGCATTCACCTGTTCACTGTCCGGGGATCAGATCCAGGAGATCCTGGTCAAGCCGTACGAGGTTCCGGAGTTCTCTATCCACACTCAGAGCACCGAAAGAGTCGTGAAGCAGGTGACAGAGGCTGCGGCAGCAGCGGTGGGGCAGCAGGCCAGAGACGGGTTCATCCGGGCTCGGGCTCACCACCGGGAGACCATGCCCTGCTTCAGGTCTAAAATGGACATGATGGACACGTTCTAGGCCAACGTAGAGGCTGTGACACTGTGATGTAGTGCCTGATGAACCAACTGATCAGAAAGAGCTTACCACGCTAGTCATTTGGAACTCATATTGGTGCATGATGCAATAAACAGGACCAACCGGACACTTGCGTACTCATTTAAGCATTATTCGATAAGGGTGCAATATAAAAGTGCGATTTTGCATAGTAAGAATTGCTCAAATGCAAAAATGGAAGGAGATAAAATCGTCTTAGAATTCCATTTTACATAGGAAATTGGCATGCCAAAGTTGAGAAAAAGAATTTTTATTGTACGGCGTACCCTAAATTGTTTACCTCAATAAATAAGTCAACTTTCGTCCTATTGGAGACACGACGTGACCGCTCACGTCCACGTCTGAATGCACTGATGAAATGAAGCACTACTGTTGTCTCGTCATCACTCTCTCACCCCCCCACCGAACAGGCCTTATCTCTCGTGAGCCTCTGCTGAGCGTGGCCGTGGCCGCCGTGGCAGTATGATTGACAACACGACACAGCGTGCTTGGAGTTGCCAACCACTCCCATAATCATATCTCACAACCATACTGTGTTTTATCTTGAGAAGCTGAAGGACTTGACAGGTGCCCATGCGTATGCAGTGACCGTCTAAAATCGGTTCAGTGTTCTAAGCACCCTCGGGGACCCTGAAGAATAAAAAAAGTTGCCTAACGAATTTTTTTTTTTTTTTAAAGTTGGCCAATAAATTCTGAAATTGTTAAAAATCACTCTTAACATTCTCATTTCAAAGAAAAAAGGCAAGGAATATATAAGGTTTAAAGTTCCCCAAATGTGACGTGACTGCAAAAAGCTCGTCCTCATTATTCGTGACGTCATCAGCTGTAATAAATTTTTTCTCGTCAATTTGCAGCCTCCCATGATTGTTCAGATTGTTATATAATCCAAAATGGCGAATTTATTGTAGTCTGGCATACAAATTTAAGGAATATCGATATAAAGCGCTTATATATCGTGTATCAGCCTGTGTAAAGTAATAGGCTGCGAGGTTTATACCTCGTATATGGGAACACCACTCAACTGTATTACTTACTGCACAGTGCATAACGTCTTTCTCACATACACACAACACTCTCTCTCTCTCTCATCCACACACCACACACACACACACACACACCCCACACACACCACACACACACACACACACACCACACACACATATATATAATTTTTTTTTTTTTTTAAATCACAAAGAACTGGCCAAGGGCACAACAAAAATGGGTAACACAAAGCCCGCTTAGTTGCCAGTCCCTATAAAGAAGACAGTAAGAGAATAAAATAAAAAAGAGGGGTGAGCCAATTTAGTTCGGGAGGTGTCTTGTTACTCCTCTTTTGAAAAGATTTAAGTCATAGGAAAGTAGAAAAATTGAAACAGGAAGAGAGTTCCAGTTTACTAGTGAAAGGGATGAAAGAGTAAAGATACTGATTAACTCTTGCATTAGGAAGATGGACAGAATAGGGATGAGAATGAATAGAAAGTCTTGTGCAGCGAGGCCGCGGGAGGGGGAGGCATGCAGTTAGCAAGTTCAGAAGAGCATTGAGCATGAAAATACCGGTAGAAGAGAGCAAGAGAAGCAACATTGCGGCGGTGATTTAAAGATTGAAGACAGTCAGTCAGAGGAGAGGAGTTGATGAGACGAAAAGCTTTTGACTCAACCCTGTTTAGGAGAGCTGTATGAGTGGATCCTCCCCCCAAACATGTGAGATATACTCCATACATGGGCGGATAAGGCCCCTGTAGAGAGCAAGCAATTGAGAGGGAGAAAAAAAAGGACGCCGACGCCACAGGACACCTAACTTCTTAGAAGCTGTTTTAGCAAGAGATGAGATGTGAGATTTCCAGTTCAGATTTTTAGTAAAGGATAGTCCTAGAATGTTCATTGTAGAAGAAGGAGACAGTTGAGTGTCATTGAAGAAGAGGGGATAGTTATCTGGTAAGTTTTGTCGAGTAGATAGGTGAAGAAATTGTGTTTTTGAGGCATTGAACAAAACAAGGTTTGCTTTGCCCCAATCAGAAATTATAGAAAGATCAGAAGTTAGGCGCTCGGTGGCATTTCTCCGTGAATCACTTAGTTCCTGTTGAGTTGGACGTCTAATAAACGACGTTGAAAAATACAGGGTAGAAATCATCAGCGTAGGAGTGGATAGGGCTTTGAGTTAGACTTAGAAGATCATTAATGAATAATAGAAAGAAAGTAGGTGATAGGACAGAACCCTGGGGAACACCACTATTGATAAATTTATTGATAGATGATATTGATTGATATATACGTGTGTGTGTGTGCGTGTGAGTACAGGCATATATATATATATATAAATATATATATATATAAATATAGAGAGAGAGGATAGAGAGAGAGAGAGAGAGAGAGAGGAGAGAGAGAGAGAGAGAGAGAGAGAGAGAATTATATATAGTGTTATGAATGTGGGGGAAGACGGTTGGCTATGTGTATGTGTGTGTGCATGACGCCGCCCTGTGAGTCTGGGGCCGGATGTTCGAACGTTCGTGACGGTCTCTAAGATCATCTTTGCACTAAGATTTATCTTGGAACGTTCGTAACGCGTTGAGAAGTATTTTCAAACAGTCTTTACGAACATCCATCCGCCATATTTTTTCTTATTTCACCATTTTGTTTTTAGTGCAAGGGTTTGTGAGGACACCCTTGGGTTTTTTCCCGTGGGTCCAGATAAAGGCTTTTCAAATAAAAGCCATATAAAGTTATTTTAAGTTGTTTTTCATTTGATTTGTTTTTTGTGGTCAGGCCGTTGTAGGGGGGTGTGAAGGGGAAAATAAATGGAGCTGGCGAACCCCTAAGGTGACGGGAATGGTGAAGTGCAAATATAAAGAAAGGGTTTGTGAGAAGTGTATAGAGAAGTTTATAAAAGGGAAGGGAGGGGAAGATGCGGGAAGGGAGAGGGAGAATGGAAAAAGGATAAGGGGAAAGAATGAGTCAATGAAGGATACGATGGCGGGGGGCATAAAATAGATTGGAACGAAGAAAGATAGTGCAGGGTACGCAAGGGTATCTGGGAAAGGGTAGAGAAGAGATTTTTAAATGGGGGGGAACGGGAATAAAAATAGGGAACCTTGATGGGTGTTTAGGGGAAAGACTAGTGCGTGGAATGCATGTACGTGGTGGAAAATTTAAATACATAAGGGTTTGGCAGTTTTTTTGACCAATACAATAGAAACAACCCAATCGGTTTTTTTTAAGTACCTGAACGTTTTTTTTCTTATCAAAGAGTATTTCTAACCTGTGCCGGCCTTTTAAAAATCCCAATGTCTCTTTTTCCGTAGGGGGGAGGAAAACCCGTAGTAACGGATGGGTTTTAACCTAAGAGGAACAAGAGCCCTGACCTTCGCGGGCCCCAAACTCAGGGGGGAACCCAGAACAAAGGAGTTTGCGCCAGCAAAGACCTCTCTCCGAATTCTTTTTCCCAACAGAAAGCTCAAAGCCTCCTTTTTGGTCGTTAACGCGTCGGGAAAGGGGCTGGGTGGCTAAGGGGAGGACGCCCTCAACGGCATCAGCCCCCAGCCAATGACAAAATTTTTAAAATTCTCGACCCAAACCATGTCAGCAGACATATTTCCGGGCAAGAAGGGGATGCCAGACCCTCTCCCCGCCTTTTTTTCCCCCTTTTCTCAAAAAATAATTCCGTTTTTTGGAATGCTTGCGTTTTAAGGGTTTTAAAAGTACCAGATTAAGATTTAAGTAAGGCCTGTGTTTTTATGTTTTTGGGGGTAGAAGGTGTGGTTGGGTTGAAATAGTGAATATTTGTGTATGGGGGGGCCCCCCCGGGGAAAGGGCCCCCTTCCCCTCCTCTGCCCCGCCCCAGTCCCTCATATAACATCTTTTTAAAACCCCCCTTTTTTAGTGACACACGGGGCTACATTATTTAGATAATGACAAATATATAATAACATCTCACCATATCACTAAGTTTGTATAATAACGAGTAATAAGACGTTCAAGTCCTGCCCAAACTACAGCGGCGAGGAGCTGGGCGGCTCCAGCGCCACTCAAAACTTTTGATAAAAACCCGCAGT
Organism: Chionoecetes opilio; assembly: GCA_016584305.1. NCBI lineage: Eukaryota > Metazoa > Arthropoda > Malacostraca > Decapoda > Majidae > Chionoecetes > Chionoecetes opilio. The sequence continues at coordinate 12,182 of JACEEZ010021871.1, read as the reverse complement.
TAATATCCGCTTCACCTGTGTCTTCCAGAATAAACCTGTCGCTCCCACAGCCTGTGGATAGCACCATAGGATATCACAGGTCATAGGATTCCTCAAGGGGTTCTCGCTCCCCTACTAAATATTACCAAAGACATCTCGCTCCCATGGTGAAAGGGTTTTGATATCCACCTCACGGGCTTTCATCATGCTGCTGCTAGCTGCTGCCGGGGGAAGGCCGCGCGGCCAGACTAGATGAAGTCCCTTGCTTGTATTTTCATCTCTTTACTCATATATATGAATAATAATCCTCCAAATGCAATCATATGTCTACATTCACCTTATACAAATATATTTCATAGCATACCAAGCAATACTGAGCATGTCTGGAGACTTCCGACCTCTGCTAATACCGGTCTTGATCAAGTCGTTGGCCTGTTGCACGTTAACGACCGAAACTGACGAATTTTCCGCGCCTGTGGGTTCCGGTCGTTGACTAACGACCAAAAAAAGGTCTTTAAGTGTTTTGTGTCTTCTGGCCAGGACACACTGACGAACTCCCGCGGGCGCCGCCACGTCATGGAGGGGCCTACTCGCGAGGTTTTTTACAGTCAAGAATTTTGAAAAAAACTTGGTCCAAATCTTGGAATTTATTCTGTCCTCGCGCCGCGCTTTAGGAGCATGTTTCGACTTGCATGGTCCAATTCAAGGTTGCTCAGAGGGGTTTTCGATATTCAAGTGCACTTGAATAAAATGGCATCTTCCCTCCGGCATCTTTACAATCTCCCACTACGGACATTATCTCCCTCGAAATGCAAGTACGTGTAAGATTAGGACAATTAAACAAATAGAAGGAAGTGTGGTTAGGTGTGGCAGGAGAAAGCACACATTTTAGATACCCTGGTCAACATTTTGAAACATGAAATATCGAGTACGCTATTAAATCTGTGGCTTGGAGGTCCTGTTCGATATTTTTAATTGTTCATCTGGTTACTTGTTCTGTGAAGATGAGATGCTTACATAAGTTAATGAAGTGAGTTAGGTGTCATAGATGAAGTACACTTAGGAATACGCGTGAATATCACAGACACGAAATTAGTAGCTTCCATGTTATTGTGTGTTTTTGGGAGGCTCCTCCAGGCGACAATGAAAATTGTATGTAAGTGACTTTTTTATGGGTGATGAACGCTTTAAATAAGGTGAATGAAGTGAGGTTTAGATCGTAAGGAGAAACCGACATTGTGAACACGATAAACTGGAACTGTTCCCACCGTAGGCGATTGTTCCAATTTTTGTAATTTGGTACCTTTCAACCAATAAAGTAGAGGTTGAAAGTACTCTTTTCCTATGTATTTTGATGCGTTAAGAATGATGATCTGCACTCAAGTCGTTGAAAAATGCATCCATATTGCAGTTATCTTCGCTTTTTCCTCTGCTTTAGGTAGACTTCTCGACAACGCCCGAGGTTAGGTTAGTTGAACTAGCGGGGGGGGTCCGGGCGCCCGCTTCCCCCCAGTTGTGTTAGGTTAACTAACATGTCCATGTACTGTATTAAACTGGTTTAAGAATGTTGAGATGTTTCTAGAATAGGTAATAATTTCGTAGACTTTATCAGTTCTTTTATTTTTTATATTTCCGGGCTTAGTTATTCCGTAAGTGTTTTACCGGATAACATCTACGTCTCCACATATAGACTATCAGTACTAAACTACTTAGTTCCATTTTCCCCGCCCAACCCCGCGTTTCCCGACGGGTCCCCAGGTTTGTTATGAAGGGGAGATACTGCAAAATAAGGCATTTCACCCGGGGGGGGGGAAGTTTTAATGTGACCATCAGTCTTAACACATCATAATACATGGAAAAGAGTAATTTGACCTCATACTCAATTACTGGTTGCAAGTACAAATTAACCAATTTTTCACGTCTCGGCACTTTTCCTAATTTTTGGCGCAGTTCCAATTACTGATCTTGATATTACAGGACCCAATATTTATTATACATGTAATGCAGCTTTTACCCGTGTTTCTGCATTTAGAGATTAAATACCATCAAGCTTGCAATGCTTCGTAAGTACGGTTAGGTAGGTGACAATGTCAGGTTAGGTTAGTGAAATTATGATAGTATCCCTATTTTGGTATAGACTAACATCTTAATCTTCTCGCCAATCAGGGAGTACGATGGGCGCATTATCGCAAAACCAATCAGCTTTATCGTAACAGCAGTGGATCTCCTGGACCCATAAGCAGATTGCCTGTGACCCAAATTCGCTCTGAAGATTGCCACGGGCCAAACTAAATTTGAAATAAAGTACTTTGTTTCTTAGGCAGTGTTGCCCTTTATCCTCTGCTATGATTTCACTGCGACACAAGTGCCTCCCAACTTTCATTCAACTATTTCTGTGTGCAGTTCCCCTTCCGAAACATGAGTTACTTCCTCGTCCAAGGGAACGTAATTGGGGAATGGTAGCTTCTAAAATGAACAATCTGACTAGTAGAATACTCTACATATGAAAATATCAGACTGATCTGACATATAGCAAGGGTGCACGAGTCATTCAAAAATAAAAATATTTATTTTTGACATCTAGCACCCTTAATATTTTGGTCGGATAAATTTTGATTTTTCACAAGAGTATAGCTATTAGTACTAATACGCCATCCTGTATGAATTTATTACACTGGATAAAAACTAAAAATCCAATTTTTTCCTAAAGTTTTTTATTTTTTTTCCCTCATCCCCCACAAAAAGTCTTGTTGTACTACTTTCCGACAATATAGCATATTTATATAGTAATTTGCGTTTTTTTTTTTTTTTTTTTTCTATTTAAAAAAAAAAAAAATCAAAAATATATAAATAAATTTAAAACCCCAAAAAATTTTTAAAAAAATCTTCTATATATTTGGGAGCACGAGCTAAGGGAAAATTTTTATGGGGGTGAAAATTTGGAAAAAAAAATTTAAAATTTTTTAGAAAAATTAGCGATTTTTACAAATTTTTACCCAAATTTTTTTTTTTTTTTTTTAAAATTTAGGATTAGTCCAGTACCTCATGATTTAAAAAAACAAACAGACCCGAAAAAATATAAAAAGGGTGGGGGTTTCAATTTTTTTTTAAAAAAAAACTTTTAGTTTAAAAAAAAAATCATACGCATTAAAAATATAGATTTTAAAAAATGAAAAATTTATATACCTTTAGTTTAAAAATCGGGAAAATTTTAGTTGTCTAGATACGGGCCCAAAAAAAAATTTTTTATTTTTAAATCTAGCATATTTTTTTCCCCAGGGATTACCCCAAAAGTGGCTTTTTTCCTTTAGAAAACCCCAAAAAAAAACGGGAAATAGAAAATAGGAAATAAAAAATCTAAAAATGGGTTTTCTATAAGTTTTTTTAACCCCCCCCCCCCAAAACCGGTTTTTTTTTTAACAGAAAACCCAAAAAAATTAGATTCCTAAATTATTTTCCATTTTTGCCATTTTTTATCCCCCCCAAAAGGGGCCCTTTTCCCTTATAGATACAAAAAAAAAAAAAAAAATTTAATCAAAATTTTATAAAAATCAAAAAAAAACTAAAATAATCTTCTCTTTTTTTAAAAAATCCCCAAAACATTTTAGCAGAAACAACCCAAAAAAAGTTTTACATAAAGGGCATAAATTTTTTAAACATTTTTACCCAAAAGAGTCCCCTTTTTCCCTTTTATAGATACAAAAAAAGGAAAGATAAAAAAATTTATTGATCATCAAAAATTTCTATACAAAAATTCTCTATACGTATTATAATAAGGAAAAACATTTTAAAAGGGACCCCCAACCCAAAAAACTTTTTATTCCAAAGGGGTAATGTTTCACATATCCCCCAAAAAGTAGTTTTTCCTTTATAGATACAATAAAAATCATTAAAATTTTAAAATTTGACATAAAAAGACCTAAAAATAGTATTTTTTTAAGTTTTACAACCCAAGACAAATGGTTTTCCCAGATACAACCCAAAAACAAATTATTCATAAGCGAAATTTTTAAAATTCCCAAAAAAATTTGGGAAAAAATTTCCATCCCTCTCATATTTCTCTTTTTTTTCCTTTTCCTTATAGTCCATTTTATTATTTAAGCCAAAAAAATTAAAAATTAAAAAGGGAAATTTAAAAATTTTTGGGAAGAAAAAAAATTATAGGGCCTTTTTTAAATTTTTTAAAACCCAAAACCCCAAAAAATTCATTTAAAATAATTTTACCTATTTCATAGTACAATTATAGGATTCTACAGAAAAAATATTCAATTTTTATTTACGAAAAAAAATTTGAACGAAATTAACCCTTTGCCCTTATTACCGCAGGCAATATTTGAGTAGGGGAATTTTGGGGGGGGGGGAAAATACCACTGCAATTTATTACCGCTTTTTTTAGTCCCCCAAAGGGACACAAAAAAAACTAAAAAACGATACAGCAGTGAAAATCTTCTCCCCAAAACACTATACTATTGCCTACTTTACGGGTTTAAGGGTTTTCATGTAATTAAAAAAAAAACCCTTTTTAAAATTTTAAAATGCCTAAAAAAAAGGGGGACTTTTTACCCCGAAAAAAAAATCAGGAAAAGGGCCCCTTTTTTAAAAGCCCCCTTTTTATTCCAAAATTTAAGCTTCTTTAAAAAGAAAAAACGATATATTTTTCTTATAGATGTTTAGAAAAAACTATTTTCAACTGACAATGTGTGCGAATGTTGTCTTTTAAAAAAAAATTTAATTTTTTTAGGGGCCCCACAAAAATTTTTTTTTTCGTCAAAATTTAATACTAAATATCTTTTTTGTTTTATTTCATTAAAGGTTTACGTTGGGTGGCGGGTTTTTAGCCCCCCAAACCCGGTTGGGATTTTACTTAAAAAAAAAATTTAAAAATCAAAGTTTTTGAAAAAATAAATAAAAAATGTATGTTTAAGTTTTTTGTAAAAAAAACCAAAAATTTCATTTAACAAAAATTTCTACCTATTCCTTTACGTGTAAACATTATCATTCTACAGAATTCAACTTTAAATTTTTGTATTAAAGGGAAAAAATGTTGAATGGGGATTTTCAGCCTTAAATTTTTGCCCCCCGGGGCAAAATTTTTTAAGGGACAAAACTTTCCCTACTTTTTTAAAGGGCCCTCTACCCAAAAAACCCAAAAAAAAGGGGTTGGGAAAGAGAACAAGGGGTCTTTTAAAACCCGGGAAATAGGGCTTTGTTTTATGATTGGGGACCCCAATTCATTTTTTGTTTTTTAAATTTCGTTCTTATAGGTAAAAAAAAGGGCAAATTTGTTTTGATTTTCCCAACTTTTTTGGATGAACTCCAAAAAACCTTATTGACCGATTTTTATATATTCAAAAACCAAGGGCCCCCGCAATGGGGAGTTCCCCCAAAAAAACATAGCCAAAAATCACCCTAACCCAAAAAAAACAAAGTCACTCAAAAACACTTTTTAAAAAATTTGGGGATTACATGTAAATTTATTCGAAGTCATAAGAGGGAAAAGGGACTATACAAAGTCTCGAAGTCTTTTCCCTTGACGGGGATTTTTTCGCGGGAAACTTAAATTTAAAAATCTTTTTAATAGCATTTCCACATTTATAAAAAAGTTTAAAATTTTTTATTTAAATGCCCCAATTCACTCCAAGTGAAAAAAAATATTTTTTTTCAAAAAATCTTTATAGGTCCCAAATTTACCTTTTTTTTTAAAATTCTTACTCGATAAAACCAAAACGTTGTTGAGGGGACCCCATTAGTGATTTTTAGACCCTTTTTAAAATTCGCTCGGCACCTTTTAATGTAAAAAAATTTTTTTACTTTTTTAATAAAAAAAATTTTTTAAATGTTTTTCTGATATATATCATATGACGTAAAGTATAAAATCCTAAACATTGAAAAAAAACAGACTGATCCTTTAAATATAGCAAGGGTGGCCCCGAAATCATTTTAAAAAATTAAAAAAATTATTTTTGACATCTAGCACCCTTAATATTTTTTCGGAAAAAAATTAGATTTTTCACAAGAGTATAGGAATTTTTTTTAACAAATTCCCTCTGGTGGGAATTTTAACAACTGGAAATAAAAACTAAAAAATCCCCCCCTAATTTTTTCCTAAAAGGTTTTTCATTTTTTTTTTTCCCCATTCCCCACCCAAAAAATTTCGTACTACGTTTTTCCCCACAAATTTGCATCCTTTATATAGTTAAAAATTTTCCCTTTTTTTTTTTTTTGCTTTTTTTAAAAAAAAAAAAAATTTTTAAAAAATTTTATTTTAAAAAAATTAAACCCAAAAATCTTAATTAAAAAAAAAATTTTATATAGTTTTGAGCACAACTAATTAAAATTTATGTGGGGCTTATAATGAAAAATAATTAAAAATTTTTAGAAAATAAATTTGCGATTTTACAATTTTTTTTCCAAATTTAAATTTTTTTTTTACCCGATTAGGGATTGTACAGTACCCCCACAGTACTAAAACATCCAAAAAGTCCGAAAAATATGAAGGGTGCTGGGTCAAAATTTTTTGAAAAAACTATAGATACAAAAAAAAATTTATTTCGCATTAAAAAATTATCCGACTTGAAAAATTAAAAAAAAGGTGTTTCCTTAGTTTAAAAAAACAGGCAATTAGTTTTTCCAGGGTACAGGCCAAAAAGTATTATAAATCTGGATTATATTTTACATTGGGAAAACCCCCCCAAAAATGGGATTTTTTAAAAGAGATACAAAAACATTTCGATATCAAAAATTTTAGATCATAAAAAAAACCCATAAATAGTCTTTATAAGCTTTTTTGAGAGGCAAACGGTTTAACAGATTTCAACCAAAAAAATTTGATTTTTAAAATGTATAATTTCCATTTTATGCCCCCCAAAAGGGTCATTTATTTTTAGATACAAAAAAAAAAGATATACATCAAAATATAGATCATAAAAAAATCTCTAAATAGTAAATTTTTTATTAGTTTAAAAAATTTTGCCCCAAAAAGTTTAGCAGGGCACAACCCCAAAAAAAATTATTCATAGGCAAATATTTTACATTATACCCAAAAAAGTGGCCCCTTTTCCCTTAAAAGATACAGAAAAAAAAAACCCCGATATTTAAAATTATAGACATAACAAAATTAGAAAATAGTTTGTTATAAGTTTTATTAAAATTTGGCAAAACGTTTTCAAGATAAAATTTAAAACAAATTTTTCCAAAGGTAATGTTTTTACATTTAAACCCCCAAAAATGGCATTTTTTTTATAGATACAATACAAATTAGGGGCATTAAAAGGGTAGATCATAAAAATATCATAAATAGATTTTTGATACATTTTTCAATCAGACAAAAAAGGTTTACCAGATACAACCCCAAAAATAAAATTTTAAAAGGGGAAAAATATATTTAAAATTTTTACAAAAAAAAAAGTGGCAAATTTTCCCCCCCTTTTATTTTTTCTCAAAAAATTTTTCTTTCCCGTAGTCCATTTGATATACCTTAAGCCGAAAAATTTAATCGAACGAAAATTTTAAAATTTTTTGAAGGAAAAAAAAAATTTAAGGGCCCCTTTTTAAGCTTCTAAACAGGAAAAATAAAAGTAATTCAACGATAATATACCTCTCTCATACGTAAAAAAATTTATGGGTCTACAGAAAACACCATTCAATTTTATTTTCCCAAAGGGGGAAAAAAAAAAAAAAAAATAAAAACCTTTTATAAATTTTACCGCCGGCACTTTTGAATATAGAATGTCCCATGACCGAAAATTTAAACACTAACATCAAAGATGAAAAAAATACAGCATTTCCATTCTTTCCTTGGGACAAAAAACATTGAGCAGCTGTTAGAGTTTCAAGGGGGGTTTTAAAAAAACCCCCTTTAAAGGGGAAAAAATTTCAATATTCCAAATATGGCATATAGGGCGGATTTTTTTTTTTTTTCAAAGTTATGATTTATTTTTTTTATAATATAATTTTTATTTAAAAAATAATTTTATATATTTTAATATATATAAAATATATATATAAAATATATTTTTTTTTAAAAAAAAAAATTTTTAAAAAATTTTTTTGGGCACTCAAAAAGCAAGCAGCATTGGGGTCCTACACAATATAGAGGAATTTAAGGCCCCTTTAATGAAAACCTTTCCCCTTTTTAAAAAAAAGTGAAAATCTTCCAAAAAGTTATTTTTTGGGCTTTTATATTTGGGAAAAAACTAAGAGAGCCAAAAATTTATTGCATTTTTCAAATGGTTAATATTTGAGGTAGATTTTTCATTCTTTTTAAAAGTATAGCGTAATTCAAGTCTCTATCTTTTTTGGTGCGTGAATGGGGAAGGGGCCCCCAGAATGCAGGGGAAAGTTAAAAAATCTTTTTTTTTTATTTTTTAAACCAAGGTCCACTCAAAAGCTCGTTTTGTGCACATTTTATAGTGAATAAAGTAAAAGATATCAAACCGTAAAAAAAAACCTCCGTCCATAATTAAAATGAGATAGAGGGAACAAAGTGTAAAAAGATTTCAAATTGAAGAGTTACCGCTTCATAACTTTTTGCAACCCATACCCGGGCACTAATTGAATAAAAAGGCCACACAAAGCCCCCGTCTAAATGCAAAACCCTTTTCAATCCCCAAAAGAAACTTAGTTTTTTTTAAAAATGTCATTCAAAAATTTTTTTTAAAAAGATTTTTTTCAATTTTTTAGCAGTCTGCCCTCAAACCCCCAAAATTTAAAATATGGATTCTTTTTCATAAAAAAGTTTTGAAAAAAATTAAAAGGCCCCCAAAAAAAAAACCCAAAAATTATGCCCCCCAAAAAATATATATGGGGGTTATAGGCCTATTTAATTATTTAAAAAACCTTTAAAAAACCCCCTTTACTGCGGATATAAAAAATTTATAGGCCTAGGCCCCCCGTTTCGGCAGTTTTAATTAATAATAAAATAAAATTTCTGATCAAAATTTTAAAGTCCCAAAGGAAATAGGATTTCCATACCAGGGAAAAACTATGTTTGGCTTGGGGGAGGCTACCAGCTAAGTGTAGAGTTAGTCAAAGTGCAGCAAAGGGCCGTGACCGTGTGCCCCGAAGCACAAAGAAACTACTTACTACCCAAAATTTAATTTCAGCTTTTTTTGGGTACCAAAAAAGCTTCATTCCTGCATTAAATTTATTCATTCATACTTTTGTCTTATATCCATCAAGAAATGTTGAATATCTTTAATATTTTGCCTCCCCCCATTGAAAGTAGGGGGGTGGGGGCAGCGCGACATGTACGTACCGCTTGACCTTATTAGTCATATAAACCCCTCAAGCAGGGAAAAAAAAGGGTTTTATTATATCGCAACACTTGACACTGGTGCCCTTTAAAAACCTACCCCAGCGAAATTTACCCCTTTAAATTTTTTGAGGCGGAGTTTTAAAACAGAAACCCTATATTTTACCAAACCCCAAGGGAAACCCCAAGATAGCCCGAAGACCTTTTTTGTTTCCAGGCCGCAGTGAAAGGGTTAAAAAAAAAATATTTTTTATTTCCAATAAGTAAAAAATATTCCCGGGGACTGGGGTATGGAAAATTTGCATGGATTAAAAATTTTCCGGGGTGAATTGACCATTTGGGATGAAATTTTCCAGGGTATGAATTATTGTCCGGGGTATGAATTTTCCGGAGTAGAATTAGATTTATATGGGAATTTTCCGGTATGAAATTTTCGCGGTATGAGTTTTCCTGTCACCGATATGAAAATCCCGGTATCATCTTCAGTGGCACATACCCCATCAGTGGGGATGCTGTAATTCCAAAAATTTTGGGGGGCCCACATTATTGAGCTGGCGACTTTATTGGTTTTTACGGGCCGGGTTATCACTTAACTGCCAAAGGGAAAGAAAAAATTTCCCGTGGAAACACAGGGCAAAGTGTTGTAGGCAAAGTGTTTGTAGGCAAAGTGTCCCTAGGCAAATTTTTCCGGTAGGCCCAAAAATTTTCCCGGGAGGCAAACTGTCCCGGGAGGCAAATTGGGAGTAGGGGAAATTTTCCGTAGGCCAAAAATGTCCGTTTTTACCGTCAAAGCTGGGGGTAGAGGGGGGGTTGAGGATCCGCGGGGGTTTAAAGCGTTTTTCCAAAATTTTATGGCAATCAGGGGACCCCTTTCCCCCTGATTGGAAAAGGGGGGGTGGCTGGTCCCTTTCCCCATTTGGAAACGGAAAAAGGACCCCTCAGGACTGCAACAAAGACCCCCCGGTTAAATTTCATATCAGCGGCCCCGGCAAGGCGCTTCCCCATTTTAAAATATTGTGACCGGATCCGCAGTTCTCGCTAAAGCATCAGGGAAACCCGAGCCCTCTTGGGTTAAAAGCCAATAAAGGGCAAACAACCTTTACAGTATCCCTAGGGTGTCGTCACCTGGTGGAGCGCCCAAAGTGATTTTCGATAAGGGGAGCCTTTAAAACATGTTGACTCAAAAAGGCGTTTTAGTTTCATGTGCTCGTGAGGGCAAACTGGGAAACTTTCTGCGGCCCCCTTTGGGGGGATTCCCCCAAAAGGGCAAAAGGGTTTGGTTTTGCCCGACTGGCCTTACTCTTGGACCCCCGATAGTTTATAAAGTGTGGAGGAAAGGGGTATCCAGCTTTTTTTCCTGTGAATACATAAAGTGGGGCAAAAGGGGCGGGGGTTGCCCCATCAATTTTTAAAAAAATGTTTTGAACTGGGGGGATTGGGAAGAGTTATGAACCAAAGGTTTTTGGAGAAACCCTCGGAAAACCGACTTGGGTTTTTTTCCCATTTTGGGGGGGAATTTTTTGCTGTGTCGCTGGGGGGTTTTGGTGATCTCTCTCGAATCGCGCACGAGGAGATAAAGAATGTGGGGCTTGCGGTCTTTTGGTTCACAACAGTTATAGTATGTTCATGTATGCGGCAGGGCATTGATATCTTGGAAAAAAACAGTTGGGTACGCGACTAAGCTTTAGGAGGGGAACAAGCGGGTCAAAAGTAGAGTGGAAGGTTATTTTAGAAGAAAAAAAATAACGCAAACACCAACTAGAGTTGGTAAGTGAGAGGGAGAAAGGAAGGGTAGGAAAATAGGGCGTTAGGTATGGAGGTGAGCTTGGGAGGGGAACGAAAGGGTCAAAGTAAAATGGAAGGTTAACATGACGCAGAAAAACATGACTTCTTAAAAAGTGGAAGGCAAAAGACAGAAATAAAGAGAGGAAGGTAAAGAGACATTTGGTGTACGCGAGGGAGCTTAGGGAGGAAACAAGTGAGTCAAAGTAATATAGAAGTTCATTTAGGTAAAATAAATTATTCTAAAAATCGAAAAAAGAGAAAGGAATATAATAACACAGACAAATTCACAACACTCGGAAACTTATTGACGAAGTGAAAGTTGAAGAAACTGTAGACTCGTATTTAGTATTATTGTATCCAAAGCAGTATTATCTTTGCTAACTTTTTGTGTGTGCAGGAACATAAATAATACCCACATAGACACCTACACACACAGAGCTGCATTTATGTATGAACTAGAGTGGTGTGAGGAAACCTGCTCCCATATTCACAAGATTTAAATGTGTGTTTACGAGGTGAAGGGAAGACGTAGGAGGACTTACTGCCCCCAGACGACGACGAGACCAAACATACGGTGTGCTCAGGGCAGAAACATGACCAAAAGAAGGAGAAGGAGAAGGAGGAGGAGCAGGAATGGAGTGAAAGGGAGTGGGAGAGGGTATAGAAGTGACACTAGAAGAGAAAATAAAATAGAAAGGTAAAAGATGGGGAGGATAAGATGAGGAGAGAACGGAAGGAGATGAGGAAGATATAGATAGTGAAGATGAAGTGAGGAAAAGGATAAAGGAGAGAGAGAGAGAGAGAGAAAGAGAGAGAGAGAGAGAAGAGAGAGAGAGAGAGAGAGAGAGAGAGAAGTGTCCAACTCAACTCTTTAGTCTAGTTCTTAACCTTTTTTAGTGCTCGTACCCTTTGAGATCTCATAAATTTGTCTCGTACCCCCGGTCAAAATACCAAAATACCAAATGGCAGCCAACAGATTGACCTGCAGCCAACAGACGCATGAACACATACCACACGAGTATAGAACTGGATGTACGAAACGGTAAAACAGAAAACGACATACGACGTAACTAAAATAATTTACGATTATTGTAGTATGACTTAATGATGAACCGTTGGACTCCAGGTGGTTAGACAATTATTGTTGACAGACAAATAATTATAA
>JACEEZ010021870.1:113281-132234 GCA_016584305.1 Chionoecetes opilio | reverse complement strand
TATCATGTTTTGGGAAATAGAATTTTTTTTAAATCATTCCAGCTAAAAGGCCTAAACTGCCAGACGTACGATAGCATTACAAAGGGTTTAAAAAACCCACAAAAGGCCCTAAATTACCCCCCTTTAAACCAGTCGATAACTAATGAAATTTATTTATAAATGTTTTCGCTCCTTCTTTGTCAAAATAGACTGAATAAAAAATATTGCAGTACGACACTTTTTTTAGGAATTCCTCGGCACGTTGTGTCGTGATCAAAAATCAGTTATTGGAAAAGCACAAGAGGGGGGTGTTTTTATGTTTTTCGCCGCAATCAACCTTCACAGGCTGTACATTTTCCCGACCCCACTTTAAAACCCAAATAACGAAAATGTTTTTGTATTTGAAATAAACACCCGTAGCAATTATGTTTCCCCTTTTTTCATCGTTTTACTGGAAAACGACATAGGAATTTTATGTTATACTTTCTAAGTATATTCAATATCGTAATTTTTTTAAAATTTTTTTAACAGCCCTTATCTTTTAATCGGCAAAAGGGTTGTGCATCCCCCTTAAAACTTTACTATATCGCAATTACTTAAAAAATATAACCATAAATATTCCTCATCAGTTAATTTAACAGGGGCAAATGGTTTGCCCTAGGGCGGGCCGTTTTGGGGCGGCCCGCCGGTGAGCCTCTGAGCAAATCCCCAGCGGCCCTACGTCGTACACTTCCGTCGGGCCCCCCGGGTATATACGGGGGGCCTCCGGGGCCCTCCGTCTTTGTTTTTACGGGGAAAGGACTGCCCTATTTTCCCACCCTATGTTATGCCGAAATGCATTGCGGAAACAGAATTTCTTAAAGGACTGCAGTCACTCATTTAAAGGGGAAATAAACGTCGCAGACTGCGATACAACCCCTCTAAAGCAAAAAAGGTAGTTCCAGAAATTGAGCCCCCACCATTTCAAAAAACCAATCAACGGGAACTCAACAACCATTTTTTAAAAATTTCCCAAACTGAAACACACATAGAACTAAACAAATTTGTGGGCTCAAGGATACGCTGAAAAATTGACGATACCCCCAACCCCGGGAGTCACCCCGCACAAATCTTTCAAAACCATGGCACCCTGAACCCATCGGGGCTTGGCCCGGCCCCGGGTACACTTGGAGAAACTCCTGTGGGAAAATATACGGGTTCTTTACCCGAAACAAACCAAGCAAGCTCCATTCCTTACGAACTAGCCGGGAAGAAACTCATGTTTATTGCCCTCACCAAACTCCCCTATCGAAGGGTCAAAGAGGCAGAAATTGTATTCCAAACTCCCCTCATTCCGGACGTGGAAAATACAAAAACCCTGGGGGCAAATAATATTCCTGGGGGACGACATTGTCTAAATGCAAAAACACTCTTGTCGTCTCAAGGGCAAGTAGAACTCCAGGGATCTACATACAGCACGAAAAATGGGTTTATAAACTGCTACCGCCTCCGAGCTGCTCCCCTAAGAATTTTCGGGCGTGCCAGGAGGCCCTACTCACCTGCGGGCTCCTTATCAATCCCCACACCTGTACTCCTCACGGGGGATTTCAACTTTCCTTTTTAAAATGGCCCGAAGGAAATTTTTAACGGGGGACACGCTGGCTGTAAGGGTCAAGCTGAAAACTCCTAGAAATAAAAAAATCCACATTCCTTATTCAAGTAATAACGAACCAACCAGGGGCAAAACATTCTCGACCTGCTTTTTCACTAAAAACGTGATGCATTTAAATAAATCTCTGCTAAAAAAACTATTTTTTCTGACCACAATCTCCTCAGAACACCCAAACTACCCCAAATCAAAACACCCCCCTAAAGTGACCAGTCCAGCAGAGAAAACCCATTCTCCGTCTCATTTTTTTACAGCAAAGTAACTGGGAGCCAAAAATTCCAGCTTGGGGGCATTGACTGGAGGCCGTGCCCCCATGAGTGACCCCGGGGATATGCTGAACACCTACTCCCCCCCCATTTAAGGGCGTGTGAAGGCAGTCCCATTAAAGAAAGGGCAAGTTTCCGAAAAAGCCACATCCCAAAGGAAGGGAAAAATCTGATAAGAGACGGGCAATTTAACTCAGCGCAATTTTAAAACTAAAATGACAAACAGAAGGTGCTTCAACCCAAAGTCTCTGCTGTTGAGATAAAATAAAAGAATTCATGAAAGCAGCAGCCGGGGGAAGAAAATCGGCTGTGGAAAACATAAAGGTAAACCCCTAAGTTTTCTTCAAGTACTGAAAAAAATTTTTCCAAAAACCCAAGTTAGAGTTGGGCCCCTACAAAGGAAAAGGGGGGAAATGTCAAAAACCCCCAAGAAACACCATATCTTATCCCAGCAATATACAAATGTTTTCAAAGCCTAAAACTACAAAGTTTGTGCGTGCCCCAGCAATTTTCTTTGAGGATCACACCCAAACCCCACCAAAACCCTCTCCAACACACTTTCCCCACAGCTGACCTACAAAAGCCATCACGAACGAAGATGAACTCTGCTGCTGGACCATGGTGTCCCGTCCACCTTTCGCTAAAATGCAAAAGGCACTGGCAACCCCCCTCTAAAAAGATCTGGCGCTGCTCTCTGGACCCCGGCATCACCCAACCATGTTAAAGGACCATGATCCTCCAAACCAAAGGGGGAGACAGAAGCCAAGAAAAAATTACAGCCCCGGGGGGGGGGGCCCTCACGGGTAAAAATTTTTGAGAAAGAAATTGGGGATGCAATCATCTCCATTGGAGACATGACCTCAGGGAAGGTTCCCAGCGGGCTTTCGAAAAGGAAGGGTGTTCCTCCACCTGCTGGCCCACTATGGTGGCTCCCCAAGATTTGCGAAGGAAAAATGTGGCGTCGTGTACCGGTTTTCCCAAGGGCCCTTCGCCCGATTTGGGATCACGGCTCCTCCCCCCAAGTGAAGGCCATGGGAATAACGGGGAAGCGGGGTGTGGTTGCACAGCTTCCTTCAACACAGGAAACAGGCATCGCTGTTGATGGCTAAAAAATCGCGCAAGAAAAAGTCGCCAGTGGTGTCCCCCAGGGCTATTCCGGCCCTATCTCTTCCTGGTCCTGATGGCTGACATCGGGGGAAGTGGTAAAGGGCTCCTTTCTGTCATCCTTTGCCGTGATCCCCACCATCAGCCCAGGATTATGAGGAAAGGACGCTTTAAAAACTGCGGGGCAAACTACAGGAGTTTTTCAAAGGGGCCGAAGTAATAATATAAAATTTTGGGAAAAATTTGAATTACTGAGACAGGACCTAATACGGGATTTAAAAAGACTCCCCCAACAATATACAGGGGGACAGAAAGAAACTAGCAATCTGTCGTCAGTGTCTTGGTGTGCACTGAACGACGACGCCCCTTTCCGCACACATCAAGGAAAAAACCCCCAAAAAACCCGGGGGATGGTCGCTGGGTTTCCACCAAACCTTCAAGTAAAGGGAACAAGAGTCATGCTGACCAGGAAACCCTTTGTACCCCAGTACTCGATTACTGCGCCAGTTTGGGCCCCCCCACAAAAAGGGTGACATACGGAGTTAGTCAGTAAAAGGGGGCCCTTTCCCACCAGGACAAAAAGGCATGAAAGGCCTAAACTACGGGCAGCGCTGCAAAAGGGGGGCTATACCCCCAACAGAGAAGGAGAGAGAGTAGGGGACCATATATGTGGGGAAAATTGGAAAAACAAGTCCCTGATCCCCCCCAATCTAGAAGGAAAAGACAAAGTGACGCACCGGTCGCTCATGCGAAAGAGGGCTCTCTCTTCTAAACCCGGGGAGAATAAAGAGTCTCCTTGCCTCCAGTTTTCACACAGTGGCCCTAGACTCTTTACGTACCCCTAAATAGTCGAGCACCAAGGGTGCTCAGTCACCAGATTTAAAAAAGAACTGGAAACCCTGCAAACACTGCCAAAAGGGCCTCCCGCGGGCTCCCCCTTGTTTCAGGGCACTTAAAACTCTGTGCCAGACCAGAGGGCTCTCCTGAAAATGACTCTCGGACTGGCAGCAGGGGGTGGACCCCCCACACTGTGAGGGACCCTTAAATCTAACCCAAAAGAAAACCAAGTAAGTAAAAAGTCCCTTTTCCTTCTACTGGCGTTTTGCCATCTACGATCCCCGCTCTAACCTCGAAAACATGGAGGTGAGTCCTGCGCGAGTTTTTTCGCCGTCCCCGGGGTTTGGGCTTACCTCAACACCACCTACACCTGTAGGGTGTGTGGGGGGCCCCTATATTAGTGGAAAAATATTCAAAAAAATCCTTTTTTTTCCCTAGAGAGTGAAAACACTGTCCCCAAAAACAAATTACAATAGGGCCCCCCTTTGGTACCCTCATGAATTTTAAACTGATAATGGGCTTTTAAGGTTTTTTTAAAATTTTTGGCACCTGTCCGGGTCCCCCCCAGGGGGGGGGGACCCGGATCAGGGGGGGGCCCCGATGATTTTTTAAAAATATTAAATCAAACATTATTGTGTTTTTTTGCTGAAATAAAACATAATGCTAAGCCTGACACCCACCATTATTATTAGGTGATGAAATAAAGAAAGCTCATATAAAATACTTTATTAAAAGATAGGTCTAGGTATTTTTATGCTCACTATTAAAGTGCATCATGAAGGCATGCAGGGGGGGAAAACCTTCACCAGGTCACCTGCCTTTTGGGGATGCCCTTGGAGGCCCAGAACCCCTTCACTTTTCGGGATCAACAGAAGCTTTATCTAGGATGGTAGGGAAAGGTGAAAGTGTCTCGGGTGTTTGCGGCTTCATCCGGGGGAAGAAAGGTTTAATTTTTCCCTCCTCCATGAGGCAACACCTGGCAACTAGCAAACCCAAATTTCCAAACCCCTTCCCCCCTCCGCTTCGCTGAACCGAAAAAAGTCCCCCCCCCTGTGATGTTTTGCAGCAAAAGGGTATATGCTGCGTCCAGGTGCCCTCGTGTCCACCTCTCCGATACTCGGGGATGTCCCCCTAAGTCGGACATCATCAAAATCCTCCTCGTCGGGGTCTTCCTCCGGGACAGGCACAACTTCTTTGCTTTGGGCCCTTCTTTTCCCCAAAAGTTTTTTTTTCAGCCGGGTGCCTTCTTTTTGCTTCCAGCTTCTGCCTCTTCTCTGCCTTTAACCTCAGGTCGTATTGCCTCCCCCATTCTGGGTTTAAAATAGCCCGACCCTCTTTCCCTCCCCCTTTTTCCCCAAAAAGGACGAGGATTAGCCTTAGGAACGGCCTGACACACTTGGGGTTTAAATCTGTCTGTTGAAAGGGTGTCCTGGGGGGGCAGGGCGTCGTGCTCGGGGCCCGGGGGGGCAGGGTGCTCGTGCTGGGGGCCCGGGGGGCAGGGTCGTCGTGGGGGCTCGGGGTGGGAGGGTTTGTCGTGCTGGGGCCCGGGGGGGCAGGGGGCGGGGGGTGCTGGGGCCCGGGTGGCAGGTCGTCGGCTGGGGCCCCGGGGGGTGGCAGGCTCTGTCGTGCTGGGGGCCCGGGGTGGCAGGGAATCTCTAGCCTGGGGGACACGCGGGAAGGGGTATAGCTTTTGAGGGGATGGCCTTTACCAGTCGCCCTCTCCCTCTGAACTTCCTCCATCAGAAGGGAAATTGGAGTAATTCCCTACAAAATTTTGGTGGGGCCGGGCGCCGGTTCATGCCTCCTACAAACACATCATCTGGGGAAAATTTGCGATTGAGTGGCCATTACCAGTCGCCCCGGAAACCACTGAGAATGTTGGGGGGGGGTGGCTTTGGGGGCCTGCCTCCGAAAAACTTGGGAACTTGTGGGTGTTTGTCCGTTAGGGGGCATGAGCGCGTGGTCGTTCATAGGCACGCAGGGAAAGTTTAAAGGGCCAAAGAATCACCCAATGGCTGGAGTTTGTCTTTGTATGCGGAGGAAAGGGAACATCCCCATACCCTGCATTACGCAAACTCAACGGGTGAAGTTTTATGTCATTCAACATTGTCCATGATCAAAGAATCTTTTTTCCCTTTTAGAAGAACAAGACTTCTCATGGAGTGCTGAAGTGTCTGCACGAAGCATTCAACCATTATCCCCGCACTAGGATGCAATATCCCTTTTTGGAAAACCCAAAAATCGTGTTCCCCATAAACGGGGTTTCCCTCGGATCTGGGGTTTTAAAACACTGGAGGGTGGACTGCCCCCAGCATTTATAAAGCCCCAAACGTCATGCTGTCACCGCGTTTTTCGAGTTACCCGGTGGTATTTGGGTGCCTCTCGCACACACAACCTTGATGGTTCATAACAGTCGACAATGAACTCTCATCCAAATTGTATATCCGGTCCGGGGTGAATGTGTATTTTTCCCAAAAACTAATGTGTAAGCCTTAAAAAAAGTTTCCCCTTGACTTTGTTGAAGGGAACAATCCCGGCAATGGACGCCTTCCCGGGGCTTCAATACAAGGTTTGGATGACGGTTCATAAGGCAAGTACCATCCCCTTTTCGCCTTTTTCTTTCTCCCAGGCAGCAGGGATGCTCTTCTCCCCAAGCTATGGAATGTACAAACCCTCCTACGCACATCGTTCATGGCATGCCGTAGAAAATTTGGCGCGTGGTGGTTAACGCAAAGTATATTTTTTTGTTGAGGGCTGAAAACCCTATTGCTACGGGAAGCAACAGCCATATGGTAATCCATCCGACAGCTTCTTCGATGATAGAAGGGGTCCTGTAACAAAAGAAATGATTAGGACTTAAAAGGCCCTTGTGGCAACAAAAGTTGAAAAAAAAAATAATAAAAGAGCGCTTGAAGGGGATCCTTTTAAAAAAAGAAATTAATTTGGGCTTAAAGGCCCCTTGCGGGGAAAAAGCTAACAAAAAATGAAAAAATTTTAAAATCTATAAAAATTTGAGCCCTTAAGCTTCCCCCGAGGGGTTTTTCATGACCCCATCCCCCGGGAGGGGCCAAAAAAGAGTGGGATGAGGTCATACAAAAAAACCTTGGGGGGAAAATGGGAAATAAATAGGCAACTTCAGCAAAAGGTTTTTTTTTGATGTTAATCTTCGCGGGGGGGGGGTTCTTTCAGGCTGCAGCGTGGCCACGCGGGGCTTAAAAGGGACCTCCAGGCAGTGCGGTACTGCTTGTCCTCTTCCCGACATATTTGCGAGGCATGTGACGGTGGGCGGTGGGTTTGGTTTTGACTGAAAGAGTTAATACTTTGACATCATGCATAGTTAGGTTAGGGTTTGTTTAGGTTAGCAGCTTAGTATTTTTTCAGTGTAGAGGCGATTCTTGATGCCACCCAAATTTTTTTGGGGCTAAGTCTGGCATATATGTGGGGGATCACCCAAATCAGCCCCAAAATTGCAGTGTTAAAAATTTTTTTTAACCCTAAAAAAAAAATTCTAGAATCTTCTAAAAACTAAATCACTTATAAATAGTTAGTTCATTGCTATAGCATAAAACACTGATATAGCATCAAATTTTAAAACCCCAAACACCTTAACTTTACACCAACAAAAAAACCTGTTCCATTTAATTTAAATGCCAGTTCACCACCACCCTTAATCATCTAATAGCATATCATCACTTTTTTTTATGTTTTTCTATTTTAAAATTATAGATTTTCCAAAATCTAGGATGCGGGGATCACCGAAAAGTCATGCCCGAAAAAAAGCATGTTAAATGTTTTTTTTTAACCCTAAAAAATTATTTTGAATCATTTAATAACATAAATCCTTTATAATAGTTTTTTCTGTGTTTTGCATAAAACACTGATATAGCATCATAATTTAAAACCAATCACCTTCAAATTTATGCCACAAAAAAAAATGTTCCATTTAAAATTTTAAAACACAGTTCCCACCCCTTTTAATATCTGGAATATACTAGTCAAACCTGTTTGTTATGTTTTGTAGGTTTTCAAAAAATTAGCTTTTTCAAAAATTTCCTGACGTTATCCCCCGCACTTCACCCTACGTTTTTCCCCGCGCCACCAATTTTTTTTTAAAAAATGCTACCGGGGCCGTTCGAAAGCATGCACTACTTTTTCATCAATAAAATGTCAAAACGGTTATACCTCGTTTGCAACTTCCTCAAAGAATCACGCCATCACAGCCCACAGAGACCTATATAAGAACGGCGAAAAAATAACAAGGAACATAAAAAAAATAAAATTTTTTTACCTGGTAACAGGGGGTGACGCTGAGTACCCTTTTCTCGCATTAGTTATGGGGTGGGGCTGCATCCGGGGGGGCATGGTGGCGCGAAATTTGAAATTAAATTTTTGCGTGTACCTTCGTCGGGGATCCCCCCCGTTCGGTGTGACCCCACCCCACCCTACCCGGGTGTGATCTACAGGACTCTCTCTCCCCCTCCATCTCCTCTCTCCCGGCCCGGGTCCTCCACTGTCCTCGCACACACCCCCTTCAACGGGTCTCCTCTCCCCACGCAGTGGGTGAAAATCACCCTGCAGTGGGGGGCCTTCCCACTGCAACATCCGGGGCAAAGAGGGTTGCTGATGCTGCCGCCAAATGGGCCCTTCCCCAGGTAAGCTCACCCCCCCCCGTGCCGTCTCCACCGCCCGCGTCTAATCTCCAAAAAATCCCCCCCCTGGGGTAGGTCGCTCGGCGACGCCCTTCGTCCCCCTCCCGGGTCAATACCGCACAGACTCCTCCCCCCCCCATGGATAAGGAAAACGCCCGCGTCTTAAGTCGCCCCACCGCCTGAGGACGGTCACACAACACTCACGGGGACACCTGCATCGCTGCAGCTCACGCCCGACCCGCAGCCCCCGCTCAGGAACGTCCCCGGGGCCTTGAGCACTTCCCGTGCAGTGCCCCGCTTCCACTACCACCCACAACTTACTGGTCACCTCATCGCCCCGAAGGTCACCACCCTTTTACCTGCCACCCTGCTGCCGCCGCTGCCGTCCACGCCATCACAACGCCCCCGCCGTCATCCGCCTCACTGTGCCTTCTGAGGAAGACTAATCACTCTTCGAGACTGATTACTTCACGGCTGTAGAACACCAGGGCGAATACATCGTCGACTTCGACATCACTGCCCTTCAACACACCACAACTTGCTGCTCGTGTCCCCAGCCCACCACCACGCCCTCAACGTCCACCACTTTGTCCTTCTGTCGTCCCACGCACAACACAACTACTGTGTGAGTGAGGGCAGGAAGCAGGGTGTTGGCCCCGCAGGCAGGAGCACGAGTGTCATGGCAGCGCGTGGCTCTCTGTGTGGCTGACTGTCACGCTGTTGTCAGGTGCTAGGTCACAGTCCAAGCCGCTGCTCCGCCCGGCACTGACCCGGCTCCCTCAGGCTCCCCGAGGGTTCCCGCAGGACCGTTCAATCGCGTGCTGGTGGGAGTTGTTTGCTGCGGCTGGAAGCGGTGGGGCCGTGCAGCAGCATGAGTGGCCGGGAGCAGCAGGATCATTCTGCCTCATGGGTGGGAGGCACAATGGGTGTGGCAGAATCACCTGGAGCAGGCACTCAGGCAACAATTGCACCACAGTGAGGCTGAAAGTTCCAGCAGTGTGACACTCAACCTTCAATACAAGAGTCACTTGAGAACATTCCTTGACACACAGTGGTGTCCAAGAATTTAGTGAATGTTTGGATGGTGGGAAAGATTTACTAGAAAAGAGTGACCTCCCCATACACTCCCTGGCGACATCTTGGTGTCAATACTTATGAGTTTAGAGTGTGGAGAAAAATTTACTAGAAAGAGTGACCTCCACCAAACACACCCTGACACACAGTGGTGTTAAGGAATTAGAATGTTTTGAGTGTGGGAAAAGTTTACTGAAAGGGTACGCCGCACCCAACACACCCCTTGACACATGTGTCCAAGAATTAATGAATGTTTTGATGTGGGAAAAGATTTACCTCAAAAGTTGACCTCATACCACACAGCCCTGATACCCCAGTGGTGTTAAAATTAATGAATGTTTAGGAGTGTGGGAAAAGATTTTACTAAAAGAGGTCCCCCCCAAACACACCCTGATGCACGATGGTGTTAAAAATTATGAATGCCCTGGAGTGGAAATTTTTTTATACCATTTCTAACTCACCAACACACCTTTAGACACCGGGCTTGAGGGAGTTCAAGTGTGATATTTGTAGCAAGTGTTTTTCAAGACAAAGCATGATATTGCCAGCACGTGAAGATCCACTTTGCGGTGGTGTGTTGGGTGGAAATGTGTGGTTGTACCCGTGCTGTGGGGCAGTGTGTCTGTGATGGCAATGGGTGGTGGTGGTGGTGGTCATGTGTTTACATGTGTGGTGTCATCCGTGCCCTTGTGTTCTGTGAGGGAGTATGCCCCAGCAGTTGTTGGGTTTGGCAGTGCAGGTGTGAACTTTCAATAAATTGTTTTAAAAAATCCCAGGGTTTTAAAAGGTTTCTCTGCTGATTGCCTTATAAAACATCTTTCCCCGCATAATTACCCCTTCTATTTTCTGCAGGTCACATATATGTATAGCGCACAAACCTTACTCTGTCTCGTCATCAGTGGACTGCAACAGAAAAAGTGATGACATCTGCAGATTTAGGGGATCGTCTTAATGTATATTTTTCGATTTGCGCCAGCTGTTGTAGGGGGTAGAAATACTCCTTTCTATGAGAACGAATCCTTCCTTTTAACCCCTTGAGGACAGAACATAATTTCCATTGTCATTTTGACCACCATTAGATACATTTTTGATGAATATAACCAATGTTTTTAGAGCCCATGAACTTTTAGTATCCTGGCCACACGAAATAATTTGGTAATATTTAGTTACTTTTTGTAATTTTAATAATGGCTCGACATTGTCGACAATATACAATTTATATACTTAGCAAAGGAAGATCTGGGTGTGAAGGGTTTAACACTCCCTAAGTATACAAACATACTAAAAATGGGTGCACGCTTTTGGGTAGCTTTTCGAGCAGACCAACCATTTATCAGACTTATCATATTCAGGGCACTATTTTAACTTGACTGAGTGTCCTTTTAAAATATCCTTGACAATCCCTGTTTTTTCAAGGCTTTCTTTCCTTTTATTTCCTTTTAAGGTTTTTAAAGTTTATTTGAATTTCCTTGTAAGCTTAACCCTCTGAGACCTAGACGCGTAATTTTCCATTTAATTTTGCTACCATTAGATGTTTTTTTTTTTTAGTAATATAAAGCAATTTTTATGCTGACCTGCTAGTATCCTTTCCCCTAACTAATTTAGTATATTCAGTTACTTTGTTAGTAATATAATGGCTCGACACATATAATTTTTTTTGTATAGCCAAGGAAAAGTCTGGGTGTGAAGGGGTTAACGCCTACGGGTGAGGTTGATGGCTGGCGATCATGAGTCCAGTCTTGGTTAAGACCATGGTGAATCACAGGCACACCACACACACACCGCCTGCATCATCTATCGTTAAGAGCTTCTAGTCTGGCCATTGTGTGGGGTCGGGGCGGGCTTTCGCTCCTCACTCGCATTCTCCGTGGATTTTTTCACTGACCATGCGGGCCGGTTACTGTCCCCCTTGCGTAAGTGGCATGGGGGTGTGTGGTGTGGTGAGGTCCCCAGCATTGCCCAAAGTCGGTAATAATCAGCTCCAAGCTCGCACTGGGAGTGTTAAGGATATTTAGGGCGGTTGAAACTGGCGATCGTGGAGTTCACTTGGTGGACAAGACATAATAAACATAGAACTAGAAGCTACAAGAGCCGGAGGCCTACACGGGTATTCCTGTCACCTAACACTACCTACATCCACTTTCCATCCCATCCAAAAACCATGAACCTATCCAGCTCCCCTTTAAAGCTACCCTAATGCCTTCGCACTAACTACCTGTCTACTGATACCATTCCCAACTCATTCACCACCCTATTTTTGAACCATTTTTTCCCTATTATACCTCTCTAAATCTACGCTTTTCCAGCTTTGAATCCGTTTACTTCTTGTTTACCCTGGTTTAAAAAGCCGTAGAACTTTGTCCGTACCTCTCCTTGGCCGTGGGTGCATGCATGACACACACACACATACTCACTCTCTCTCTCTCTCTGCTATCTCTCTCTCTCTCTCTCTCTCTTCCACATAATAACAGATTTCCCACTCCTTAAAAAACTAACCATGAAACAAACGGATGCAGTCAGTTCGTAGCACAAGTTGTTTCGTACAACCAGTAGATTCAACACAAAAAATTTGTTTCGTAGTCTATATGTAAAAATATTCGTTTCGACACGCAGCTCAGAGTTTGAACTTGATTACTATAGATACAAATTCGACACAGTTATGTACGAAAAACTCAAATCAGGTGTACGAAACAACTAGACAAAACCTGGGTACGAATTAACTTTTGTGTACGAAACTCCCTGTAACCGAAACAAACATAGGAGTAATAGGTCGATCACAAGTCATAGGCGCACCTCAAAATACCTCCTCACACCGATACCCTGGAATGTCGCCGATCGGGACAGCACTCGCCGCCGGTCGTCGATGTTCAATTCTTGTATTACTGGACCCAATATATAGCTAAATTCAATCCGGATTTAGCCGTGTTTCTGTATCAGGGATGAAATTACCACAATAGCTATGATCAGTTAGGTTAAGTTAGGTACCAATGTCCCAGTTTAAGGTAACATTTCCACCGTCGGCGAGAGTTCTAGTTTTTGTTTCGGCGAGAATTCCCATCGAACGACAGTTCTAAACCCTCCCACACAGAGACACCCGGCACCCCCACCACACACCCTACCACATTAACCACAGCCCCCCCCCTACACTACCACGATTCTTAACCACAAACCCAGCCACACCTACCACATTAACCGATCAGCCCCCACCCACACACACTACCACCTTACCATAGTCCCCCACCAACACCCTTACACTTAACCACACACCTATCAAATTCACCACAAGCCCTCCACCACATTAACCACAGCCCCCACCACACACTCTACCCATTAACCCAACACCCTATCCACATTAACGCACAGCCTCCACCACATTAACCACAACCCCCCCAACACCATGTTTGACGTTCAGCAAGGAGACAACAGGCCACATAAATAATTGTAATCTACATATAAAAGCCGGCGGTAGCAGGAAGGACAGTATTAAGGTGATTAACAGTAAAAGAGTGGGATCAAAACTGATCGATAGACAGATCGATGGAGAGAGGGAGGGCATGGTAAGACAGACATAAGAGCTAGACATACGGGTACATAGAATAGACACGATTTTTTACCATGTTCATTGAGACCTATGGAGTCAGGCTCGCGTGAGTAAGACCGTGGCTGAATGATTATATAACTCTTACCCCTTCCGCCCAGATTCTTTCCTTTGCTATATTAAAATCGTCTGTTGTTACCCATAAAATTACGAAAGTAGCGTGAATATACCAAATTATCTTAGTAACAAGCTACTAACCGTAGATCAACACTAGTCGCCGTCCTCGCCACTGCACTAATGTAACCAGGCACCATATATTACGAAGTTTACATACTATAGCCAATTTCCTCCCCTCACCCAAAACCCCCGATTTGCCACAGTCCACCCCAGGCGTTGGCGGGGAAAAGAATGGTGATTGGGAAGTATTGGTTGAAACTCTGCAGATTATTACCCAAGACAATACAGGCTGCGACCTAACAGATGAAATGTGCCAAGTAGCTTGTAGGGAGTGCCGTTGTTAAGGCCAACTCTTTGATCAACAGGCAACGCAACACTGGCCTTCAGCCAGCAAACGCAACCTTCAAATGAATGTCCGAGAAGTAGTAGAGAAGTGTGTATACTAGGAAATGTAAGTACCCCGGAAGGGATAGCGTTGAAAAGCAGAGGAACTTAATGAAGGCAGGCAAACGAGGATGACAGGCATGATTAATAAATGGTGGTAACGAGAGTCATTGATAATATGCGGTAGGCAGAGTTTTATGGAAGGGGGTGGCTGTACCCCAGTGCCTGTATGGGTCAAAGTGACTCAAGTACAGGGAAGGAGACATCATGCACTGGAAAAGACTCCGAACATAGTATGCAGATGGGGACTAGGAGCTTGTAGGAGCACTGCTACGTAGAGTGCCATAAGGGGAGACTGGGATGGAGCAACCTTCAGGGAAAGGATATTTAAAGGAACAACTGTTCCACAAGAAATAGAAAGACTTAGTGATGATATGGGAAAGAAAATATCCCGGAAAATAGACAAGTTCCCCCTTGCAAGAAGGAACTAAGAGAATGGAAAAGGAGAGAACTGTGGGAGGGGAATGAAAGGATGGAGATAATAGATATCCAAAAGAAACATTGAGATAATGGCAGTTAATGCAGGAAGTAATGGCCAGAAATCAACGTGCAGTGTACAGGTGGAACAGAACCTATAGGGGTGACGCTGGTCTGTAGTAGGACTGGGTAGTAAGTTAATTACTCTATAAAGCAAGAACAGAACACCTTGGAAGTCAACGGAAGGAACAGGAAACTGGATAACCTCAGAATTGTGCTGCAGGGTAGGAGAGAAAGACTTGTAGAACTCTTTCATTGTGAATGCAACAAGTATAGGAGTCATAGAGGGAAAAGCTATAGCGTCCAATAGTAATAGTCCTAGGCATAGAGGAGTGGGACAGGAGACTTAGAGCAAAGACGGGGCCCTGTTTCTGTGTTAGGGCTGGGTATGGGGACAGAAAGGAACTGAAAGTATTGTAAACCTCACCAAGTGTTTCCTAAGCAGTGTGTTGGGGAGATCAGAACACAACATAGACAATGATTAGGATATAAATCAAAGGATTGAAAACGTGCTCAAATGTCTTTCCCAGCTGAAATACAGGGGAAGAGGTTAACAAACAAGTTTTGTTAACTAAGGAGACGAAGTGGACAGGATGACCTAGGACGACACTAAGCGACTAAGGTGCACAAGAAGAAGAAGAAGAAGAAAGAAGGCCTGGGGTTCGCATTGGCCTGCACCAATAGATAACATTTATCGGGAGGGAGATAGTTACTAAGCTATAGAGGACACAGACATTATGGTAGATGGAGATTGGGAGCCCCACCAGCACAGCTTTGATGCCATTCGAGAGATATGGGGTGGAGCACCTTCAGGGAAGGATTTTAAAAGGGAAACTTAATATGCTGATCAGAAAATAGAGGGCCTTAGTGAGGATAGTGGGTGAAGCAATTCTGAAGGAGGTTTTGGGACAAGCTCAACAAGGATAAAGGAATTAGAGAGGTGGAAAGGAGGAACACTTAGTAGAAACCTGGGACAGGATAGAACCAAGGAGGTGAAGATAAGAATAGAAGACAATGGGCTAGCGAGGTGGAGCGCCGGTATGGATGGTAAATCCACGTTAAGTGTACCGCAAGAAAGAAAAGCCTGAGGCACTTCACTGGCATGTAGGTGATTGGGGTAGCAGTCTGCTGGTGAAGGCCAAGAAAAGGAACGCTAGAGTGAAGGCGAGGAGTAGGATGGACAAGACCAGGCCTGTAGACTTTTGTAGAGGTAGCATAAGAGAAACTACAGAACACCTAATAATAGAAGTGTGTAGTATGAAGGCAGAGAGGAGGGTCGGGGTACAATCCATAGTAGGAGGTGATAGGGGAAGGAGAATGGGAGGGGATGCACGAGGTGGATGGGGGAATCCTTACCTGTGCTAGGACTGTATGGCAGTAAGGAAGAGAGAAAGCAATTGTAGAGATAACTAAGGTGTTTTTGAAGAAGGCTTGGGAGGAAAGATTGCGTGGAATGTAGAAATGTCTAGGAGGGTAGGTGAAATAGATGGACTTATAATCTATGTATATACTGCCCTTTTGTGCCCTTCTCTCCCAAAGGTGTGCAGAAGAATAAGGGCACACATAGAGGCAAGAAGGAAGATGTATTGTTAAGTTCGACCTCGAGCTTGAACAGAGGACTCTACAAAGCGATAATAAGCAAAAAAAGGTCACAAGAAGAAGAAGAGAAGACCCGCCTGCGTCTGTTGTCCTGCACTGGTGCAGATCCTGCCCTCCTCCAACACTTGCTGCTGCAGTGTCCCGCCCACCACCACGCCCTCAACGTCACCACAACACAAACACGGTGTGAGTGAGGCAGTAAGCAGGGTGTTGGGGCCCCGCAGGCAAAAGGAGCAAGAGTGTCAGGGCTTAGCGCGTGCTCTCTGTGTGCTGACTGTCACCACGTGTTGCAGTGCTGAGGTCACAGTCCAACCGTCCTGCTCCGCCCGGCACTGTTGGACCCGCTCCCTCAGGGCATCCCCAGGGTTTCCGCAGGACCGGTCTCGCGTGCTGTGTGGGAGTGTTGCTGCTGTGGAGCTGTGGGGCCGGGCAGGCGCATGAGTGGCCGGAGCAGCAGGATCAGTCTGCCTCAGGGGTGGTTAGGCACAGGGGTGATGGCCAAAATTCACCTGAGGCAGGCAGCTCAGGCCACAAGCACATCAGTGAGCTGAAGTGCCAGCAGTGTGACAACATTTCAAACTGCAAGAGTAAGCTTGAGAGACATCCTTGACGCCAGTGTGTCAAAATTATGAATGTTTAGAGTGTGTGAAAAAATTTGCTAGAAAGTATAAACCCTCACCACACACAACGAAGACCTGACACACATTGGTGTTAAGAAGTATGAATGTTTTAGAGTGTGGGAAAGATTTACTCAAAGATATCCCTCACCACACACAAAACCCTGAACACACCAGTGGTGTTTAAATTATGAATGTCCTAGATTGTTGGGTAAAAGATTTACTACAAAAGTTCCGCTCACCACACCACACCCTGATAACCAGTGGTGTTAAGATCATGATGCCTGAGTGTGGGAAAAGTTTTTATAACCATTTCGGAACTACAGCAAACCCACCTTTAACACACTGGTCTTGCGGGAGTTCAAGGTGTGGAGATTTGTAAGCAAGTGTTTCAAGACAAAGAAGGGATATTGCCACCACAATGAGCTCCACTTTTGAGGTGTGGTTGTGTGGTTTGGACACGTGTGGTTTGTACCCGTGCCTGTGGGAGTGTGTCCCTGTGTAGCAATGGGTGGTGGGCAGTGTTTTAGCATGTGTGGTGGCAGCCGTGCCTTTGTGTTCTGTATGGAGTAATGGCCCCAGTAGTTGTTGGGTTGCATGCAGGTGGTGACTTTCAATAAATTGTATCCAGGGTTTTAAAGGTTTCTCGCTGATTGCCTTAAAAAACAGTCTGTCCACACGCTTAAGTTTTACCCTCCTATTTCTGCAGGTCACATATATGTATATCGCATAAACTTACTCGGTCTCTTCATCATTGGACGGCCGCAGGAAAGTAGATCACAACTGCTTTAGGGGATCGTCCGCAATAAATTTTCTATTCAAATTTTGAATATCGAAAAAATTCAAGAAATTTGAGGTACATGGTCCATGCACCCTTTCATCTTGTGCGGTGAAGAAATGGTACAACAGCAAAAATTCCGTAACAATAAATGAATCACAGCCTCCTTTATCTTGTCCCCATGAAAGAAGTGTGTCGCCTGCTACTTTTTGGTTCAGACAAATATCAGTCGTGGGCGTTGCGATAAGTAAAGCGATAATGCGATAAAGCGATTTATATCGCTTTAACCGAAAATTTACCTCTTATATCGTTTATCGCAAGACCGTAAAACTTATCGCTTATATTTATCGCTTTCAAATTTCCAGCGAATAAATCCAGCGATAATAGTAAGACAAAAACCGGTCGGGGCGGGGAGGTTACAGGCTCTTGTTACGCGGCTAAACAGATGCGGCCAGGCGCCTGGGGCCGTCGCTTCTGTTGTCAGTTTCTTTGAATACCCCCAAACTGGACGCATCTGATCTCAGCTCTGTTTTCATTGTGCTACCGAGCGATCCAAAGCTTCTTTAGTGTGTTATAAACTTATTATACTTAATTCTTATTGGAATATTGCTATCTATAACTAAATATCTAATTAATAATATTAGTTTTTATATTTTTTGCTTTTTGAGGTGCGCCTCGCACGTTCATTCATCTCGCGCGCAATTAAACTCTGGGGCCCCCAACATGAAGGAAGAAATCTTCCAGAGGATTGTGAAGGAGATGAAGGCGCTCACAGGCAAGAGGGACAGAAGAGAGAGACAACAGCCAGGACATGGAGGCAATGGAGGAGCATGGGGGAGGTCAGCGCCGACCCATTGCAGAGCTTTTTGTGACACAACCCAGGCTGACCAGGAGGACGACCGGGAAAGAGGACATCAAGAAGGAGCTGTTTGGTTTGGAAGAGGAGCAAGGAGGTAATAAGACTATTGTGCTTAAAACTTATTGCTTTGTTCTTACATACTAGCAATGTAATGTTGCGATAAAATGTTGCGATAAATTTCGTAACAAATGTTTAAAATTGCGATATATAAATTAAATATTTGTAATTGTTGCAGGCAACACTGGGAAAAAGTCGCACTTCCACAAAGTATAGGGACCAGTTGGGTGACCCTCTTCATCAAGTACAACACTGGGATCCCAAGCTCAGCAGCAGTGAGGATTATTCAGCACAGCTGGGGACGTCCTGAGGCCAAAAAGGGCGTGCCTCAGTGAGGGCAACTTTGAGTAAAC
Source organism: Chionoecetes opilio (assembly GCA_016584305.1). Classification (NCBI taxonomy): domain Eukaryota; kingdom Metazoa; phylum Arthropoda; class Malacostraca; order Decapoda; family Majidae; genus Chionoecetes; species Chionoecetes opilio. The sequence goes on along the minus strand of JACEEZ010021870.1, from coordinate 113,778 downwards.
CCGGTGTTTTTGAAGGAAACCTCCACTCCTCAAGCAGAAGTTCAAGGGCCAAGGGGGGTGGATGAGGAGGATGAGGAGAAAGTTTTAAATTGTTGTATTTGTGTTTGTGATGTTGTGCTGTGATAGTTTTGTTAATTTGTCTTCATTAAATGTTGTTATAAAATAATAAAATGTTAATTTCGGGTCCTTTAGTCTTTTTTTAAGTAATATATTGTGTTTTAAGTGTAAAAAGAGGTTTTTAAATGCATAAGTAGCAAAAATAGAGTATTTTTGGATTTATCGCTTATCGCTTTAAGGGATTTTGGAAATTTTTCGCTTTATCGTTATAGGACTTAGCGGAAAAAAATTTTCGCTTTTTGTTTCGCTTTATCGCAAATTTTTTCGCTGCCACCACTGCAAATAAGCTTTCATTTCATTAGTGAGATGAATAAAGTCAATATTCCCTTCACCCCAGATCTTCCTTGCTATATAAATCGGGCCTTTCATTCAATGTTAGT
>JACEEZ010021870.1:88281-108281 GCA_016584305.1 Chionoecetes opilio | reverse complement strand
GGGGGGGGAAAAAAAATTTTAAAAAATTTTTTAAGGTTTCGGGGTAAAAAAATTTTTCTTTTTTTTTTTTTTTTTAAAAGAAAAAAAAAGGGTTTTTTTCGGGGTTTTTTTTAAAAATTTTTTTTTGGGGGTTTTATATCGCTTTAAAAAATTTAAAATTAAAAAAACCCCCCAAAAAAACCAAAAAAAAAAGGGTTTAGGAAAAAAAAAAAATTTTTAAATTTAAAAAAAAAAAAATTTTTTTTTTCCCAAAAAAAAAAGGAAAAAAATTTTTTGGTTTAAAAAAAAAATTTCCCCCAATAAAAAAAAAAAAAAATTTTTTTTTTAAAAAAGGGAAAAAAAAAAGGGGGCCCCAAAATTTGGGGGGGGGGGCCCCTTTTGGGGAAAGGGGGGGAAAAAAGGGGGGGGTTTTTTAAAAAAAATTTTTTTGGGAAAACCCAAATTTTAAAAAAAAAAAAAAATTTTTTTTAAAAAAAAATTTTTTTTTAAAATTTTTTTAAAAAAAAAAAAAAAAAAAATTTTTATATATATATATAAATATTTTAATATATATATATATATTTATTTATATTTTTTAAAATATATATTTTTTTTTTTTTATTTTTGGGTTTTTTTAAATTAATTTTTTTTTTTTAAAAAAAAAAGGGGGGGAAAAGGGAAAAGGGGGGGGGGGGGGGGCCCCCCCCCAAAATTTTTTTTTTAAAAGGGGGAAAAAAAAAAAAAACCCTTGTAAAAGGGGCCACCCCCGGTTTCCCGGGGGTTTTAAAAAGGGGCCCAACCCCCCAAACCTGGGCCCCCCCCTTTTTCCCCCCCTTTTTTTTTTTTTTAAAAAATTTTAAAAGGGAAACCTAAAAAAATTTGGGGGTTTTTAAAAAAAATTTTAAAAAAAAAATTAAAAAAACCAAAAAACCCCCCAAAACCCCCTTTTCATCCTTTAAAATTTTCCCCCAAAAATTTTTTCCCCCCCCCCCTTTTTTTAAAAAATTTTTTAAAAAAAAAAAAAAATTTTTAAAAGGAAAAAATTTTTTTTTGGTTTGGGGGGAAAAAGGGGTTTTGGGGGGGGAAAACCCCAAAAAAAATTTAAAGGTACAGCTCAAATATTTTTTAAAAAAAACCCCCCCCCCCTTTTTCCCGGAAAAAGGGGGGGGCAGGGCCCCCCCAAAAGGGGGGGAAAAAACCCGGGAAATTATCCTTAAAAAAAAAAAAAAAAAAAAAAACCAACCCCCCCCCCCCCCCCCCTTTTTTTTTTTTAAAAAAAATTCCCCCCCCCGGGGCCCCCCCCCGGGGGGCCCCCAAGGGGGAAGCAAAAAAATTTTAAAATTCTCAAGAGACGTTCCCCCGGGGGGGGGGGGGGGGGGGTGTGCGGGGGCCCCCGGGGGGGGGAAAAAAAAAAAAAACCCGCCCCCACCTGGCGGGGGGGGGACACTGACCAAGGGTGACAGGAGACGCTCGGACCGCCGGCCAATTTTGGTAAATTTTCCCCCCCCCCTTTCAAAAAAAAAAAAAAAAAAAAAAAAATTTTTTAAATTTCCCGGACCTCGGATTTTGTCCGGCAAACCCCCAAAAAAAAAGGGGTTTTTGGGTTTTTTTTTTAAAAAAAAAAAAAAAAAAAATTTTTTTTTTTAAAAAAGGTTTTTTAAAAATTTAAAAAAAATTTTATATATATATATAAATTTTTTTTTTTTTTTTATATTTTAATTTTTTTCCCCCCGGGAGGGGGGGAAAAAGGGGGGGGGGTTTTTTGGGGTGGGGGGCCCCCCGGGGGGGGGGTTCTATAGTGCCCCTGGGTTTTTAGAGGCTCATGCCGCCCCCCCGTGTCCTTGAGCACTCGCATATATATATATATTTTATATTATATGATATATATATATATTTTATATAATATATGCTTCCCAATTTAAATTATAAGTAATTTGAGAAAAAGTTTGCTGGGTTTGGGCCCCTAAAAAACCCAAACTGCAATTTTTTTTTATTCAGCAGTACTAGTGGTAAAATAATTTAAAAAAAAGAAAAAGAACCCCAAAAATTTAAAAGTAGTAAAATTTCAATTGCAAGGTATTTATCATTTCCCTTTCCCAAACAGGTGCCCTAGACGGCAAAACACATCCATATCCAGGGAAACCAGCTTTGTCGGGGGCCTTATATTTTAACTTTCAAGGACCTTTGTACAATCCTGATGGGAGTAGCAGATGCAGCTTATGCTTCATCTATCTGGATTTGGTCCTATGGTAGGGGGCAGACGGAAATGTGTTTGGGACAGTCTACGTTTTGGCAAGGCCAAATGGAGGATGGCACCCGCTTCTTCCCCAGTCTCCTAATGGGGGATTTGCCTTAGGGGTTTGTGGGTGAAAGAAAGGGATTCCCCCCTTAAACCCAAAATTTTCGGCCATATCCGGGGAAAAAAAAAATCAGTGACAAAAAGAAAAAATTTAATACAGGGGTTTAAATCGTGTCGGAGGGTGGTTGGAAAAAGCATTTTGGGATTATGGTTTTCCCAAATGGCGCATTTCCCCCGGCAACCTATTTTTGCCCAAACCGGAGAAAGTGGACAAAATTTTTAAGGCAAAAAGGGGTTCTTTCATAATTTTATGAGAGAGAAAAAAGGGTTGGAAAGGGGGAGTGTGATTTTGGAAGTGAATCCGGGAGGGGCCGATGTGCAAATCAGGGCTGGGAGTAACAGTATTTTGGGGGCGAAAGGGAATCAGAGAAAATTTTTTCCAATCATTTCAGTTTCCCCCCCAGGGGGAGGGCTCCCCTATCAAAATGACAATTTTTCAGAAGGACTCAATAATAATCTTTGGGTGTGTGTGTAGATAAAAAAATTTTATGGATGGGGGTGGGGAAATTTTGTAGGTAGATGGGAGCCCGGGTTTGTGGTTTTAAATGGCCCGTATCTCTCTCTCCCCACAAACTCAAGTCAATTTGGGGCCCCCGAAAACTTAAAGTCCCCCTGGTTTTTTTACCCCTTTGCATTGTGGGGTAAGTCGGGGTCGGGCCCCGGGTGGGCCTCCCCAAAAAGAAAATTACGACGATGGAAGGGAAATTTTTAGTTATTTTGCCCCAAAATTAAAATTTCCGGGGCTATACGTATTTTGTGGGTCTGTTTTCGCTGACAACACTAGAGAAAACCGAGGAATGGCTGATGAAGGCTTCTAAAAACCCGGAAAAAAGAGTCACAAAAAGGGGGCCTCGCCCAAAAAGGTAAGCATAAGCAAAATGGTAGGTACTACTGTGTCCCTACCACTTGGGTTTCTTCTTAAAGGACGCTGTGAAAGGGTTTTTCCCGGGTTTTGAAGCCTTGCACAAAAAGCCATCACCCCAGGTTTCTCTTTTAGTGTTTTTCAGCGGGGAAAAAGAGCAAAAGTTAAAAATTTGCCCCCTGGAAAAACAAATTTTTCGCCCAAAAAAAACTCTAAATTCTTCCATCGTCGTAGTTTTCTTGCGTAGGGGCACCGCGGTGACCCCCATTAAACCCCACAATGCAAAGCGGTAAACAAAAAAGTGACTTAAAAAAATGGGTTTTTGGGGGGCCCTTGGCCCCCCCTGCCAATGGCTAGGGGTTTGGGCAACCATATTTCTCCCACTATTTTTATGCAAAATAATCCTAAAAAAAAAGTATTTAATTTGAGTAGAAATATGACAAAAAAAATATATAAAAGCTACATTAACCTAATTGTATTCATCGGGCCCCCTCTTAATACTCTGGGATAACGACCCCTTTTTGACTCCCCCCCCCAAAAAACCCATTAAATTAACCCCGGGGAAAATCTTATGGGCCCCAGGGAGTCGATATTTAAAACCCCATGGGAAAAACCTTTCATCATGACAACGTGTTTTAAATTTTTTTTTTAACCCAGGACGTGAAAGTTTGGGAAAGAAAAAAAAGTAGGAGGTGGAGATTCATTTAAAGAAAAGTGAAGCGAGTGCTGCCTTTAATAGGCCCCGGGGGTCCCGGGAAACCCCGCCTTTGAAGGTTTAAAAATGTATTCTGGGGTTTTCAGGGTCAAATTCATATTTTATAAATATTTTTGTGCCATTTTACTATTTTATTTTTTTCATAAAAGAAAAACTAGCTGCATTTCTCTGAAATATCTGTGCTTTGAACAGATGAAAGGGCTTTTTTTTGGGGGTTGGGAAAGTAGGCGGGAAATTTGCAAAAAAAACTGGAATGCGCCGTTTTCCCCCGGCCCTTTTTTTTGAAGACACTGTGACTTACTATTGTGAAACTTTTCTACAGTAATCTAGTAATAATGACTGTCGTCGAGCCGTTTATGTGGAAAGGGGACCTAACGTAAAAATGTTCCCTGGGCCCGGCGTCCTAGTGGTACTTGTGGGGGGTTTAAATTGTGCTCTGGCCATAGTAATAGGCCATCAGTGAACAATTGTCCCGTATCTGATTTAATGTGAAGCATAGGCCTAGCGGTTTAAGGAGGGGGGGAAGCCCTGACAAAAAATCAATCATTGGGGGGGATACACCCGGGGGGCGCGTTTACCCACCCACCCCACGGACGCCACTCCCGCCCGGGGGGAAAACGCGCGAGGTTCCCCTGCAGGCTCCCTTTTTAAAATCAAAAAAAGCCCCCTTTAAAAAGAAGCATCAACGGGGCCCTTTTTGCCCCGCCCCTTGGCCTCCTCCACGCCGGGGTTGTCTCTTAAATATACAACCCGCCCCATGGGAAAAGGGCGGTTTCAGGGAGGTGCCCCGTCAGGGCCGAGGTGGTTATCAATTAATAATTTCCAAACCCCTAAGAAATGTGGGGGAAGGAAAAAACTTAGAATATGGGTTACACCCAATATATTTAAACAAATCAAGAAATGGCTAGCTGCTAATTATCAGCCCCAAAAAAAAACTGCAAAATCATAGCAAAAGGGGAGTCACCTAAGGGAATCCCTGGAACGCTGCTTGGGAAAGAATATTTGGTGTATTTCCCCAAGTTTTTTGCCACATGCCAAAATAGCCCAAATTGGGCGAGGACTATTTCAGGGAATAGGCCCCAATTAAGGGCTCACAGTGGGAATCGTGATTTTTGGGCAAAGTAATCACCCAGCGATTTCCCCCTGAAACTTTCGAAGACACTTATTTTCCAAAGGCATCGATTGGGCTTTTAAAGTCGCCCATTTAGTATCCATGTCTCACAACCATAGGGGTAAGACGGGGGTCCCCTTTTTAAGCGACTTTAAGATTTCCCAAATTTTAATATTCCATATTTCCCTTTAAAACCCTGAGCTATGCCAATCCGCCCCTAAGACTTTTTGGGGCGTGACCGCCGTCATTTTGGACTGCGCTACCAAGGATGTAAAAATTTCCAAAAATGCACGCATGAAAAAGGGCTGTACTGTTTTATTTTAATAAACCCCCAAAACACCTGGACCCTTTAGTCTTAAGCCCGGAGACCTAAGTCCCAAAAAGGGTTTGCCTCCTGGTGCAAAACGCCTCGAGAGCCATACCAGGGCCTCCAGCGAATCAGCAAAAAATTTGCATCATCGGCCAAAAAAAAGTCCCCCCCCTGATTTTTGGGGTTGGGCCCACGGATGCTCCACAATCACTTTTATCTTTCAACCTTGTCAATACCCCGGGCCATTTAAAATGTTGAAAAATGATGGGGGGAAGGGACGCACCCTTGCCCCACTTTCCCGTATTAACAGGAAAAAAAGCTGGATACACCTACCCCACACCTTTACAAACACTCTCAGTCCAGAATAAAAGACCAGTTATCAAACCCAAAAGTCTTTGCAGGAATCCCCCGAAGTCGCAGAAGATCCCCAAAATGATCACGATGCATGAGTCAAACGCCTTCCCCGGGGATAAAATAGGCTGCAAGCATCCCCTGTCGAAACTCAAGTCGGGTTCCCCGGACACAAACCCCTAGGATTTCGGTCCGTTTTTGGGCTTACCAGGGGGTGAAAACCCGGGCGGGTGAGGGGCTCTGATGCTTCAGCAGTGATGCGGATCCCTTTTCAGCAATGGGTGGGCAAGCACCTTTCCTGGCACGCGGAGCCGTGTTTAAAAAGCGGTAATTGTTTCAGTCCCGACGATTTCCCCCTTTTCCCCTTTTTAGATAGGGTCGGGCCAGCCCCTTTTCCCGTTTAGGAGAATGGTAAACCCGATTGCCCCACGGGAGTTTAGGGCAGCAGCAACCCGCGGAAACATGCCTTTACCCCCCCGGGGTTTGGGGGAGTTTCCCCACTGATAAATTTCAAACACCAGCTGGGGCCTTTTTTCCCCCCCTCAACTTTGCTACGCCCCCTGACTTCGTCAAGAGAGGGGGCGGTTTCGTCAATGGGGGGGATCGGGATCCAAACCCCCGGGAAACCCCGTGGTGTGAAGTGCTCAATTTGGGGGGGTCCACCCGGGAAAAAATGCCCCAAAAAATCAGCCCAACGAGGCCATTTTCCCATCCCCGTCCGACACGAGGACCCCTCTGCTAAATCCTATTATAAAAAATCGGCGCAAATAAAATTTTGGACGCCAAAAAAATTTGGGCGGGATAACGTCCTTAGCGTTTTGACAATTTTGGTGGGGGCGATAATTTTTTTTACGTTTTTTTTATATCTGGCATTGTATTATGGTTTCTGTAGATTTCCCCGCTCCTGCCCGCTTGTATTTTCCAAGGGCATCATAGGAAGAGGTTGTTGTGTTTTGGGTTCCCCCAACCTTCCTACCCCCCCTATTCGAAACCCCCATTTTCTAAAGCCCCCCCGGTCTTTTAAAGCATTATGCCCGGGGAAAAGAAGGCGGGAGAAAAATGGAGGGGCAAAAAGGGGGTGTAGGAAGGGTTGGGGGAACCAAACACAACAACCTCTTCCATGATGACTTGGGAAAATACAGAGCGGGAAGGAGGGGAGGAATCTCCCGCAGAAAAACCATAATTTCAATGCCAGATATGCAAAAAAAAGTAAAAAAAAATTATCGCTCCCCCCGAAATTGTCAAGACAGCTAAGGGCGTTATTCCCGCCCCCAAATTTTGGGGTCCTAAGGGTTTTTTTTTCGCCGGGCTGTAGATCATCTGGGGTGCCCAGGGAAAAACCCAAAAAAAAAAAAAAAGTTTTTTAAATTACAATTTTTTTTTTCAAAAAAGTACAAAAAAATTTAGAATTTTCATAAAAAATAAAAATTAAAAAATTTACAATAAAATCCAAAAAAATTTTCAAATTTTTCAAAAAAGTACAAAAATTAAAAAAAAAAAAAAAAAAAGATTTGGAGAATTTTCCCCAAATTTGTCACGATGTTTTTTTTATGAAGGCATCCCGATGTTCCCTTTGGGTTTTGCACTGCAGATGACCGAAGGTTTTTTGTCTTTGAGTTGAAAGATTGGGGCAACAGATTTAAAATTTCCCAAACCCCCAAAAACCCGTCAGCCCGCCGTTTCTTTTCTTGCCCGCGACCTTCTCAAAAAGCTTTTACAAAAACCCTAGCTGCAAGAAGAGTCATCACTTTAAAACCTCCTTTATTTTTTCTTCTTGGCAGAGTCCGGGGCCCCCAAAAGCTTTGGGATGGGAAAGGCTTCAAAAAGCTTCTGCCGGCGAGGGAACCCCCCGGGGCCCGGCCGTGTCTGCTTCGAGGGGTGTCTGAAAAAAAATTTTAAAAATATAGAAATTTAATAACACAAACATAATATATTCCCAAAAAAGGAAAGGGGCTTGAGGGGGAGAGCTTTTATCAAAAAATTGACAGATACAAGATACTAACACCCAAAAAAGAAATTTTAAAATTTTAGCAAGGGAAAATAGCACGGTCGCCCCCTGGTGTAGGGCTAGCCGCCTGGCTACGAAAATGCGTGTCCTGGTTCGAAAACCAGCCCAAAAAAAGCGTTCTTCCCTCTTCCTATAGCTTTCCCCCCTTTTCCGGGTTTAAATTATTTCTGTTTCTTAAATCCCCTATGTTGTTTTGATCCGTCAGAAGAGGACTCGTGGACGGTTTGAGGACTCTAGGGGGGGTTTTCCCGGGAAATACTTCCCCCGCTGAAAAAAAAAAACAGAAAAAATCACGGAAGGGGGACAAAAAATAACTGCCTATGAAAAAAATATTTTGTAATAATGGACGAGGGCTTTTCGGTCGTTTTTTAGAGACACCGACAGTTTTTTTCCCGGGGCCCACAATAGGTGCTTTTTTTAATGGAATAGTTTTATTTTTTGGAAACCAATTTAAATTTAAAAAAAAAAAAAATAAATTTATCACCGAATTTTTTTGGTGACGGTGTCCAGGGAAAACCCCGGATCTCCATCAGAAATAACACTAAAACTGGGCCCGGGAAAAAATTTTTCAGGGGCTTTAGATAGCAGGGAAGTAATTGAATAGAAAATACCAACCTAACCTTATAGGTTTTAAAGAAACCAACCCAACCCTTTTCCCCTAAAAATGGTAATAATAGGCCCAGGACTTGCGTTCGTTTTCAGAGAAAAAACCCACAATTTTTTTCCCCGGCCCCAATAGGTGCTTTTTCTAATGGGGGATATGTTATTTTGCACCAAATCATAAAAAAACAACCGGGAATTTTTTTTGAACCCTTTTCCCTTAAAATCCCCTTTAAACTCCCTAAATAGCACCAAAAATGGCCTAGAAAAATTAGGAGTTTTAAAAGGTTTTAATGAAAAATAACCTAACCTTATAGGTTTGTAAAACCCAACCAAATTTTCTTCAGGGTTTGTGTTTTAAAAGAATGTCAAGAGGCATTTTCATTCCAAAATCAGGATCTGAAAAAAAATAAAAGGAAAATGCCCCTAAAAAGAAATTTCAAAAAACTTACGAGCGGTGGGTTTTCCCGTTTCGGGTTTCATAGCGGGTCCAAAATTTTGAAAAGGGTAACCCCTTTACCCGTGGGACCCGCATCAGCCCCCGGGAAACCCCTCGGAAAAAGCCTTGGTGGTGACCCCCCTCATCCCGACATACCTGTCTCTGAGGTTTGGCCCCCCTTTTTTACAGTCCTTTCCCATGTTAAAAAAAGACCCCAAAAAAATCAGATGTTGGGTGGGGAATTTTTTAAAATTTTGATGGGACAGCCTAAGTATGCGTTTTACTTTTAAAAGGGGAGTATTTGCTTGAGTAGGCAGCATTTTATTGGGAAAAACACCTTTTTTGTTCAATTTCATGAATTTTTAGAACGTTCGACGTACCATTCAGGGTTTCCCCCAATTGCCCCATAGGGGCGCCCAAATTTTTTTCTTTTAAGTACCCCGTCCTTATAGGGTCTTTTTTCCCTTTTTTTGCAAACATCGTACAGCCAAAGGGTAGCCTACTGGCCCCCGGTGCTGATCAGCTTCTCCCTCCGCCCCCCGGTCCCCCATTTTGGCAAATAGTAGTACATTTGGGAAAATGTAGGACAAAAATGTAATATATGTTAAAAACAAATGGGAAGAAAAAAAAAAAGGTGTTTGTTTCAAGGAGATAGGTTTTTTTTTGGGGCCAAAAAACCCCTAGCAAAAAAAATAAAAATAAATTTCTATTTTTATGGTACCGTTTCCATTAAAAAAACTATCTCCACAGAAAAAGCACTAAAAAATTTGGCCCGGGGAAAAAATTTTTCAGGGTCTTTAGGTTTTTAAAAAACCTATAAGGTTAAGTTAGGGATAAATTTTTGGTTAAGATAGGTTAGGTTTCATTAAAAAACCCATAAAAAATTTTGGTTATGTTTTATTAAAACTTTTTAAAAAACCCGACTTAATTTTTTAAAAGGGCAAGTTTTAGTGCTTTTTTTGTGGAGATACAGTGTTTTTTTAATGGAAACCGGGACCCCAAAAAAAAGGTTAATTTTTTTTTTTTTTTTTTTTTAAATTTATGGGTTTGGGCCAAAAAAAAAAATATCTCCATTAGAAAAAACACTATTATCGGGGCCCGGAAAAAAAAAAGGGCGGTGTTCTGAAAACGAACCCCCGAAAACCTGTCCATTATTACCAAAGGGATCATATATATAATATATATTTAAATATATATTTTAAAATATATTTTATTTTTAAAATATAATATTAATTTTATGAAAATATGGTGCAGCCCTCCAATATTAACCTTTGGGCCCCCCCCGTTTCCCACCCACAGGAACCGTGCCTCCAAGAGTGCTCTTTCCCATTTTTTTCGGCCCCTAGTTTCATAATTTAATGCCTGGGTTAGGTTATTTTAACTAGCAGGTGGGCCAGTTAAAAACAGGAAAAAATATTTGGGAGAACGGGGGTACGGTTAAAAATGCATTTTTTAACACAAATGAAATATGCTGCACTGGTTTTCTTTTCCTGGAATGGGGGAAAAAGATTTTCCTCCTTTCACAGGGGGAAAAAAGGAATAAAATTTAAAAACAGATTTCAAAAGATGGTACAAAAATCTTTACCATTTCCTGCTAACTGAAAGGGGGCCGGATGGCGTAGACTGCGCTGGACTTTAAAACAGTGAAAAAAAGGGGGTTGCGACTGCATTCCCCTGCCGCTGTGGGGGGTTTGTTTACATATTTTCCCCGGGGCGAATTGGGGCGATAGCGCCCGCCTCTCATTTCACTCGAAATACCTCATCATTTCACATATACAGTACAAAAAAATTACAATTTGAATTATATCAATGTTACAATGATAAGGTGTGATTCGAATAAGTACTTAAATATCATATCTCGAATATTGTACGGCCGTATCGCCGCACAAAGTTAAATTGAAGTCATCTCTCCCGCTCGGCGGGGCCCGCTCGAGCGGGGGTGGAAGCGGTGCCCGATTCCCATCACACCCACTCAAGCGGTGATGATGGTGACGTCATTGTTGAGCGGTGTTGTTGTTAGACGGCCGTACAAGCGGGCTGATGGGAATCGGCCTTTAGACAATTTTAGTGACTATTCGCAACATTTTATAGCTATGACCTGTTTGGTATCCTTGTCCACTAACTAGTTTGCTATATTCAGTTACTTTTTGTAATTTTATGGCTAACATACTTTTTTTTTATAGCAAAAGTAAGATCTGGGTGTGAAGGGGTTAGGGGAAGGGTAGGTAAGATGCCCCCTCTATCGAACATAAGAACATAAGGAAGCTACAAGAGGCTATGAGACCTACACGTGCTGGTCCCTGTAAAACAATGGGCAAACAATGTACCATAGATAACACTAAAGTCGCCAGGACAACGTTTTTTTAGATGTACAAACGTCTGGTGGCGTTCATACTTACATTTCTACATCCATGATTACAGGAAAGTTAGAAGGGGCTATCTGGAGAGTCTGTCATTTTGTGTCTTCATCTGTGTCATAGTATGGCTATAAATGAACAAATTACAAAAATATCAAACGAGTGGCGACGTAATTGATAACGGGCTACACTAAGATCGCCAGCTAGTGTTTATGTTCTGAGTGTCTTGCCGCCGTTGTAGTCGCGCGAAAAAAAACTGGTAGTGAAATTGTAAACCGTCTATACTTGCAGATACAAAGCATAAAACAACGGTGAAACAGGGTAGATTATACAGTCATGATATAAACTACTGTGTATCATCTTAATTAAGTGGCACATACACATCAGTAGTGATGCTATAATTCGTAATATATGGATGGTGGCTGGCGACATTAGTGCAGGTGGCGACTTAACTGTTATCTAGGGTACGTCACCAATGTCCCTGTATTGTATTAAACCGCAGTATTACAGGTGTAGTTAAGGTTCGGCAAGGTTATGTTTCTGTGGGCATCATGAACCAGTGACAGCCAATTTCCCTCCCCACCCAAAACCCCCGATTTGCCACAGTCCCCCAGGCGTTGGGCGGGGAAAAGAAAATGGTGATTGGGAGTATTGGTTGAAACTGCAGATTTACCCAAGACAAATAAAGGCTGCGACCTAACAGGTAGAAAATGTGCCAAGTAGCTGGTAGGGGAGTGCCGTTGTTAAGGCCAGACTCTTGATCAACAAGGCAACGCAACGTGGACGCAACGTGAACAACAATGCGTGGGAATGTAGAAGATGTCTAGGAGGGTAGGTGATAGGAGGGACTTATATCTATGTATATACTGCCCTGTTGTGCCCTTCTCTCCCCACAGGTGGCAGAGAAAGAAAGGCACGCAGAGAGGCAAGAAGGAAGATGTATGTTAAGTTCGACCTCGAGCTTGACAGAGGACCTACAGAGCGATAATAAGCAAAAAAGGTCACAAGAAGAAGAAGAAGAAGAAAACACTGGCCTGGGGGTTCCCTTGTCCTGCACCGCCTGCGTCTGTGTCCTGCCCCTGGTGCAGGATCCTGCCCTCTCCAACACTTGCTGCTGCAGTGTCCACGCCCACCACCACGCCCTCAACGTCACCACCTTTGTCCTGCTGGCGTCCACCACAACACAACACGGTGTGAGTGAGGCAGGAAGCAGGGTGTGGGCCCCGCAGGCAGGAGCAGAGTGTCAGGGCAGCGCGTGGCTCTCTGTGTGCTGACTGTCACCACTGTTGCAGGTGCTGAGGTCACAGTCCAAGCCGGCTGCTCCGCCCGGCACTGACCCGGCTCCCTCAGGCATCCCCGAGGGTTCCCGCAGGACCGGTCATCGCGTGCTGGTGGGAGTGTTGCTGCGGTGGAGGCTGTGGGGCCGGGCAGCAGCATGAGTGGCCGGGAGCAGCAGGATCAGTCTGCCTCAGGGGTGGGGAGGCACAGGGGTGATGGCAAGAATCACCTGGAGGCAGGCAGCTCAGGCCACAAGGCACACAGTGAGCTGAAGTGCCAGCAGTGTGACAAAACATTCAAACGCAAGAGTCTGCTTGAGAGACATTCCTTGACACACAGTGGTGTTAAGAATTATGAATGTTTAGAGTGTGGGAAAAGATTTACTACAAAGAGTGACCTCACCAAACACCCTGATACACAGTGGTGTTAAGAATTATGAATGTTTAGAGTGTGGGAAAAGATTTACTACAAAGAGTGACCTCACCAAACACACCCTGATACACAGTGGTGTTAAGAATTATGAATGTTTAGAGTGTGGGAAAAGATTTACTACAAAGAGTGACCTCACCAAACACACTCTGATACACAGTGGTGTTAAGAATTATGAATGTTTAGAGTGTGGGAAAAGATTTACTACAAAGAGTGACCTCACCAAACACACCCTGACACACAGTGGTGTTAAGAATTATGAATGTTTAGAGTGTGGGAAAAGATTTACTACAAAGAGTGACCTCACCAAACACACCCTGATACACAGTGGTGTTAAGAATTATGAATGTTTAGAGTGTGGGAAAAGATTTACTGAAAAGAGTAACCTCACCAAACACAACCTGACACACAGTGGTGTTAAGAATTATGAATGTTTAGAGTGTGGGAAAAGATTTACTGAAAAGAGTAGCCTCACCAAACACACCCTGACACACAGTGGTGTTAAGAATTATAAATGTTTAGAGTGTGGGAAAAGATTTACTAGAAAGAGTCACCTCACCAAACACACCCTGATACACAGTGGTGTTAAGAATTATGAATGTTTAGAGTGTGGGAAAAGATTTAATGAAGAGAGTAACCTCACCAAACACACCCTGACACACAGTGGTGTTAAGAATTATGAATGTTTAGAGTGTGGGAAAAGATTTACTGGAAAGAGTAACCTCACCAAACACACCCTGACACACAGTGGTGTTAAAAATTATGAATGTTTAGAGTGTGGGAAAAGATTTACGGCAAAGGATTCCCTCACCACACACACCCTGATACACAGTGGTGTTAAAAATCATGAATGCCTGGAGTGTGGGAAAAGGTTTTATACCATTTCTGAACTCAACAAACACACCTTTAGACACACTGGCTTGCGGGAGTTCAAGTGTGATATTTGTAGCAAGTGTTTCAAGACAAAGAGTGATATTGCCAGCCACATGAAGATCCACTTTTGAGGTGGTGTGTTGTGTGGACAAGTGTGGTTGTACCCGTGCCTCTGGGAGTGTGTCCTGTGTAGCAATGGGTGGTGGTGGTGGTGGGCAGTGTGTTACATGTGGTGGCAGCCGTGCCCTTGTGTTCTGTGAGGGAGTAATGGCCCCAGCAGTTGTGGGGTTGGCAGTGCAGGTGTGACTTTCAATAAATGTATCCAGGGTTTTAAAAGTTTCTCTGTTGATTGCCTTAAAAAACAGTCTGTCCACGCATAAGTTACACTCCTATTTTCTGCAGGTCACATCTATGTATATCGCATGAACCTTACTCTGTCTCTTCATCATTGAACAGCCGCAGGAAAAGTGATCACAACTGCATTTAGGGGATCGTCCGCCATAAATTTTCTATTAAATTTTGAAAATATTGAAAAATTCAGAAAAATTACCCCATGCCCCTTTGCTGTTGTGCGTGAAGAAATGTTACAGCAAAATTCGTCACAATAAATGAATCACAGCTCTTTATCTTGAATGCCGGACGTTTCGCCCCATGGATGTTTCGCCCCCGCCCAATCGCGGACGTTTCGCCCCCCGGATTCGCCCCACGGAAATTACTATACTATTTCAAAACTTCATCAAATGACTACAAAATCATCAGAAATATTGATCCCTGTATTAATCCATTTGTTTACGAACAAAATGATGACGAAATGCTGTTATCCATCGGTCTTAAAGGGACAGGACAGTGTACTGAATTCCGTACTAGAGCGGCCGGAATATCAATGGACTGCCACTCATAGAGGGCTTTTTCTAACTACATGTCAAATTTCATAAACATCGGTTAAGAAATAAAAAAAGTTCCTTCAGAAACGTCCATTAAAATTTCTGGGATTTGGAGAGTCGTTTTGTATTATCTAAATCCCAGAAATGTTTTAAAATGGACGTGTCTGAAGGAACTTTTTTATTTCATCTGATTTTTATGAAATTTGACGTGTAGTTAGGTATTGGTTAGAAACTAAGTGAGTCAAAATTTGGAGAGATTTAAAGAAGAAATATGGAAATTATCGTAGAAAAATCGACTATCACTCAAATCCTGTTTTGACTATTGTACGGAATTCGAAGCACACTGTCCCTTTAAGGCCGGTCGATAACAGCATTTCGTCATCATTTTGTGCGTAAACAAATCGATCAGTATTTCTGATGATTTTGTAGTCATTTGATGAAGTTTTGAAACAGTATAGTAATTTCCGTGGGGCGAAACGTCCGCGAGTGGGGCGAAACGTCCGCAAATGGGGGGCGAAACGTCCGCAAATGGGGGCGAAACGTCCGCGATTGGGCGGGGGCGAAACATCCATGGGGTGAAATTCGCAAAGATATAATAAGATCACGATCATGTTTTGCATATATATTTTGGGGGTCTATGTAATAGGATTTTAAGTCAATCATCTCAAAAGTGAGAATCACTGGCCAAGTTTGCGGGTTCGTCAAGTTTCATGCATCAAATCACTTTTCATCAGTGTGGATCAAATAATTAGAGCCGTTATGGGTCACGCTAGGACACACCTTATTTCATGACATGACTTTTCTTCAGTGCAGGTAGCTTTTCCTACCTACCGCCAAATTCACACATTCCCTGGCAAGTAAATCCTCGTCACCATTTCAAACTATCTTTCCTTTGATCAAGCACGACAAGCCGATCAGGATT
This sequence comes from Chionoecetes opilio, assembly GCA_016584305.1. NCBI lineage: Eukaryota > Metazoa > Arthropoda > Malacostraca > Decapoda > Majidae > Chionoecetes > Chionoecetes opilio. The sequence goes on along the minus strand of JACEEZ010021870.1, from coordinate 92,804 downwards.
TCGATCCTGTATAAATCTATCAGGATTTCTGATGCTTTTGTAGTCATTTGATGAACAGTTTTGAAACGGTATAGTAATTTCCGTGGGGCGAAACGTCAGCGAGTGGGGCGAAACGTCCGCAAGTGGGGCGAAACGTCCGCAAATGGGGGCGAAACGTCCGGGATCAAAGGAAAAATAGCTTGAAATAGTGACGAGTTTTTACCTGCCAGGGAATGTGTGAATTTGGCGGTAGGTAGGAAAAGCTACCTTCACTGAAGAAAAGTCACGTAATTAAATAAGAAATCAATATTTCTGATGATTTTGTAGTCATTTGATGAACAGTTTTGAAATAGTATAGTAGCCTAATTGACGTGGGGCGAATCCGGGGGGCGAAACGTCCGCGAGTGGGGCGAAACGTCCACGAATGGGGGCGAAACGTCCGCTAGTGTGGGGCGAAACGTCCGCTAATATGGGGCGAAACGTCCGCGATTAGGAGGGGGCGAAACGTCCATGGGGCGAAACATCCGGTTACCCTTTATCTTGGCAACAATGAAAGAAGTGGTGTCGCCTGCTACTTTTGCGTTCAGACAAATAATGCCTGGCATTTCATTTAGTCAGATTGAATAAAGGTCAATTATGTCCCTTCACACCCAGATCTTTCCTTTGCTATATGAAATCGTCTGTTGTCGAGCCTTTAAAATTAAACGAAGTCACTAATATACCAAATTAGTTAGTGGACAAGGATACTAAACAGGTCATATCTCTAAAATATTCCTTATACTCACTAAAAATCGTCTAATGGTACCCAAATTACAATAGAAATTACGTTCTGGGCGTGAGGGGGTTAAGAACATAAGAAAATAAGGAAGCTACAAGAGGCCGGGAGACCTACACGAGGTAGTTCCTGTTACTTAATATCTACATCCACCTTTCATCCCCATCCATGAAATCTAGCCTCCTTTTAAAACTCCGTATATATATACAATAATAATATAAATGGTGACGTTTTGAGTGGCTTTCGAGCAGAACAGACCATTTAGCAGACCTTATCATAATAATTCAAGGCAACTATTTAAGTTTACCGAGACGTCCTTCTTGAAAGCTCTGTATTTCATTGTAAGTTTTTTTCAAAGTTTTTTTTTGCATTTCCTTATAAATTTCCTTGTAAAATTGCGCTTCTATTGCTACCCTTCATGATAAAAGTTGACTCGCAAAGTTTTAAAAGGCGAAGAGTTGAAGTGAGTATTAAGTTCATGCATATTTCTTCAGTGTCTCGTAATGGCATTCCTTTAGTGTGTTTTACTATTTTTTATTTGATAATATTATAGAACAAACATTTACGAAGATTACAGTATATCATATATACTGATAAACCAGTCTATATGATAGTCATATGCAACAAGTGAATGGGCCAGCAGACTGACCATGGGGCCAGTACTGCAGCGTCCAGCGCGCGTAGTTGTGGAGTGTCACATCCAGTTCTACTGTTATCTCTGAAAAAACATATCCCAATGTCATGGCCCAGATCCCAAGACATTGGTAAAAATCCCAAGAGTGGCATCCCTAGGCACTCACAAACAAAACAAGGGTGGAACTACCTTTGTGCGGGGCGGTGCGGCAGGGGCGGGGCTGGGTCTCTCTGTCACCTCTACACCTAGAAACATAAAAAAAAGGGTTAGACAAATGCTTACTAGAATGTCAGGACGAAGCTACTAATAAAACTGATGTTAAATATTGTGTAAAATAAAACAATTGTCTCGTTATCATGGTTAACCCCTTGAGGCCCAGAACGTTATTTTCCATTGTAATTTGGGTACCATTAGACAATTTTTAGTGACTATAAGCAATATTTTATAGCTATGACCTGTTTAGTATCCTTTGTCCACTAACTAGTTTGGCTATATTCATTTTACTTTTTGTAATTTTATGGCTAACAACATACTTTTTTTTATAGCAAAAGTAAGATCTGGGTGTGAAGGGGTTTGGGGAAGGGTAGGTAAGATGCCCCCTCTATCGAACATAAGAACATAAGGAAGCTACAAGAGGCTATGAGACCTACACGTGCTGGCCCCTGTAAAACAAGGGGCAAACAATGTCCGTAAATAACACTAAAGTCGCCAGGAAAAACGTTTTTTTTTCGATGTACAGACGTGTGGTGGCGTTAATACTTACATTTCACATCCATGATTACAGGAAAGTTAGAAGGGGCTATCGGGGAGATTCTGTCATTTTGTGTCTTCATCTGTGTCATAGTATGGCTATAAATGAACAAATTACAAAAATATCAACCGAGTGGCGACGTTGATTACGGGCTACACAAGATCGCCCTAGTGGTTTTATGTTAGTGTCTTGCCGCCGTTGTAGTCGCGCGAAAAAAACGAGTAGTGAAATTGAAAAAACCGTCTATACTTGCAGATACAAAGCATAAAACAACGGTGAAACAGGGTAGATATACAGTCATGATATAAACTACTGTGTATCATCTTAATTAAGTGGCACATACACATCAGAAATGATGCTATAATTCGTAATAACGGATGGTGACTGGCGACATTAGAGCAGGTGGCGACTTTACTGTTATCTAGGGTACGTCACCAATGTCCCGTATTGTTTTAAAAGCCGCAGTATTACAGGTGTAGTTAAGGTTCTGCAAGTTATGTTTCTGTGGGCATCATGAACACAGTGACAGCCAATTTCCCTCCCCCACCAAACCCCCGATTTGCCACAGTCCCCCAGGCGTTGGGCGGGGAAAAGAAAATGGTGATTGGGAGTAAAATTTGGGTTTAAACTGCAGATTTACCCAAGACAAATAAAGGCTGCACCTAACAGGTTTGAAAATTTTGCCAAGTAGCTTGGTAGGGGAAATGCCGTTGTTAAGGCCAGACTCTTGATCAACAAGGCAACGCAACACTGGCCTGGGGTTCCATTGGCCTGCACCGCCTCGTCTGTGTCCTGCCCCTGGTGCAAGGATCCTGCCCTCTCCAACACTTGCTGCTGCAGTGTCCGCCCCACCACCACGCCCTCCACGTCACCACCTTTGTCCTGCTGGCGTCCACCACAACACAACACGGTGTGAGTGAGGCAGGAAGCAGGGTGTGGGCCCCGCAGGCAGGAGCAGAGTGTCAGGGCAGCGCGTGGCTCTCTGTGTGCTGACTGTCACCACTGTTGCAGGTGCTGAGGTCACAGTCCAAGCCGGCTGCTCCGCCCGGCACTGACCCGGCTCCCCCAGGGATCCCCGAGGTTCCCGCAGGACCGGTCTCGCGTGCTGGTGGAGTGTTGCTGCGGTGGAGGCTTTTGGGGCCGGGCAGCAGCATGAGTGGCCGGGAGCAGCAGGATCAGTCTGCCTCAGGGGTTGGGGGGAGGCACAGGGGTGATGGCAAGAATCACCTGGAGGCAGGCCCGCTCAGGCCACAAGGCACAAGTGAGCTGAAGTGCCAGCAGTGTGACAAAACATTCAAACACAAGAGAAGCTTGAGAGACATTCCTTGACACACAGTGGTGATAAGAATTATGAATTTTAGAGTGTGGGAAAAGATTTACTCAAAAGAGTCACCTCACCAACACACAAACCCCGACACACAGTGGTTTAAGAATCATGAAAGTTTAGAGTGTGGGAAAAAATTTTACTCATAAGAGTGACCTCACCAAACCACCCTGACACACAGTGATGTTAAAAATTATGATTGTTTTTGAGTGTGGGAAAAGATTTATTTAAAAGGGCAGCCTCACCAAACACACCCTGACACACAGGGTGGTTAAGATTATGAATGTTTAGAGTGTGGGAAAAAGATTTACTACAAAGAGTCACCTCAAACCCCACACACCCTGACACACAGTGGTGTTAAGAATTATGAATGTTTAGAGTGTGGGAAAAGATTTACTCAAAGAGTAACCCCAAACCGCACACCACCCCGAAACACCGTGGTGTTAAGAATTATAAAATGTTTAGATTGTGGGAAAGATTTACTCAAAAGAGTTTCCCTCACCAACACACCCTGACCACAGTGGTGTTAAGAATTATAAATGTTAGATTGTGGGAAAAGATTTACTCAAAAGAGTTCCCTCACTAAACACACCCTGACACACAGTGGTGTTAAGAATCATGAATGCCTGGAGTGTGGGAAAAGGTTTTATACCATTTCTGCACTCAACCAACACACCTTTAGACACACTGGCTTGCGGGAGTTCAAGTGTGATATTTGTAGCAAGTGTTTCAAGACAAAGAGTGATATTGCCAGCCACATGAAGATCCACTTTTGAGGTGGTGTGTTGTGTGGACAAGTGTGGTTGTACCCGTGCCTTGGGAGTGTGTCCTGTGTGGCAATGGGTGGGGGTGGTGGTGGGCAGTGTGTTACATGTGTGGGGGCAGCCGTGCCCTTGGTTCTGTGAGGTAGTAATGGCCCCAGCAGTTGTTGGGGTTGGCAGTGCAGGTGTACTTTCAAAAAATGTATCCAGGGTTTTAAAGGTTTCTCTGTTAATTGCCCTAAAAAACAGTCTTTCCACGCATAAGTTACCCTCCTATTTCCTGCAGGTCACATCTATGT
>JACEEZ010021870.1:78281-83281 GCA_016584305.1 Chionoecetes opilio | reverse complement strand
GTCAATAAAGAGTCTGTGAGAATTAAAGACGAGGAAAAATAGTGAGTGAAAAAAAATTTTTCAAGACCCTTGCGGAGAGAGAGAGAGAAAAAAAGGGAGAGAAGAGAGAGAGAGAGAGAGAGAGAGAGAGGAGAAGAGAGAGAAGAAAAGAAAAAGAGAGAAGAGAAGAGAAAGAAAGAGAGAGAGAGAGGAGGAACGGGTGTCTCTCATAAATTAAAAAAACATACATCTTATAGTACCATTCCTCTACATTTATAAACAAAAAACCTTGCCACCACATACCCCGGGGCTTATGTGGAAAGGCTGCGCCCCACTCGTTGCTCGGCTACGTGGCGGGGATAATCGTCTCCCCGCCAAAAAACGCGTGAAACACACTGAAAAACCCAAGGGAAAAAGATAGGGACGCCAAAACCCCACTAACGGGCCACTGAGTTTTTTAAGAAAAGAAAAAACTAAAAACAAAAGAGAATAAGGAAGCTCAAGGGGCCCGGGAGACCTACACGGGGTAGTTTGTTAATTAAAAACACTACCTAATCAACTTTTCATCCCCACCCAAAAATTAAATCTACTTTGTCTGAAATAATCTCCTTTTTTAAAGCCCCCTATGACCCCCCTAATCGGTCCCCCACCAGTCCGTAAGTACGAAGCACCCCCGCCTCAGATAAGTAAAATATGTGAGTATAAGTAATAACGTTGCGTCTTGTATAAGTAATTTTGGGGGCCCCGCCTACCCCCAGGGGCCCAGGGGCCACATTCGAGACGCTAACGTCCATGCTTCACGACCTAGGACATCCATCAGCTTTTTTTGGCATTCAGGGGGCAATTGTACGTACTTAAAACGTTAGAAACTTTAAACTTAAAGATGCCAAGGGGTGGTGTAGACTGTAAGGATAACATATAAAAAAATCTCATAAATTGAGTATATATATTTTTCGGGGCTCAAGAACAAACAGGGATATAAAAATAAATTAGGCCATAAAACAATCTCATGCGCTCGGGGTGAGTTTTTTTTGGGGGAGGGGGCCCGAGGGGTGAACGGCGGCATCTCACCCGGGGCCGTCGTCTCACCACACCGGGGGGTACGACTTTCGATGCCATACACCCCACCAGGGGCCCCCGCGCAGAAAAGGGTATGTCCTCCTCCTCTCCTTCCTCTTACCCTTTATTTTTCCCCTTTTTCCTATACCTAAGGGACCCTACCCATAACTACGTCCGGTTTTTTTTACATGGGTCATTGTGGGGTAAGGCGGGGTCGCCGGACTGACCTACGAAGGGAAAATACGGTTGGAAGAATTTCGATTTTATTTTGCGCAAAATTGATATTCCATTTCTATATTACTGGCTCTTTCGCGCTGACAACATATAGAGAAGCCTGATTAAGGGGCTGATGTGCAGGGGCTTCAAAACCCAAAAAAACAGGTCTAACAAGCCTCGTCAAAAGGAAGCAACGGTGGGTCTAATTGTCCCACCACTTCTTATTTTTAAAATGAGACTCTGCTGTGCTGTTTTCCTGGTTTAAACCTTTGCACATAAACCTCAATCAGGTTTCTCTATGTTGTAGCGAGCACGGAAATATAGCACCGGGAAATATCAATTTCCCCCAAAATAACTCAAAATTTTTCATCGCGTATTTTCCCTTTTTTGTGGTTGTACTATTCAGGGTTATGATATTTAAAAAAATCCTTATTGTTGAGTTCCTTTTGTTTCTTTCCTATAAAAGTAGTGTACATCATGGTTTAAGTTTCGTGACGAACCAATAAAATACCTTGGTCTATACCAACATCCCCAACCCTTTTGTTTTTGTTTTATCTTTTTACTCCACCCTAAAAAATTTTTCATAACCCCGGACATTACCCACCCTTCCTCATGGTACCGGGGACTGTCGTCTACCATTTTTTTATCCTACACAAATGGGAAAAAACTGCCGCGGTAATGGCTGGTTAATTTTGCTTTGTTTTTATCTTTTTACCCCATCCTAAAAAATTGCATAACCACGGTGAATTACCATCCTGCCTATGGTCCCCGGGTACTCCTGTTCCGAATGCTCGCCCCCTACAAAAATGGGGGAAAAACTCGCCGACGTATGGTTGGGTTGGGGGGTTAATGGCAAATTTTCGCGGCTTTTCAGAGACCAGCTATTTTTTTTTTGGCCTAAAATAGGTGCTTTTTTTCAATGGAGATAGTTTTATTTTGCGCAAACCCTTTAAAAAAAAAAAAAAAAAAAAAAAAATTAAAACCAAACCTAACCTTTATTTTAAAATAAAACCCTTACAAACCTTTAAACCCCCAAAAAGTATACCAAACCTAACCTTATGGGTTCCCATTAAAAACCCAAAAACCCAGATTCCGTGTTTTTAATGGAAAAGGTAGCCCACCATAAAACGGGTTATTTTTTTTTAAATTTTTTTTATAGGGTTTGCGCAAAAAAATATCCCTTAAACAAACACCATTGTAGGGCCAAAAAAAAAGTCGGGGTTTTCTGAAAAAGACCGCGAAAATCTCGTCCCTTATAACCAGGGTTTGGTTACCCTTAGGTTGGTAAAGGTCAGTTAGGTTAGTATTCTAATCAAAGGGAAAAAACTTTTTTTTTATGCATCATACTCCCCCTCCATACACACATTTTAAAACCCTTTATACATCCCCACATTCCCCCCCCATCTACTCTGTCATATGATTTTTGGGATTAGTCCGATGAAAACCGAACCACTTTGGGGGACGAAACTATTTTTTTCTGGGGTGTTTTTATGTGTTTTAAATTTAAACTGCTAACCGTTTCTGTCGCAAATTTTTTTTTTTTTTTTTTTTTCTTCTAAAAAGTAAGAAAAAAATTTAACCTAAACCCAACCCAACCCCTACCTAAACCCATACCACCAACCTTTCCAACTAAAAAAAAAAAAAAACAAAAACTATCCTTTACCAAAAAAAAAAATAATTAGTCAATAATAATTTTCAACGCTAATTTAACATGGTACTAATTCATTTTTTCAAAAAAAAATATATAAGTAATAAATAGCATCATCATCGGGAAAAATTTCCCGATTGATTTTTTATTTATTTAAAGCTAATTTTTGCTGCTTCCCCAATTCATTTATCAGATAACGAAAAATGCAAAAGGAAAGCTAATAAATTTTCGCTTTTATTGATACCCTTCCTGATAAAAATTTTCTCGCAAAATTTAAAAGGCGAAGAGTTAAATGAAAATTTAATTCTGCATATTTCTTCAAGTCTCGTAATGGCATTTCTTTAGGGTTTTTACTGTTTTTTTTTTTTGATTACTATAGAACAAAAAAATTTACAAGATTACAGTATACATATATCTGAAACCGTCGTATGATATCCTAGACCCTATTCTCTTTGTCGGGCGCCCCGCCGGCCCCCATGAGCCCCGCAAATTTAAAAAATTTTCGCGTGAAAATCCAGGTATACGTGGTCTTGAAAGGGCCCATAAAAAGGCTTATAAAAGCACTGTTACATAGAAAAAACTCCTCAGTCCTGACCCCACCTGTGTGGAATCTGGGACACCAATATCACCCCAAAAAACACAACCACTACAAAAACATAAAGATGCCCAATAATAATAGTGGCCCTCATTTTAGAAATTTAAATGAGAAAAAAAGTAAAATATTTGTATTGAATGAAACTTACGTTTTTGTGTGTGTGTGTGTAAAGCTTTTTAATGAAAACATGCGGTGTGTGTTTGGGTAAAGCTTTGAATGAAAACATGTGTGTGTTGTGTTGTAATCTTTAATGAAAACAGTGGGGGGGGGTGTGTGGTTAATGCTTTGAATGAATACGTTGTGTTGTGTGTAATGCTTTGAATGAATACATGTGTGTGTGTGTGTGTAATCATTGAATGAATGCATGTGTGGTGTAATGCTTTGAGAATACTGTGTGTGTGGTGTGTGTAATCTTTGAATGAAAAAATGTGTGTGTTGTGTTATGCATTTATGAATGCATTGGTTGTAAGCTTTGATGAATACATGTGTGTTTTTGTGTGGTTTTAAAGCATTGAATAAAGCATGTTTGTGTAATCTTTGAAAGAATCATGTGTTGTGGTGTGTAATGCATTTAATGAATACATGTGTGTGTTGTGTGTAAAGCTTGATGAATGCATGTTGTGTGTAAATCTTTGAAAAATCATGTGTTGTGTGTTTTTTGTGTTAATGCATTGAATGAAAGCATTGTTGTGTAATGCTTTGAAAGAAAACATTTTGGGGGGGTGTGTAATCTTGAATGAATGCATGTGTGTGTGTAATGCTTTGAATGATACATTGGTTGTAATGCTTTTAAAGAAAAACATGTTTGTGTGTGTGTAATGCTTGAATGATGCATTGTGTGTGTAATCTTTTAATGAAAACATGTGTGTTTGTGTGTGTAATGCTTGAAAGAATGATGTGTGGGGTAATGCATTAATGAATCTGTGTGTGTGTTGTGTGTGTAATGCTTTTAATGAACATGTGTTGTGTGTGTGTGTAAAGCTTTGAATAATACTGTGTGTGTGTGTGAATGCTTTGAATGAAACATGTGTGATGTGTGTGTGTGGTGTGTTGGTAAATGCTTTTTAAAAAACTGTGTGTGTGTGTGTGCGTGTGTGTTTTGTGGTGGAAAAAGGAAAACTGGAAAAGCGTACTTAGATATAAAAAAGAAATAGGGGGAACAGTTCACAATAGGGGGGTAAATGATTGAAATGGACTCGTTTCTTTGGTAGTTAGTGCGGAGTCATTTGGGAGCTTTAAAAGGAGGCTGGGCATGTTATGGGTGGGATGAAAGGGGTTTTAGGGAGTGTTAAGTAACAGGGAAAACATCGTGAGGTCTCACAGCCTCTTGTAGCTTCCTTATTTTCTTAGTTCTTTTGTGTATGTGTGTGTGAATGAAAAAAAAGGAGGATGACCCCATAAACAGCTTTTTAAAACCATTTACCTTTCGGCAAATTGGTGGTGATGACACACAACCACACACGCACATACATTCTAAAGCTATTAAAGGGGAACAGTTTTTTT
>JACEEZ010021870.1:63281-73281 GCA_016584305.1 Chionoecetes opilio | reverse complement strand
CGCTGCCTCCTTTTTGGCCATGGTAATGCCATCTGCAACATGAAGGTCCGCTGCAGTAATTGCAGCTTGCAGCGGTTTTCATGTTGCAGAGGGGTGTGCCCGGCCGGTGTCCTGCCTTCTTTGTGGTGGTGACCACCGCCCCACCAATAAGCAGTGCCCGGCTTACCTCCAGGCGGTGCAAGTGCAACAGCTCCAGCACGAGGCTACCTACTCCATGTCGGACGTGAAGCGGAAGCTGAGGGGCATCCACCCTGGGACCTTCCGTCCCAGGGGGCCCCCAGCACAAGAGCTGTCCTCCCCTACTCGGCACCTTCCCTGCCTTCCTGCTCCGGGGCCTGCCCCTGCCAGTCAGCCTGCTCCCAGGCCTGCCCCTGCCAAGCCACTGAGCCCCTCAGTTAACATTGTCCAGATGGCTGCTGGTTGCGTCACCCCCACCCGCCCACCCACTGCCAGTGGATCTTCTTCCCCAAAACCCCAAAGACGCCGACAGTCCCCCCGGCACCAGATCGTACCCGCCCTTAAACAAGGGCACAGACCCGCCTTCCTGCCGGAGGGGCCTTATCGGGAGGATGTGGAGGTGTCTTTCCATCCCCCTACACCCCTATCTCCTAGTCCCCCACCCCGTCCTGTTCCTTCCCTGCCTCCACAGCCTCAGTCCCGTGCCCAGCCGCCAGCAGCCCAGCAGCCCCTGCCCTCACTGGGCAGTGCTAGCCTAGCGCCCCCTCCTCCTTCTCAAGCCCAGCATGCTTCGGGCTTTGCATGGTCAGCCTTCATTAAGGGAATTGCACCCATTGCACTTGATTTCTTTAATCTCTTTATATCAGGTTCCTGCCTTCGAGACTGCCTCATTTGATGCCTGCCAGGCCTCATTACCTTCTTTATGTCACTCACGCAGTGAATCCTTTACTCCCCTCCCACTTCATCTTCTGGAACGCCCGGTCTCTGTACCGGAAACTTCCAGTCTTTAAAACCACGCTCTCATCATACGCTCCCCTAGTTGTTGGCGTCTGTGAGACGTGGCTCACAGACGCATTCTCCCCCTCCTTTCCCAACTATGCTTCCTACAGGATGAACAGGGGGACCGGCGGGGCAGGAGGCGGCCTGCTGCTGCTGGTCCACCAATCCCTCCCTTCTAGCCCTCTCACTATCACTCCTTTCCCTGGAGGTGGCCTGGAGCATCTGGGGGTGACTGTTACCTTTGATTCAGGGCCCCTTCAGGTTCTTTTAATTTACAACCCATGTTTAGATATAACCCTTCAGGAATTCCAGCACTTGTTCTCTCAGCTTTCCTCCCCAGCTTTAATAATGGGTGATTTTAATGCCCATCATGAGGTCTGGGAACTGGCCCTCCCCAGGAGCCGAAGAAACCGCTCGGGCAGGTCCCTCTCGAGCTTTCTGGCGGACAGTGTTTCTTTATCTCTCCTTACTCCACTTGGCCTCCCTACCAGGACTGATCCAGTTTCAGGGAACTCCTCCACCTTGGACCTCTGCCTGGGTAATGGCCCCCTCCTCCTCACCACTGTCACAACTGGCCCTTACATGGGGAGCGACCATCTTCCTGTTGTAATTTCCTTCCCTTCAGTACCACCACCCCCTCCCCCTTCACGCAGACCTCGTTGGTCCTTAACCAAAGGAGACTGGGGCTCTTTTCAATCAGAATTAAATTCACTTACCCCTCCCATTACCCTCCCTCCATCAGATATAATTCAATACCTCATGGTCACCCTGGTGGACGTGGGGTCCCACCACTTTCATTTAATCACTTCCCACCCCTCCCGCTCTTTCCGGGTCCCCTGGTGGTCCCGGAAGTGTGCGGCAGCCCTTCAGGCCAAACGCCACGCCTTTACTGCGTGGCGTAAGAACCCCATTCCCTTGCTCCGTAGTCGCTTTCGTTTATTGGAGGCCCGATGCAAACGTGTTATTCTTGATGAGAAATGTTCTGCATGGGCCTCCTTTTGTGCTTCCCTGTCCTTCTCCTCCTCAGTCTCCCGGGCTTGGTCCTTTTTCAGGAAGATGGTCCACCCTCAGCCCCCCTTCACTTTCCCGTTAACTAGTAATGGTGCCCTCCTCATCACCGATGCCGACAAAGTCGAGTGCCTTGCCTCCCACATTCACACTACACTCAGCTCTCCAGACCCCGTACCCCCACCTGTGTTACCCCCTTCCACACCGGCCATACAATTAGCACTGCTATAACCCCCCAGGAGCTCTCCTCTGCTTTACACGCACTGTCCGCTGGGAAGGCAGCTGGACCGGACAACGTCCCGAACGAGTTTCTTCGCCGCCTCCCAGATGCTCTGGCCCGCCTCCTCCTGGACGTCTTCAACGCCAGCTGGCTGTCGGGGACGTTCCCTTCTGTGTGGCGTCATGCCATCACAATTCCTATTCTTAAGCCTGGCAAGGCTCCGTCTGAGGCTTCCTCCTATAGGCCCATTAGCCTTCTCTCTAATCTTAGTAAAGTAGTAGAACAAATAGTACGGTGTAGGTTGACATGGTGGTTGGAACACAAACACCTTCTTCCATCAAATATGTTCGGGTTTCGTCTTCACCGGGGCACCCTGGATGCCCTGCTCCAGCTGGAGCACCACATACAGGAAGGATTTACCCACAAACAATTCACGCTAGTAGCCTTTATTGACCTCCAAGCAGCTTTTGACACCTCCTCCCATAATGCCATCATTGAAAAACTTGCCCGCCTGGGACTGCATGGCTCCCCTCTCCAATGGGTTAAATCCTTCCTGTCTTCCAGGTCCTCTCTGGTGATCGGGAACACCCATTCCAGGTCTTACCCGGTCACCAGAGGCGTCCCACAGGGTTCTCCCCTCAGTCCTGTCCTCTTCAACATCTTGCTTTCAGACTCCCTGCTCTCCATGCACACATGCACTCATCTATGCTGATGACATCTCTCTCATTTGCTCTGCTCCCACTATCCAGGAGGCTCAAGACCATCTTCAATGTGGGCTTGATGCCGTCCACTCATGGACCACCCGGGCAGGGTGAAACTGGCGATCGCGAGTTCAACTTGCGTGGACAAGACCGTGGGTGAATGAATGACACACACACACACACACTCTCTCTCTCTCTCTCTCTCTCTCTCTCTCTCTCTCTCTCTCTCTCTCTCTTCACCATAATAACCAGAATTCCCACTCCTTAAAAACAATAACCAGCGAAAACAAACGGATGCAGTCAGTTCGTACACAAGTTGTTTCGTACACCAGTAGATTCGTACACAAAAGTTGTTTCGTAGTCTATATGAAACCGTAGTCGTTTCGTACACTCAGCTCAGAGTTGAACTTGATTACTAGAGGTATGATTCGACACCAGGTATGTACGAAAATACTCAAAATCAGTGTACGAAACAACTAACAAAACCTGGGGTACGAATTAACTTGTGTACGAACTCCCTGTAACCAAACAAACATAGGAGTATAGGAGTCAATCACAAGTCAATAAGGCGCACCTCAAATACCTCTCCACACGGTACCTGGAACTGTCGCCGATTGGAACACTCGCCGCCGTCGTCGAGTGTTTCAATTCTTGATATTACAGGACCCAATATATAGGCTACATTCAATCAGGATTTACCCGTGTTTCTGTATTCAGGGATGAAATACCAGCAATAGCTTGATCAGTTAGGTTAAGAATTGGGTACCATTAGACAATTTTTTGTGAATTTAAGCAATATTTTATAGCTATGACCTGATTAGTATCCTTGTCCACTAACTAGTGTGCTATATTCAGTTACTTTTTGTAATTTTATGGCTAACAACATACATATTTTTATAGCAAAAGTAAGATCTGGGTGTGAAGGGGTTAGGGGAAGGGTAGGTAAGATGCCCCCTCTATCGAACATAAGAACATAAGGAAGCTACAAGAGGCTATGAGACCTACACGTGCTGGTCCCTGTAAAACAAAGGGCAAACAATGTACCGTAGAAAACACTAAAGTCGCCAGGACAACGTATTTTTCGATGTACAGACGTCTGGTGGCGTTCATACTTACATTTCTACATCCGTGATTACAGGAAAGTTAGAAGGGGCTATCTGGAGAGTCTGTCATTTTGTGTCTTCATCTGTGTCATAGTATGGCTATAAATGAACAAATTACAAAAATATCAGCAGGTGGCGACGTAATTGATAACGGGCTACACTAATATCGCCAGTTAATGTTTATGTTCTGAGTGTCTTGTCGCCGTTGTCGTCGCGCGAAAAAGAACGAGTAGTGAAATTGTAAACCGTCTATACTTGCAGATACAAAGCATAAAACAACGCTGAAACAGGGTAGATTATACAGTCACGATATAAACTACTGTGTATTATCTTAATTAAGTGGCACATACACATCAGTAGTGATGCTATAATTCGTAATATATGGATAGTGGCTGGCGACATTAGTGCAGGTGGCGACTTTACTGTTATCTAAGTTACGTCACCAATGTCCATGTATTGTATTAAACCGCAGTATTACAGGTGTAGTTAAGGTTCGGCAAGGTTATGTTTCTGTGGGCATCATGAACCAGTGACAGCCAATTTCCCTCCCCCACCCAAAAACCCCCGATTTGCCACAGTCCCCAGGCGTTGGCGGGGAAAAGAAAATGGTGATTGGGAGTATTGGTTGAAACTGCAGATTTACCCAAGACAAATAAAGGCTGCGACCTAACAGGTAGAAAATGTGCCAAGTAGCTGGTAGGGGAGTGCCGTTGTTAAGGCCAGACTCTTGATCAACAAGGCAACGCAACACTGGCCTGTGGGTTCCATTGGCCTGCACCGCCTGCGTCTGTGTCCTGCCCCTGGTGCAGGATCCTGCCCTCTCCAACACTTGCTGACCTCCTATTAATGTACTACCAGGCGGAAATCAGGTCTAAATTATCATACGGTAGCAGCATCTATGACTCGGCAGCGCCTTCTACCATCAGAAAGCTGGACATTCTGCAAAATGCAGCCCTAAAGATATCCATGGGGGCAATGAGATCCTCCCCAGTCATCGCCCTTCACGCGGAGAGCGGCATCCCCCCACTGCAGGTGCACAGGAGAACGGTCCTGTGCCAACACTACCACCACATCATGTCCCTGCCACCAACCCACCCCCTCGCCGCACTCTTATGCCACCTCTGGTGTAGATCATCACACCCCAGTCTGGCTTCCTGGAGCACGTCAGCCTCTAATAATCCGTGCACTGCTGGCCCACTCAGTGCTGCACCTGCCTCCACCCCTCTACGACCACCAGCCCCACACTCCCCAGTCCCACCCTGGCACGACATTCTCATATGGTTGCCCTGCATATCCCTGACCTTCCTCCCAAACACTCAGCTGGCATCGTGGCAGCAACACTCTTCCGAGAACTGGACCTGTCCCTCTACCACCATCACCTCAAGGTCTACACTGACGGCTCCCACTCCCCTACCCTTCCTTCTACTGGCGCTGCCATCTACGATCCCCGCTCTAACCTCTGTAAGACATGGAGGCTGACGTCCTGACGGCGGAGCTTTTCGCCATCCGCCAGGCCCTGGCTTACCTCAACACCACCTACACCTGTACCAGGGCTGTGATCTACACGGACTCTCTCTCCTCCCTCCATCTCCTCCTCTCCCGTCGCCCGGCATCCTCCACTGTCCTCGCACACACCCTTCAACGGCTACTCCTCTCCCTCACGTCAGTGGGCTGGAAGATCACCCTGCAGTGGGTGCCTTCCCACTGCAACATCCGGGGCAACGAGGTTGCTGATGCTGCCGCCAAGATGGCACTCTCGGAGGTATGCATCACCCCCCTCCCGCTGCCGCTCTCCACCGCCAAGCGTCTAATCTCCAAAAAATGCCGCTCCGCCTGGGATAGGTCGCTCGGCGCCGCCCTCCGTGCCACCTCCATGGGTCAATACCGCACAGACTCCTCCCCGCACCCATGGATAAGACAAACGTCCCGCGTCTTAGACGTCGCCCTCACCCGCCTGAGGATCGGTCACACAACACTCACAGCACACCTGCACCGCCTGCACCTCACACCCACCCGCACTGCCCTGCTGCAGGAACGTCCCGGAGTCCATTGAGCACTTCCTGCTGCAGTGTCCTCGCTGCCACTACCACCGACAACTTCTACGTGGTCACCTCATCGCCCTGAAGGTCACCACCTTTGACCTGCCCACCCTGCTGGCCGCCGCTGCCGTCCACCCATCACAACGCCCCGCCGTCATCCGCCTCACCTGTGCCTTCCTGAGGAAGACTAATCAACTCTCGAGACTGATTACTTCACGGCTGTAGCCTACACCAGGGCGAATATCGTCGACTTCGACATCACTGCCCTTCAACAACAACAACAACTTGCTGCTGCAGTGTCCACGCCCACCACCACGCCCTCAACGTCACCACCTTTGTCCTTCTGTCGTCCACCACAACACAACACGGTGTGAGTGAGGCAGGAAGCAGGGTGTGGGCCCCGCAGGCAGGAGCAGAGTGTCAGGGCAGCGCGTGGCTCTCTGTGTGCTGACTGTCACCACTGTTGCAGGTGCTGAGGTCACAGTCCAAGCCGGCTGCTCCGCCCGGCACTGACCCGGCTCCCTCAGGCATCCCCGAGTGTTCCCGCAGGACCGGTCATCGCGTGCTGGTGGGAGTGTTGCTGCGGTGGAAGCTGTGGGGCCGTGCAGCAGCATGAGTGGCCGGGAGCAGCAGGATCAGTCTGCCTCAGGGGTGGGGAGGCACAGGGGTGATGGCAAGAATCACCTGGAGGCAGGCAGCTCAGGCCACAAGGCACACAGTGAGCTGAAGTGCCAGCAGTGTGACAAAACATTCAAACGCAAGAGTAAGCTTGAGAGACATTCCTTGACACACAGTGGTGTCAAGAATTATGAATGTTTGGAATGTGGGAAAAGATTTACTAGAAAGAGTGACCTCACCATACACTCCCTGGCACATAGTGGTGTCAATAATTATGAATGTTTAGAGTGTGGGAAAAAATGTACTAGAAAGAGTGACCTCACCAAACACACCCTGACACACAGTGGTGTTAAGAATTATGAATGTTTAGAGTGTGGGAAAAGATTTACTGAAAAGGGTACCCTCACCAAACACACCCTGACACACAGTGGTGTCAAGAATTATGAATGTTTTGAGTGTGGGAAAAGATTTACTCAAAAGATTGACCTCACCAAACACACCCTGATACACAGTGGTGTTAAAAATTATGAATGTTTAGAGTGTGGGAAAAGATTTACTAAAAAGAGTTCCCTCACCAAACACACCCTGATACACAGTGGTGTTAAAAATTATGAATGCCTGGAGTGTGGAAATTTTTTTTATACCATTTCTAAACTCAACCAACACACCTTTAGACACACTGGCTTGAGGGAGTTCAAGTGTGATATTTGTAGCAAGTGTTTCAAGACAAAGCCTGATATTGCCAGGCACGTGAAGATCCACTTTTGAGGTGGTGTGTTGTGTGGACATGTGTGGTTGTACCCGTGCCTGTGGCAGTGTGTCCTGTGTGGCAATGGGTGGTGGTGGTGGTGGGCAGTGTGTTACATGTGTGGTGGCAGCCGTGCCCTTGTGTTCTGTGAGGGAGTAATGGCCCCAGCAGTTGTTGGGTTGGCAGTGCAGGTGTGACTTTCAATAAATGTATCCAGGGTTTTAAAGGTTTCTCTGCTGATTGCCTTAAAAAACAGTCTTTCCACGCATAAGTTACCCACCTATTTTCTGCAGGTCACATATATGTATATCGCATAAACCTTACTCTGTCTCTTCATCATTGGACTGCAACAGAAAAAGTGATGACATCTGCATTTAGGGGATCGTCTTAATGTTATTTATCATTTGCGCCAGCTGTTGTAGGGGTTAGAAATACTCCTTTTGATGAGAACGAATCCTTCCTTTTAACCCCTTGAGGACCAGAACGTAATTTCCATTGTCATTTGACCACCATTAGATATTTTTTGATGAATATAACCAATGTTTTTATAGCCATGACCTGTTTAGTATCCTTGCCCACTAACTAATTTGGTATATTTAGTTAGTTTTTGTAATTTTATGGCTCGACATTGTCGACAATATACAATTTTATATACTAGCAAGGGAAAGATCTGGGTGTGAAGGGTTAACACTCCCTAAATATACAACAATAATAAAAATGGTGACGTTTTGGGTAGCTTTCGAGCAGACCAGACCATTTAGCAGACCTTATCATAATTCAAGGCAACTATTTAACTTGACTGAGATGTCCTTTTAAATATCCTTGAAAGCCCTGTTTTCAAGGCTTTCCTTTCCTTTTATTTCCTTTTAAGTTTTTAAGTTTTTTGAATTTTCTTGTAAGCTTAACCCTCTGAGACCTAGACCGTAATTTCCATTGTAATTTTGCTACCATTAGATGTTTTTTTTTTTTAGTAAATATAAGCAATATTTTATAGCTGACCTGCTTAGTATCCTTGTCCACTAACTAATTTAGTATATTCAGTTACTTTTTTAGTAATATAATGGCTCGACAACATATAATTTTGTATAGCCAAGGAAAGATCTGGGTGTGAAGGGGTTCAAGCCTACGGGGAGGGTGATGGCTGGCGATCACGAGTCCAGTGCTTTGTTAAGACCATGGTGAATAACACACACACACACACACACACCGCCTGCATCATCTAATCGTTAAGAGCTTCTAGTCTGGCCATTGTGTGGTCGGGCGTTCGCTCCTCACTCGCTTCCTTGGATTTTTCACTGACAAATGCGGGCGGTTACTGTCCCCCTTGAGTAAGTGGATGGGGGTGTGTGGTGTGTGAGGTCCCAGCATTGCCCAAAGATCGGTAATAATCAGCTCCAAGCTCGCACTGGGAGGGTTAAGGATATTTAGGGAGGTTGAAACTGGCGATCGTGAGTTCAACTTGCGTGGACAAGACCGTGGGTGAATGAATGACACACACACACATACTCTCTCTCTCTCTCTCTCTCTCTCTCTCTCTCTCTCTCTCTCTCTCTCTCTCTCTCTCTCTCTCTCTCTCTCTCTCTCTCTCTCTCTCTCTCTTCCACCATAATAACCAGAATTCCCACTCCTTAAAAACAATAACCAGTGAAAACAAACAGATGCAGTCAGTTCGTACACAAGTTGTTTCGTACACCAGTAGATTCATACACAAAAAAGTTGTTTCGTAGTCTATATGAAAAAATATTCGTTTCGTACTACACGCAGCTCAGAGTTGAACTTGATTACTAGAGATACGATTCGACACCAGGTATGTACGAAAAAACTCAAAATCAGTGTACGAAACAACTAACAAAACCTGGGTACGAATTAACTTGTGTACGAAACTCCCTGTAACCAAACAAACATAGGAGTATAGGAGTCAATCACAAGTCAATAAGGCGCACCTCAAATACCTCTCCACACGGTACCTGGAACTGTCGCCGATTGAACACTCGCCGCCGTCGTCGAGTGTTTAATATTCTGATATACTGGACCCAATATATAGGCTACATTCAATAGGATTAGCCGTTGGTTTTGTATTCAGGGATGAAATACCAGCAATAGCTTGATCAGTTAGGTTAAGTTAGGTACCAATGTCCAGGTTAGGTTAACATTTCCACGTCGGCGAGAGTTCTAGGTTGTTGTTTCGGCGAAAATTCCCATCGACGACAGTTCCATAAACCCTCCACACAGACACCCGGCCACCCCCACCACACACCCTACCACATTAACCACAGCCCCCACCATACACTACCACATTAACCACAAACCCCACCACACACTACCACATTAACCACAGCCCCCACCACACACACTACCACATTAACCATAGCCCCCACCACACACCCTACCACATTAACCACACACCCTATCACATTAACCACAGCCTCCACCACATTAACCACAGCCCCCACCACACACTCTACCACATTAACCACACACCCTATCACATTAACCACAGCCTCCACCACATTAACCACAACCCCCACCACACAATGTTGACGTGCAGCAAGGAGACACGGCCACAGATCATAACGGAGCCCCATCCAAAAATAGATGATATGAGG
>JACEEZ010021870.1:55000-62280 GCA_016584305.1 Chionoecetes opilio | reverse complement strand
GGGATAGGCGGTGAAGCAGAGAAACTTAATGAAGGCAAGGCAACGAGGATGACAGGCTGATTATAAATGGTGGTAACAGAGTCATTAATAAATATGAGGTAGGCAGGAGTTTATGGAAGGGGGTGGCTGTACCCCATTGCCTGTATGGGTCAGAAGTGACTCAGTACAGGGAAGGAGACATCATGCACTTGGAAAAGACTCAGAACATAGTAGGCAGATGGGGACTAGGAGCTTGTAGGAGCACTGCCGTAGAGGCCATAAGGGGAGACATGGGATGGAGCACCTTCAGGGAAAGGATAATTAAAGGAAAACTGGTGTTCCACAAGAAAATAGAAAGACTTAGTGATGATAGATGGGCAAAGAAAATATCCCAGGAAAATAGATCAAGTTCCACCTGCAAGAAGGAACTAGAGAGATGGAAAAGGAGAGAAACTGTGGGAGGGGAATGGGACAGGATGGAGATAATAGATATCAAAAAGAAAATTGAGAATAATGGGCTAGTTAAATGGCAGGAAGGAATGGCCAGGAAATCAACGTTGCAGTGGTACAGGTGGAAACAGAAACCAGAGGGGGTGACCTGGCATGTAGGAGACTGGGGTAGTAAGTTAATTACTCTATAAAGCAAGAACAGACAACTTGGAAGTCAACGGAAGGAACAGGGAACTGGAGAACCAGAATTGTAGCTGCAGGGTAGGAGAGAAAGAAACTGTAGAACATTTCATTGTGGAATGCAACAAGTATAGGAGTCAGAGGGAAAAGCTTATAGCGTCAATAGTAATAGTCCTAGGCAGAGAGGAGTGGGACAGGAGACTAGAGCAGAAAGACGGGGCCCTGTGTACGGTGTTAGGGCTGTATGGGGACAGAAAGGAAACTGAAAGTATTGTAAACCTCACCAAAGTGTTCCTAACGCAGTGTTGGGAGATCAGAACACAAAATAGACAATGAATTAGGATGATAATCAAAGGATTGAAAACTGATCAAAATGTCTTTCCCAGGTGAAATAAACAGGGGAAGAGTTAACAAGTTTTGTTAACGAAGGAGACGAAGTGGAAGAGGACCTATGAGCGATACTAAGCGACTAAGGTCACAAGAAGAAGAAGAAGAAGAAGAAGGCCTGGGGGTTCCATTGGCCTGCACCAATAGATAACATATTATCGGGAGGGAGATATTACTAAGCTAGAGAGGACACAGAACATTATGGGTAGATGGAGATTGGGAGCCCCAACCAGCACAGCTGTGGAGGCCATTCGAGGAGATATGGGGTGGAGCACCTTCAGGGAAAGGATTTTAAAAGGGAAACTTAATATGCTGAAGAAAATAGAGGGACTTAGTGAGGATAGATGGGTGAAGCAGATTCTGAAGGAGGTTGGGACAAGCTCAACATGGATAAAGGAATTAGAGAGGTGGAAAAGGAGGGAAAACTTAGTAGAAACCTGGGACAGGATAAGAACCAAGGAGGTGAAGATAAGAATAGAAGACAATGGGCTAGCGAGGTGGAGAGCAGGTATGGAGGGTAAATCCACGTTAAAGTGGTACCGCAAGAAAGAAAAGCCTGAGGCACTTCACTGGCATGTAGGTGATTGGGGAAGCAGGCTGCTGGTGAAGGCAAGAACAGGAACGCTAGAGGTGAAGGCGAGGAGTAGAGATGGACAAGACCAGGCCTGTAGCTTTTGTAGAGGAGCAGTAAGAGAAACTACAGAACACCTAATAATAGAGTGTGGTAGGTATGAGCAGGAGAGGAGGAGGCTGGTACAATCCATAGTAGGAGTGATAGGGGAAGGAGAATGGGAGAGAAGGATGCACGAGGTGGATGGGGGAATCCTTACTGTGCTAGGACTGTATGGCAGTAAGGAAGAGAGAAAGCAAATTGTAGAGATAACTAAGGTGTTTTTGAAGAAGGCTTGGGAGGAAAGATTGCGTGGGAATGTAGAAGATGTCTAGGAGGGTAGGTGATAGGAGGGACTTATATCTATGTATATACTGCCCTGTTGTGCCCTTCTCTCCCCACAGGTGGCAGAGAAAGAAAGGCACACAGAGAGGCAAGAAGGAAGATGTATGTTAAGTTCGACCTCGAGCTTGACAGAGGACCTACAAAGCGATAATAAGCAAAAAAAGGTCACAAGAAGAAGAAGAAGAAGACCGCCTGCGTCTGTGTCCTGCCCCTGGTGCAGGATCCTGCCCTCTCCAACACTTGCTGCTGCAGTGTCCACGCCCACCACCACGCCCTCAACGTCACCACAACACAACACGGTGTGAGTGAGGCAGGAAGCAGGGTGTGGGCCCCGCAGGCAAAAGGAGCAGAGTGTCAGGGCAGCGCGTGGCTCTCTGTGTGCTGACTGTCACCACTGTTGCAGGTGCTGAGGTCACAGTCCAAGCCGGCTGCTCCGCCCGGCACTGACCCGGCTCCCTCAGGCATCCCCGAGGGTTTCCGCAGGACCGGTCATCGCGTGCTGGTGGGAGTGTTGCTGCGGTGGAGGCTGTGGGGCCGGGCAGCAGCATGAGTGGCCGGGAGCAGCAGGATCAGTCTGCCTCAGGGGTGGGGAGGCACAGGGGTGATGGCAAGAATCACCTGGAGGCAGGCAGCTCAGGCCACAAGGCACACAGTGAGCTGAAGTGCCAGCAGTGTGACAAAACATTCAAACGCAAGAGTAAGCTTGAGAGACATTCCTTGACGCACAGTGGTGTCAAGAATTATGAATGTTTAGAGTGTGGGAAAAAATTTGCTAGAAAGTGTAACCTCACCACACACACCCTGACACACATTGGTGTTAAGAATTATGAATGTTTAGAGTGTGGGAAAAGATTTACTCAAAAGATATCCCTCACCACACACACCCTGACACACAGTGGTGTTAAAAATTATGAATGTCTAGAGTGTGGGAAAAGATTTACTACAAAGGGTTCCCTCACCACACACACCCTGATACACAGTGGTGTTAAGAATCATGAATGCCTGGAGTGTGGGAAAAGGTTTTATACCATTTCTGAACTCAACAAACACACCTTTAGACACACTGGCTTGCGGGAGTTCAAGTGTGATATTTGTAGCAAGTGTTTCAAGACAAAGAAGGATATTGCCAGCCACATGAAGATCCACTTTTGAGGTGGTGTGTTGTGTGGACAAGTGTGGTTGTACCCGTGCCTGTGGGAGTGTGTCCTGTGTAGCAATGGGTGGTGGGCAGTGTGTTACATGTGTGGTGGCAGCCGTGCCCTTGTGTTCTGTGAGGGAGTAATGGCCCCAGTAGTTGTTGGGTTGCCAGTGCAGGTGTGACTTTCAATAAATGTATCCAGGGTTTTAAAGGTTTCTCTGCTGATTGCCTTAAAAAACAGTCTGTCCACGCTTAAGTTACCCTCCTATTTTCTGCAGGTCACATATATGTATATCGCATAAACCTTACTCTGTCTCTTCATCATTGGACAGCCGCAGGAAAAGTGATCACAACTGCATTTAGGGGATCGTCCGCCATAAATTTTCTATTAAATTTTGAAAATATCGAAAAATTCAGAAAAATTGGAGGTACATGGTCCATGCACCTTTCATCTTGTGCGTGAAGAAATGTTACAGCAAAATTCGTAACAATAAATGAATCACAGCTCTTTATCTTGGCACCAATGAAAGAAGTGGTGTCGCCTGCTACTTTTGCGTTCAGACAAATAATCAGTCGTGGGCGTTGCGATAAGTAAAGCGATAATGCGATAAAGCGATAATATCGCTTTAACCGAAAATTTACCGCTTATCGTTTATCGCAAGACCGGAAAAACTTATCGCTTATATTTATCGCTTTCAAATTTCCCGCGATAAATCCAGCGATAAAGTAGAAGACGAAAAACCGTTACGGCGGGAGGTTACAGGCTCATTGTTACGCGGCAAACAGATGCGGCCAGGCGCCTGGCGGCCCGCGCTTCTGTTGTCAGTTTCTTTGAATAGCCCCCCAAACTGGACGCATCTGATCTCAGCTCTGTGTTTCATTGTGCTACCAGCGATCCAAAGCTTCTTTGTGTGTTATAACTTATATATACTTAATTCTTATTGTATATTGCTATCTTAACTAAATATCTAATTAATATATATTAGTTTTATATATTTTTTGCGTTTTGAGGTGCGCCTCGCACGTTCATTCATCTCGCGCGCACATTAAACTCTGTGGCCCCCAACATGAAGGAAGAAATCTTCCAGAGGATTGTGAAGGAGATGAAGGCGCTCATCAGGCAAGAGACAGAAGAGAGAGACAACAGCCAGGACATGGAGGCAATGGAGGAGCATGAGGAGGTCAGCGCCGACCCATTTGCAGAGCTGTGTGACACAACCCAGGCTGACCAGGAGGACGACCTGGAAGAGGACATCAAGAAGGAGCTGCTGGCTTGGAAGAGGAGCAAGGAGGTAATAAGACTATTGTGCTTAAAACTTATTGCTTTGTTCTTACATACTAGCAAATGTAATGTTGCGATAAAATGTTGCGATAATTGCGCTAACAAATGTAATATTGCGATAATATAAATTAAATATTTGTAATTGTTGCAGGCAACACTGAAGAAGTCGCACTTCCCAGCAAAGTATAGGGACCAGTGGGTGACCCTCTTCATCAAGTACAACACTGGGATCCCAAGCTCAGCAGCAGTGGAGCGATTATTCAGCACAGCTGGGGACGTCCTGAGGCCAAAGAGGGCGTGCCTCAGTGAGGACAACTTTGAGTACCTGGTGTTTCTGAAGGGAAACCTCCACCTCCTCAAGCAGAAGTTCAAGGTGCCAAGGGGGGTGGATGAGGAGGATGAGGAGATGTTTTAAATTGTTGTATTTGTGTTTGTGATGTTGTGCTGTGATAGTTTTGTTAATTTGTCTTCATTAAATGTTGTTATAAAGTAATAAAATGTTAATTTCGGGTCCTTTAGTCTTTTATTAAGTAATATATTGTGTTTTAAGTGTAAAAAAGAGGTTTTTAAATGCATAAGTAGCAAAAATAGAGTATTTTTGGATTTATCGCTTATCGCTTTAAGGTATTTTGGAAATTTATCGCTTTATCGTTATAGGACTTAGCGGAAAAAATTATCGCTTTATCGTTATCGCTTTATCGCAAAATTTATCGCTGCCCACCACTGCAAATAATGCCTTTCATTTCATTTAGTGAGATTGAATAAAGGTCAATTATGTCCCTTCACACCCAGATCTTTCCTTTGCTATATGAAATCGTCTGTTGTCGAGCCATAAAATTACGAAAAGTCACTAAATATACCAAATTAGTTAGTGGACAAGGATACTAAACAGGTCATATCTCTAAAATATTCCTTATATTCACTAAAAATCGTCTAATGGTACCCAAATTACAATGGAAATTACGTTGTGGGTGTGAGGGGGTTAAGAACATAAGAAAATAAGGAAGCTACAAGAGGCCGGGAGACCTACACGTGGTAGTTCCTGTTACTTAATATCTACAGCCACCTTTCATCCCCATCCATGAAATCTAGCCTCCTTTTAAAACACCGTATATATACAATAACAATAAAAATGGTGACGTTTTGAGTGGCTTTCGAGCAGACCAGACCATTTAACAGGCCTTATCATAATTCAAGGCAACTATTTAACTTTAATTGGTTTATTGGTTTGATAACTGGTCTGTATTCTGGGACTGAGAGTGCTGTGAAGTGTGGGGCAGGTGTATCCAGCTTCTTTCCTGTGAATACAGAAGTGAGGCAGGGGTGCGTCCTTGCCCCATCACTTTTCAACGCTTGTATGGACTGGGTATTGGACAAGGTTGTAGATCAAAGTGATTGTGGAGCATCCGTCGNAGTAACAGACACCAGGGACCTATTGGCCATAGCGAGGGTTTTGCTGAATACATCTATAACTATCAACTACTTGTAAGAAAAACAGTTGGAAAATGATACCATGTCCCTAAAGAGGATAGGAACATGGAAGTTTCATAGTGCAGAATGATAGGATATGAAAAATATTAACTACAACTACCACTACCACTACAACTAATCGATACGGGGGACTAGATACGAATTTGCCTATCAATACCATTTACTTTACAGTGCGCGTCAAGTCTGTTTTTTAATGTAGTTATTGTGTTGGCTCCGACAACATTTGCTGGTAAATTGTTCCATCGATCAACGACTCTAACATTGAAATAATTTTTACGGAGATCCGGTGATGCAGCGTTGACCGTTTAGTTTTAAACCATTATTTCTTGTTGTCACTTGAGTTGAAAGCTCGAATAGGTTCTCTTGATTAATGGACATCAAAACCTTTTAGGATCTTAAAGGTTCCTATCAAGTCCCCACGGATTCTACGATCCTTTAAGGAAAACATATTAAGTTTCCGCAGTCTCTCTTCATAAGATGAATTTCGCAGAGATGGAATTTGTTTGGTTGCTCTTCTTTGCACTGATTCCAATTTGGCTTGATCTTTACGAAACAGGGCGACCAGAATGAACGGCATATTCCAAGTGCGGCCTAACCAAGGACGTGTATAATTGTTGTCATTACTTTCGGAGTTTTATGTTCAAAGTTACGTTTAATAAAGCCCAACATCATATTTGCCTTTTTACTGGCAGCTAGGCAATGCGGACTGGTTTTCAGATCATTACTGATGATGGACACCTAAATCCTTTTCCTGCTGTACTTCAGTTAACGATTTATTTTGCATTTGATAGTTATATTTGAGGTTATCGTTGCCTATATGCATTACTTTACATTTATCGGAATTGAATTTTAATAGCCATTATCACTCCAATCTGATAGTTTGTCGAGATCACTTTGTATGAGTTCGCAGTTTTCTCTAGTATATGCTTAACCGCCTAATTGGTGTCATCTGCAAATTTTGATATTTTAGATACAAGTCCGCAGTCCAGATCGTGATATATATCAGAAAAAGAGTAGGACCCAGACCGAGCCCTGAGGCACCCCCACTAGTGACATCTAACCAATCAGATGCCTCACCATTTATTACTACCCGTTGTTTACGATTGAAAGCCAATCGCCAATCCATGAACATAATTGCTCTCCTATGCCATGTGCCCTTAGCTTGGTCAACAGTCGCTTATGTGGAACTGTATCGAAGGCTTTCTGAAAATCAAGGTATATTACATCGAGGGAATTTTAGCGTCCCAGTTTGAATAAATGACATTAAAAAAAATCCAGTAGGTTTGTTAAGCAGGATCTCTTATTTCGAAATCCATGCTGGGAGTTTAGTATAGAGTTATTTTCATCGAGAAAAGACACTATGGAGAAGGAGGAGGAGGAGGAGGGGAGGAGGAGAGGAGAAAGGGGAGGAGGAGGAG
>JACEEZ010021870.1:50000-52500 GCA_016584305.1 Chionoecetes opilio | reverse complement strand
ATATTAACTAAATATGATAATTTGAAGAAAATTTTTATTCTGTTTATACAAAATAATAAATTTCCCATTTTTCTCTCCACTAACAAACACAAAGGAATTGCACAATGTATGTTTTTGGTTTGTTTCTCAGTAAGGTTTTATCTTGATAATGAAAAAAATATATAAATATAAACTTACAATATATTAAAGGTATTTCCCTTATTGCACAAAAACAGGTACATGGGATACTGTAGTTAAACAGAATAAAGTACATGATCATGATAAAGTAACTAAAAGCCGAATATACTTAGTAATTTCAAGGTTTGTTAGCAAACATATTTCAACATTTAAATGAAACATCAAACCAATTTTTCTATAAAAGTGTGAAAAATAAGGTTTTGCTCTGGCATGGAAAATTGGATAAATATTCCTTTTTATTGTTTTTGGGTAGCAGGCTACTAGCAGCAATTTTGGGGGGGCTGAGTCCTTGACTTGGGCGGGGCTAAGTCCCCCTTAGCACCCCCGCGGTGACGCCACTGAGTATTAGTGTAGTTTTGTACAATGATTAATGAACAGCAAGTAGGTATGATTGTCCCAGTGTCCCCATGTTATAGAACTCGCTATTGGAAGTATTTTAAACCTAAAAGCCTTTAAAAACCTAAAACAGGGCCAAAACTATGAAATCAGCCTTTTTTACGTTTTTTTAAAAATTAAAACTATAAAATTGCCTCTTTTTTTTAACTTTAAACCAAAAAAACTATAGTTTCTGGGTTCTAAAGCCCTTAAAAAAACCCATAAAGGCAGATTTTATAGTTTTGGCACTTTTCAAAGATGTTTTTAGGTGCTTTTAGAGCAAAAACTTATTTTTTTTTCTAGAATAAAAATTAACGTTAACGGTTTATCGATAACTTCCGTTTCATTTTTAAAGAATTAACTGATTAACGGTTATCGAAGTAATTTTTTTGGATAACGGATTAACGGTTAACGAAGTTAACTTTTTGATTAACGGCGCCCACCACTGCTTTTTAACCCTTCACGCCCAGATCTTTTCTTTGCTATAAAAAATTATCTGTTGTTACTTGTTAGCCATAAAATGGTATATTTATAGTGTTTGCCCATACTCTCCCACTTCCCCCAAACAAGCTTGGGGACCTGTGCTAATGCACGGTTTTCGGGTGGGGAACAAATTATGTGTCGGAAACACGTAATGAAAGTTGTGTAGGGGGGTAAAATTCCCTAGATCTAGGGTAATTTTCTTATATCTAGAGAAATTTGTCTAACCAAAATTAATCTAACCTAGCGGGGAGCTTGACCGATAACCTAACCTAACCAAATTTAACCTAAACTAAACAAATCTAACCTAACCTAACCAAATCTAACCTACCCTAACCTCTACCAAATCTAGCCTAACCTCTTAGCTGGTTGGGGGGGTTCTCGACACTTCGGTCATCATTCTGTGAGGATCGTCAGGTTCACACGTCTCTGGACTCAGAAGAAATCCAATGAATTTTCCCAAGATCTGGGGAATTTTTTCAACACCCCTAACTCAAAAACGATGTGGTTGCGACGCATATTTTGTACCCCAGCCAAATATCCTGCATTCCCCCAGGTCCCCAAGCTTGTTTTGTGGGAGAGGGGGAGTATGGGCAAACACTAGAATAATACCCATAAAATTACGAAAAGTGACTGAATATGCCAAATTAGCAGAGGTGGGCGAGAGCGATACTTAGTGCGATACTGCGATACTATCGCACCGCCAAAAAAGTATCGCAGTATCGCAAAGCATAGCAAAGTAGCGGAGTATAAGTATCGCAACTTAAATATCGCTTAAATTTCCCGCGATACTTTAAAAGACGACCTTAAACAAAAGTTTTTCAACGGCAATGCGCATAGATTTAAAAATAAATATATTACAATGATTTAATGTGCCTAAACTGTAGGATAAGTAAAATTGATCTTTTTTTGGCTAATACAGTGTTTTCTTAGGTAGCAAAGTATCGCAAAGTAAATTTTTTGGTATCGCAGTATCGCTGCGATACTATCGCTTTAAGAAAAAGTATCGGTAGCTTAGTATCGCAGTATCACGTATCGTTTTAAGAAAATCCGAAAAAGTAGCGGAGTATCGCATATCGAACTAGCGGGGAAAAAGTTTTAGTGTTCTGGGAAAAGCAGAAATTGTTGTGTCCAAAAATTAAATAGGTAGCTTTTATTCTTCTTTTTCATATATTAACAGTGGAAATGCCTAAAATTTCCACGTCGAATAGAACATACAATAAAAGGTGTACTCTTATAAATGAATAAATATATCTTTTACAGATATTTGGCTACAGACATGAGCCAGAGAGATGTGGCGCGGCACTTCTGTGTGGGACGCGCCACTGTGTGTAAGATCATCCAGGAAGTGTGTCAGGCGATATGGGAGGTTGGTGCTCCACTGTTTATGGCAAAACCCACCACTGAGGATTGGAAGAAAATTGCAGAGGAATTCAACAATCAGTGGAACTTCCCACATTGTCTGGGT
>JACEEZ010021870.1:37500-45000 GCA_016584305.1 Chionoecetes opilio | reverse complement strand
TACCAAAGGCATCGATTTGTCTTTTAAAGTCGCTATTTAGTGTCCATGTCTCACAACCATAAAGTAAGACAGGGATCACAAGCAACTTGAAGATCCAATTTTCAATATTCCATATTCCATAACACCATGAGCTATGCCAATCCGCCGTAAGACTTTTTGATGTGACCCGCCGTCATTATGGACTGCGCTACCAAGGTATGTAAAACTTTCCAAGATCGCACGCATGAACAGACTGTACTGTTTCATCTAGTAAGCCTCCAAACACCTGGACCTTAGTCTTAAGCCAGGAGACCTCAAGTCCCAAAGGCTTTGCCTCCTGGTGCAGCGCCTCGAGAGCCATCACCAGGACCTCCAGCGACTCAGCAAAGATTACTGCATCATCGGCAAAAACAAGATCAGTGATCTTGGTGTTGCCGACGGATGCTCCACAATCACTTTGATCTATAACCTTGTCCAATACCCAGTCCATACAAGTGTTGAAAAGTGATGGGGCAAGGACGCACCCTTGCCTCACTCCTGCATTAACTGGAAAGAAGCTGGATACACCTACCCCACACTTCACAGCACTCTCAGTCCCAGAATACAGACCAGTTATCAAACCAATAGTCCTTGCAGGAATCCCTCGAAGTCGCAGAAGATCCCAAAGTGACACACGATGCACTGAGTCAAACGCCTTCTTGAGATCAACATAGGCTGCAAGCATCCCCTGTCGAAACTCACGTCGGCGTTCCACCAGGACACGAAGCGCTAGGATACGGTCCGTTGTTGACTTACCAGGCGTGAACCCAGACTGCTGAGGTCTCTGATGCTTCAGCAGATGATTGCGGATCCGTGTCAGCAATAGATGGGCAAGCACCTTGCCTGGCACGCTGAGCAGTGTAATACCGCGGTAATTGTTGCAGTTCTGACGATCCCCTTTCCCTTTCCAGATAGGGTCGACCAGCCCCTTTTCCAGTCAGGAGGAATGGTACCTGATTGCCACACGGCAGTCAGGACAGCATGCAACCCGCGGATCATGGCCTCACCCCCCAGCAATGAGGACCCCCGCACTGATTTTCCAACACCAGCTGCCTTTCCACCCCTCAACTTTGCTACAGCCTCTCTGACTTCGTCAAGAGAGGGTGCGGTTTCGTCAATGGGAGGATCGGGATCCACCGCCTGTAGCCCAGTGGTGTGAAGCTGCTCAATTGGAGGGTCCACCGTGAACAACCGCCCAAAGTACTCAGCCCAACGAGCCATCTGCCCATCCATGTCCGACACGAGGCACCCATCTGCTAAATCCTATTATACAATCGGCGCAAATAAACTTAGGACGCCCAAAAAGTTGGGGCGGGAATGGTAACACCCCCATTTGCTTCTCCATCTTCTACCGCCTTCTCCAGTTCTAATAAAGCATTATGCCGGGCAAATGAAGGCGGTAGAAGATGGAGGGGCAAATGGGGGTGTAGGAAGGTTGGAGAACCAAACACAACAACCTCTTCCTATGATGACTTGGAAGATACAGAGCGGGCAGGAGCGAGGAATCTACAGCAGAAACCATAATACAATGCCAGATATACAAAAAAAGTAAAACAAATTTAATCGCTCCCACCGAAATTGTCAAAACAGCTAAGGACGTTATTCCCGCCCCAACTTTTTGGGCGTCCTAAGTTTTTTTGCGCCGACTGTAGATCATCTGGATGCCCCAGAAAGACAAAAAATTAAAAAAAGTTTTTAAATTTACAATTTTTTTTTACAAAATGTACAAAATATTTAGAAATTTTCATTAAACTAAAATTTAAAGAATTTACAATAAGTACAAAAATTTACAAATTTTACAAAAAAGTACAAAAATTTACAAAAAAAAAAATGATTAGGAGAATTTACAATTAGTCACGATGTTTTTTCATAAAGGCATCCAGATGTTCCATTTGATTTAGCACTGCAGATGACCGAAGGTTTTCGTCTTTGAGTTGCATGATTTGGTCAATCAGATAAATTCCAAAACTCTCAAGATCCGTCAGCCTGCCGTGCTGTCTTGCAGCTGACCCTTTCTCAAACGCTTCTACAAACCGTAGCTGCCAAGAAGAGTCATCACTTGAATCCTCCCTTGATTTTCTCTTCTTGGCAGACGTCCGGGCCACCAACGCTGGCATGGCAAAGGCTTCACCAGCTTCTGCCGGCGAGGCAACCTGTGCCAGGCCCGTGTCTGCTTCGATGACGTGTCTGAAAATAAATTTAAATATATAGAAATTTCTCAAACATAATATATTCAAAAGAGGAGGTGCTTGAGGAGGAGAGCTTGTATCTAAGTATTGACAGATACAAGATATCTAACACAATAGAAGTACATTTAAATTTCAGCACTAGTAAGTGCACGGTCGCCTCTGTGGTGTAGTGGCTAGCACGCCTGGCTACGAAGATGCGTGTCCTGGTTCGAATCCGGGCCAGGGCAAGTCGGCGGCCAGCCAAAACAAGCTGTTCTTCCCTCTCCCTATAGCTAACTCCCTTTTCCGGGTTGAAATTATTGTGCTGTACTTACATCTCTATGTTGTTTGATCCGTCAGAAGAGTGACTCGTGGACGGTCCTGAGGACTCTATGGAGGGTTCCAGGAAACTACTTCCCCCGCTGAAAAAAAATACAGAAAAGATCACGGAATGCGACAAAAATATAACTGCCTATGAAAAAAATATCTGTAATAATGGACGAGGACTTCGCGGTCGTTTTCAGAGACACCGACAGTTTTTCCATGGCCTACAATAGGTGCTTTTTCTAATGGAGATAGTTTTATTTTCTGGAAACCCATATTTAAAAATAAAATAAAATAAATTCATCACCGAATTCTATGGTCACGGTCCAGTAAAACCACTGTATCTCCATCAGAAATAGCACTAAAACTTGGCCGGGAAAAATTTGTCAGGGTCTCAGATAACAGGGAAGTAATTGAATAGAACATACCTAACCTAACCTTATAGGTTTTAATGAAACCTAACCTAACCTTTACCGCTAAGTATGGTAATAATAGACGAGGACTTCGCGTTCGTTTTCAGAGAAACCGACAATTTTTCCATGGCCTACAATAGGTGCTTTTTCTAATGGAGATATGTTATTTTGCACAAACCCATAAAACATCACCGAATTTTATGATACCATTTCCATTAAAATCACTTAATCTCCATCATAAATAGCACTAAAACTTGGCCTGGAAAAATTAGGAGTGTCTTATAGGTTTTAATGAACCCTAACCTAACCTTATAGGTTAGTAACCTAACCAAATTATCTTCAGATTTGTGTTTTAAGAATGTCAAGAGTGCATTTTCATTCCATCACCAGGTATCTGAAAAGAATAAACGGAATATGCCCATAAATGATTACAAATACTTACGAGCGATGTTGTCCTGTTGCGTTGCATAGCAGGGCGTCCAAAATTGGGAAAAGATACCACTTGACAGTGGCACCAGCATCAGCCCCGGAACCACTCGGAAGAGCCTTGGTGGTGACCCTCCTCATCCTGACATACCTGTCTCTGAGGTAGGCCCACCTCTTTTTACAGTCCTCCGCTGTAACAAAGACCAAAATATCAGATGTTGATGGAATTTTAATATTTTGATGGGCACAGCCTAAGTATGCAGTTTCACTTTAAGAGGCAGTATTGCTTGAGTAGGCATACATATATTGAACAACACCTTTATGTTCAATTTCATGATTTTGAGAACTGTTCGACGTTACCATTCATGTTCACCTGAATTGCTATAGACGTCCAATTATTTCTTTTAAGTGCCACGTCCTTATAGCTCTCCTGAGCAGCATCGTACAGCCAAGGGTACTGGCCCACGGTGCTGATCAGCTTCTCATCCTGCTCCTCGGTCCACATTCTGGCAAATAGTAGTACATTAGGAAACTGTAGTGACAAGTGTAATATATGTTCAAACACAAATGAATAAACAAATGAAGGTGTTTGTTCTAAATCAATCAATCATTGGGGGCATACGCCGGGGGGCGCGTCGCCTCGCCCACCCTACGACGCCACTCCCGGGGGTCACCACGCGCGAGTTCCCATGCAGGCTCGTTTCCCATACCAAGCAGCTCTCGACAAGAAACATCAACTTGCCCCAGCCACGAGCCTTGTGGGCGCCCCCTTGGCCTCCTCCACGCCGGATTGTCTCTTACAGATACAACCCGATGGGAAGGATCGGTTTCAGGGTAGCGTGCCACATGCCCATATAGCCGAAGTTGGCGCTGACGGACTATGCAGGTAATAGGCCTCGATTCAGTCTCACGGTGCAATCGCTGATTTGACACGTAATCATCCCAGCGATACCCCATGATTCTGCGAAGACACTTATTACCAAAGGCATTGATTCGTCTCTTCAAGTCACTATTTAGTGTCCATGTCTCACAACCATAGAGTAAGACAGGGATCACAAGCGACTTGAAGATCCGGATCTTTGTCCTCCTGCACAGGTACCGACAACGCCAAATACTCCCGCTGAGCGAGTCCATAACACCGTGGGCTATGCCAATCCGTCGTAAGACTTCTTGACGTGACCCGCCGTCATTATGGACTGCGCTACCAAGGTATGTAAAACTTTCCAAGATCTCAATGTCCTCGCCACACGCATGAACAGACTGTACTGCTTCATCTAGTAAGTCTCCAAATACCTGGACCTTGGTCTTGAGCCAGGAGACCTCAAGTCCCAAAGGCTTTGCCTCCTCGTGCAGCGCCTCGAGAGCCATCACCAGGACCTCCAGCGACTCAGCAAAGATTACTGCATCATCGGCAAAAACAAGATCAGTGATCTTGGTGTTGCCGACGGATGCTCCACAATCACTTTGATCTACAACCTTGTCCAATACCCAGTCCATACAAGTGTTGAAAAGTGATGGGGCAAGGACGCACCCCTGCCTCACTCCTGTATTCACAGGAAAGAAGCTGGATACACCTGCCCCACACTTCACAGCACTCTCAGTACCAGAATACAGACCAGTTATCAAGCCAATAGTCCTTGCAGGAATCCCTCGAAGTCGCAGAAGATCCCAGAGTGACTCACGATGCACTGAGTCAAACGCCTTCTTGAGATCAACATAGGCTGCAAGCATCCCCTGTCGAAACTCACGTCGGCGTTCCACCAGGACACGAAGCGCTAGGATACGGTCCGTTGTTGACTTACCAGGCGTGAACCCAGACTGCTGAGGTCTCTGATGCTTCACCAGATGACTGCGAATTCGTGTCAGCAATAGATGGGCAAGCACCTTGCCTGGTACGCTGAGCAGTGTAATACCGCGGTAATTGTTGCAGTCCTGACGGTCCCCTTTCCCTTTCCAGATAGGGACGACCAGCCTCCTTTTCCAGTCAGGAGGAATGGTACCTGATTGCCACACGGCAGTCAGGACAGCATGCAACCCGCGGATCATGGCCTCACCCCCAGCTATGAGGAGCTCCGCACTGATATTACAAACACCAGCTGCCTTTCCACCCTTCAACTTTGCTACAGCCTCTCTGACTTCGTCAAGAGAGGGTGCGGTTTCGTCAATGGGAGGATCGGCATCCACTGCCTGTAACCCAGTGGTGTGAAGCTGCTCAGTTGGAGGGTCCACCGTGTTCTAAAGGAGATAGTTTTATTTTGCGCAAACCCATAGCAAAAAAAAAAAAAAATAATACTATTTTTATGGTACCGTTTCCATTAAAAACTCTATCTCCATCAGAAAAAGCACTAAAACTTGGCCGGGAAAAATTTGTCAGGGTCTTTTAGGTTTTAATGAAACCTATAAGGTTAAGTTAGGTATACTTTGTGGTTAAGATTAGGTTAGGTATACTTTGTGGTTAAGATTAGGTTAGGTTTCATTAAAACCTATAAAAAGGTTAGGTTATGTTTCATTAAAACTTAAAAGACCCTGACTAATTTTTCCAGGTCAAGTTTTAGTGCTTTTTCTGATGGAGATACAGTGTTTTCTTAATGGAAACGGTACCATAACATTCGGTGAATTTTTTTTTTTTTTTTTTTTTTCTTTAAATCATGGGTTGGCGCAAAATAAAACTATCTCCATTAGAAAAAGCACCTATTATCGGCCAGGAAAAAACAGTCGATGTCTCTGAAAACGACCGCGAAGTCCTCGTCCATTATTACCAAATACATTATATATATATATATATATATATATATATATATATATATATATATATATATATATATATATATATATATATGAAAACTATGGTGCAGCCCTCCACATAT
The DNA here is from genome assembly GCA_016584305.1 of Chionoecetes opilio. Classification (NCBI taxonomy): domain Eukaryota; kingdom Metazoa; phylum Arthropoda; class Malacostraca; order Decapoda; family Majidae; genus Chionoecetes; species Chionoecetes opilio. The sequence goes on along the minus strand of JACEEZ010021870.1, from coordinate 38,784 downwards.
ATACCTGTGGCCCCCCGAGTTCCTACCCACAGGAACCTGTGCCTCCAAGAGTGCTCTCCTATTTTTACGCCACTAGTTACATAATCAATGCCTGGGTTAGGTTATTCAACTAGCAGGTGGGCCCAGTTAAATCAGGAGAATATTGGTTAGAACGGAGTATCGGTTGAAACTGCATTTTTAACATCAAATGAAATATGCTGCACTGGTTATCTTTGCCTGGAATGGGCAAAGAGATTTTCCTCCTTTCACAGGAGGAAAGAGGAATACAATATTAATAACAGATTTCAATGATGGTACAAACGTAACAAAGCCTTTACCATACCTGCTAACTGAAGGTGACCGGATGGCTGTAGACTGCTGCTGGACTGAAGACAGTGAAAAAGGGTGTTGCGACTGCATCTCACTGCCTGCTGTGGTGGGTTTGTTTATCATATTTTCCCGGGCGATTTGGGGCGATAGCGCCCGCCTCTCATTTCACTCGAAATACCTCATCATTTCACATATACAGTACAAAAAAAATACAATTTGAATTATAGCATTGTTACAATGATAAGGTGTGATTCGAATAAGTACTTAAATATCATATCTCGAATATTGTACGGCCGTATCGCCGCACAAAGTTAAATTGAAGTCATCTCTCCCGCTCGGCGGGGCCCGCTCGAGCGGGACCCGCTCGAGCGGGGGTGGAAGCGGTGCCCGATTCCCATCACAGCCACTCAAGCGGTGATGATGGTGACGTCATTGTTGAGCGGGTGTTGTTGTTAGACGGCCGTACAAGCGGGCTGATGGGAATCGGCCTTTAGTGTCTGGAGAAACACCTGCTGTCTCTGTCATTTCTCCTCCCCCTCCTCCTCCTCCCCCATCCTCTCCTCCCCCTGCTCCTCGTGCGTCACCGAGTTGTTACGGTTATTTTCAGTCTAAATATTTGACTGTGGTTATTTTGAACGCTTGTGGCAGGCGCGGGAGTCAAGGATGCCCACCAAAATCACCATCAAGGCCCCGCAAACACGTACCATTGGGTAAATCACGCGAATATAATAGTGTTGGCGAAACAATTATTTACCGCTTTTGTCTGGCTACATGTTTGGGCGGGTGTGGGCGGGGCCATTCCACCGCTGCAGGGGAGGAAGGGTTGACAGTCTTCATAACTTTGCTGGGTTTGTATTATGTAGACAAACACTTATCTATGTGAGGTGGTGGTGTGTCTCAGGGGGGGGGGTTAATCCCTAACCCTACATAGGAACGAACACTAAAGTGCGGGGATTAGAGGGGGGACTTATTCAG
>JACEEZ010021870.1:0-32500 GCA_016584305.1 Chionoecetes opilio | reverse complement strand
GTTGCCAGTCCCTATAAAGAAGACAGTAAGAGAATAAAGAAAGGGAGCTGGGCCAATTTAGTTCGGGAGGTTTCTTGTCACTCCTCTCCTGAAATAAATTAAGTCGTAGGAAGGTACAGTTGAACCGAAGAATAAAAATGGATTTTCCCATACCGTTGCAGGAGTCACCTCGCTGGTCGAGCTTTACTGGAGGCTGTTGATCACCATCAGCGGCAAAGACGACGTTGGCGAGGCAATGAAGATGTTTAAGTCAAGAAGTCCAGTTAATTATCGTTCATAAAGGGAAATCTTGTCACTCAGCCACTCTGCGGACTTGATGGACTCATTCTCCCTTGTAATTTACTGGTAAGGAAATTTGTTCTTTTTCTTTACATTTACTTGACAGCTTTTCGTATATAGAGTTGACCTCAAAAAGTCATGTCGGTGAGTCCAGTTAGTTTTCTTTCATAGAGGGAAATCTTGCACCTGTATGGACTTGATGAACTCTCCTTTGTCTGTTACTGGTGATGAGAATGAAGCGGACTTAAGGCGTTTTCTGCGGGGGATTTTTGGTTGCAATCGGAAAATTTTCGGTTGCAAACGGTTACAACAACAACAACAAATGTTTGCGGGTCGGGCCAATCATCTTCCCTGGATGGTTGAACAGGGATCGAAATTTGAGCAACCGAAAAATTTTCGGTTGCAATCAGGATCCCCGCAGAAAACGCCTTTACTTAGTGGCCTGAGTCCCCGCCGTGTTTGTATTCCCTGCCTCAGATCAACAAGGGAGTTTGTTTTCTTTTCTTGCCTGAGTTCCTGTTTTCACTTTGTTGTTAAACCTTTTCAATTCCATTCAGTCACGTATCCCGATGAACAAAGAAAAATGGATAAATAAATGAGTAAGCTAATTAATAAATGCAGGAGAGGAGTGACACCTACCGAACTCAATTGGCCCACCCCCCTTTCTAAATTATCTTACTGTCTTCTTTATAGGGACTGGCAACTAAGCGAGCTTTTTGTTGTTGGTTTTTTCCCTTTGCCAGTCCTTTGTGATGTAAAAACCAAAAAAATCGTTGAACGCACCATCTCGCTCTTCTCGGGAAACTTATCCAGTTTTCCCTTTGCTGTTAAGGCTTTACAACTCCATGCTGTCATGTATCTCGATGAACAAAGAAAAGTGAATAAGTAAATGAATAAGCTAAGAAATAAAAATAAATGCAAGCACTTCGGTATAAAAACAATAGATAAAGATATAAATGGTTCTACCCCGTGATCGTGGAGGCAGCCGCGGCGCCCTCACTCCCACACATTGCTAATTACGGTCCCCAGCGTAAATCTTGCGTGCTAACGAGGCCAGGATACTTATGACCGCTGTGTGTAGGAAGCGGGAGGCTGCGGTGGCTAGCGGGGCAGCTGGTTGATGGCTCCAGCTGCCCCGCCTAGCCACCGCAGCTTTCTTTATCCTGAGTTCTGCCCCGCCGCTGTTTAGAACATAAGAACATAAGAACATAAGGGAGATAAAAGAGGCAGTGAGACCTATACACGTGGTAGTTCCTGTTCCTGTAGTTCGTGTTCGTGGTAGTTCCTATAGTATGAGGTATAATAAGCCGTCTCTATTAATCAAGGTTACCAGTCAGAACCATCCTCCCTAATGCACTCCATCCATTTCCTCCCTTCTCTCCTTCTCCCTCTTCGTTTTGTCGCCCTGCATCAGTAGTCGCCGAACTTTGAGCATTACGCAAAAAAAAAAACGCATTTGTGAAAAATTATATTACACTAGACTTTTACTGGCTTTTTTATGATGGGAAAACTGGAAGGCACGGCAATATTGGCTTGAAATATCGCCGCCATTACCCCCGAAATTTTCACATTTACCTACATTTGAGGTCATTTACCCCTGGTTCGCGACACCTGCCCTGCATGATCCTCCTGCCGCCTCTTACCTCCTCTTCCTCTTCCTCTTCATTCCCTTTTACGTGACTGTCGACCTCTTCCCGCCTCTTAATTAACGGGTCTTCCTTTTCCTCTTATTTTTCGTCACACCAACACTTATTGCGTAACACTAAAACACCTTTGTGACACTGTAACACTACCCGTCACGCTAATGTTCTTCAATACCACTAACACCTGTGACAGTAGCTGAGTAACGCCGCTGTAACGCCTGTGTGACCGTAAAGGCGGAAAAGGTAGCTTTGTGACGCACTGCACCGCCCTTGTGACATTATGCAACATTGTACGTAACGCGAGTCAATACTGGAGCCGTGAGAGAGAGAGAGAGAGAGAGAGAGAGAGGAGAGAGAGAGAGAGAAGAGAGAGAGGGGAGAGAGAGAGAGAGAGAGAGAGAGAGAGAGAGAGGAAAAGGAGAGAGAGGGGAGAGAGTTTTATATTAGACTATTTTGTTCACACGTTTGATCGCTTGACAACGTTTGTGAATTAATAAATACAGATATTTTCCTAAATAGTGTATCTCTTCCTATCCGTAACTCGTCATTATAATTAATGGCACTGCAACACTTTTACTTTCATCAAATCCATCAATCCACTTCTGTCCATCCATCAGGCATTTAGTGTTTGCACAGATAACAGCTAATTCTCCTAATTACTTTTCAGTTAGGCAATCCGTTGACTCTCTCTCTCTCTCTCTCTCTCTCTCTCTCTCTCTCTCTCTCTCTCTCTCTCTCTCTCTCTCTCTCTCTCTCTCTCTCTCTCCTCTCTCTCCTCTCTCTCTCTCTCTCTCTCTCATTATAGAGGCGTGTGAATGAGGAACGCTTTGGGAGCTTGTGAGGGGATGAAGGGGGAGATGGGGACAGGGGGGATGGGGGGTGTAATGTTTAACTATGTGATTAGTGTTATACTACCTGAGTACTGTTTACATTAATTATCGTTTTAGCAGACTGTTTCGGGTAAGGTTCGGAACACAGTTGAGGTTCAGCACGAGTTATTGTCACGGTGGAGGTTTGGTGTATCAAGCAGACGGCGGGAGGCACTGGACAACCCACAGGTTCTTATCAAACCCTTAGTCCCCAAGATTAATAGACATACTATCTATTACTATTAAATACTAACTATACTATTAAAAGTCTATAGATCTTTTTATTCCTGACGTTACAGGGGAGTGGGAAGGAAGGGGTGAGGATGGACAGATAATGGAAGAAGATGCGTGGCAATATAGGAGGATGAAGGGAATAGAAGGAAGGGAAGAAATAGTAGAGTGGCGAAAAGGCCAGAGTACGAAGAAGGGAGGTGAGAAGGAGTGAGGAAGGAAGAAGGGGAGGAGAAGGAGAAATGGAAGGACAAAGGGAGATGATGAGGGAGGATAGGAGAGTAAGGGGGAGAAGAACGGTATGAAAATGGCAGATGAGGAGGAGTAGGAAGAGGGAAGGAAGAGAGGGAAGGAAGAGGGAAGAGCAGACGTCAAAGGGTTGATGACGAGCCTATCGCCTTCAATATTTAGCGGGACATTATGTATGCCTTCCGCCGCCACACGCCCTCATGAACGCCCACGCCAACACACGCCACCACACACCACGCCACCACACACTACGCCACCACACACCGCCGCCACACGCCCTCATAAACGCCCACACCACCACACACCACGCCACCACACACTACGCCACCACACACCGGCTCCACACGCCCTCATAAACGCCCACACCACCACACGCCACTACACGCCACCACCACACGCCACAGCCACTGCCACCACCACACGCCACCACACACCACCACCACCACCTCCTCTCCTTTCCTCTCTCACTCCCCATTCCGATACCGCCGTTACTTCCGTCAATGCGTACCTTCCCCCTTATCGCTGGCACTGTCTGTTATCATCAATCATTACTATCATTATTATTACTATTATTCCTATGCCTCCAACACTATATCCTTGCCCCCTTCCTCCACAACTTGTCACTCCCTTTACCTGTTTGTTAGGTCACTCATTCCCCATAACCCCCACCCCTATCTCTCCCCACCTCCTCCAACCCCACACCCTCCTCCCTGCTAAGCCACTCCACCCCGCCCCCCCCACTCCCCTAAAATTACTTGTTCGCGTTCCCATGTCTCATTTGCGAGCACTTCATTATATCACAGCCACCATTTTACTGTTATTTTTTTTAGCCTGATGACCACCACCACCACCACCACCACCACCACCATTACCACTAGCCAGTCCTACCACTACTACCATTATTTTCACACGCATACCCAAAAAAAAACTTTAATGGACTCACTACCATCACCACTACGAGAGAGAGAGAGAGAGAGAGAGAGAGAGAGAGAGAGAGAGAGAGAGAGAGAGAGAGAGAGAGAGAGAGAGACGAGAGAGAGAGACGAGAGAGAGAGAGAGAGAATAAATATGTATGTCTGGATGTTTGGGGACAGTATAAGGAAAATTAAGGGAAGGGAAGGGAAGGGAAGGGAAAAGAAGAGAAGGGAAGGGAAGGGAGGGGAAGGAAAGGGATGGGACAGGGAGGGGAAGGAAAGGGATGGGACAGGAAAGGGATGGGACAGGAAAGGGAAGGGAAAGGAAGGGAAGGGAAGGAGAGGGAAGGAAGTGAAGGGAAGGTGATGGGTGGGTGTGTGAGGGTCTTAATCAGGTTGTGGACACTAATTGGCCTTCACCTGTAGATTCTGCAGGTGCGTCGTCTCTTGCAGGTAATTGGTTTAGCGAGGAGGAACCATTACGTGTGAAGGGACCACACTAGTCCCTGAGGAGAGAGAGAGAGAGAGAAAGGAGAGAGAAGAGAGAGAGAGAGAGAGAGAGAGAGAGAGAGAGAGAGAGAGAGAGAGAGAGAGAGAGAGAGAGAGAGAGAGAGAGAGAGAGAGAGAGAGAGAGAGATCATCTGGCAAGGCATCGGTGGCTCATTCCCCGGATCAAAGGAGTAGAGGTGGCGTCACGGCAGGCCACGAGGGGAATGTGAGGGGAAATAGAGGGGAGAGGAGTGAGGGAAAGGGAGGGGAGGGGAGAGGCGTGACCTGAAGGTGTGAGGACGCGTTGGTCTCTAGGTACTCTCCAAGGTAATTACTCCTGAGGAAGGGAAGACAAAGTGTATTGGTGTGACATAAATCAACACAGCACAACAATAATTCATAAGATCATAAGATAATTAAGAATACCAAGAATAGGAGGAAGTAATATCCATATCCATACTAGAATCACCTGTTACTCTACATCCATAAATATCTCCACGTACAAGTATCTATCTAATGATCTTTATGCATATATTGAGAACTCTAATTTATGTTGATACGTATTTTTTTTATTCTCTCCTAAACAACCTTCTACCGAGTCATTACGCTTCCCCAACCACACCACACCTCCACCAAGATCTACATATAGAGTACATATAGATCTTTTACTCGATAGATATTGACTATGTATACTCTATAGATCTTGACCTCCACTGCTCTTCCTTGGCCCTTCATTACACTTCCCGTCACCAACATGAACGCAACGTCGCCCCCTATTACCAAGTCCTTCACCCTCCTGGACGCAGCCTATATAACCTGGCGCCTCATCAACTCATCTTCCTAGTCTATATAGTCTAGCTCCTTCCACTAAACCGTATCTCCTGATCTACGCAACACTTTCCTCGTCATTCGCACGCTATACACGTCTGGCAGCCATTCCAGCAACCTGTGAGCCGCACTTCCCAACGAGTCACTAAAAGCTCACGAAAAGGCACAGTCTAATATAGACTGTGCGAAAAAAGGTTGTCAGATGCGTGGAGGCCGATCTCCTTCTTTTGAGCACCTTGGTTTGAGCCCCCGCGAGACCCGGCACTTTAGTCACTGTCTGGCTGTCTGGCCCGTGGATCGCAGCTTTCAGGGACTCCTCGCCACGGGTGGGTCGGCGAGGACGTGGCGTGAGCATCAACACTAATGAACCAGGTCTTGGTGACAGGGCATCGCCAGAACCTTGAACTGGCCTGCAATTTGGACCTCTCCTTCTGTATCTCTTTGATGCATCTCTGTTTTTATTATATGTACATGAAACAAATAATTTTGTCTTCATTCCGCAGACAAAATACTATTGAATACTATCGTTCTGTTACTTTTTAGAGCACTATTTTTGTCCAAGCGAACCTATTTCAGCCGAATTCATTCTTTGGTACTAAATAGATTGGTGAATCTGTCATATAGGCTTGTAAAATGTTTGCTCCACGAATGGGGGCAAGGTCTAGAGTGCATATAGGCTTGTAAAATTTTAATCCACGAATGGGGGCAAGGTCTAGAGTGCATATTGGCTTGTAAAATGTTTACTCTGCGAATGAGGGCAAGGTCTAGAGTGCATGTAGGCTTGTAAAATGTTTACTCCACGAATGGGGGCAAGGTCTAGAGTGCATATTCTATGCATGAAGGTTAGGTTGGGTTAGGTCAGGTTGTAATAGAAGTATTTTAAGGTGAGGGTATTTAAAAAGTTGACTTTAGCCTGTGCGAGCTTGGACACGTTCCACATCTTTAGTGCGGACGTCTATTTCCTAGTTACTATATGATTTCAAGTATCTCTGCTTAGTTAGAAGAAAAAATAAACTAATCTTTCTAAAGCGTCATTCGGTAAAGAGTTGTTTTCTCTCCCTTTCTTTCATCCACCTGCTACTCAACACTCCCTGGTTTCTGCCTCTACTTCTGCAATAAGGTGAATCTGATCCAAAATGCAGCAACACTCACTACCAGATCCCACGTCGCCAGGTGTGCATATAATTAATAAACCCCATTCCCTAACCTGAAGATTAAACCAATAAATAAATGCATCAAAAAACCACATTCCTGCAGTCCCCGCAGCGTCACAGCAGCCTGCGCATCCCTCCTCACGCGCCCCGCGGCCCTGAGGAACTGCCGCGTGTAAAGCCAGACTAACAGCTCACCCTTTCCCTTCCCTTTCTTTTTTCCTCACTTCCTTTTCTGTTTCCATGTACTGAGCGTCGTAAATTGAATGGCCGTCAGAGGGGAAAGTATCCGGAACAGCACAATAAACAAAGAGGCTGGAGGAGCACCGCGATATTTGGACACACCAATTCTTACCTGCGGGTCACACCATAAGTACCGCATGGGGGAAAAATAGAATTACATAATTACACAGATAAATACGAGACTAATAAAAAATACACAGACCAAGACAAAACAAACTTTCCATCCTTGAATTCCTTGCATATGAATTCCTATAACATCATTTTCTATGTAGCATATTTTGCGAGATATTCCGTGAAAACTGATTTGACCTTCAAGATAATTGCAAGGTCACCACTGAATTACTTGCACGTGATTTCCCATTAGTGCTGCATTGACACCGTGGCTGTAAATCGCATATTTATACAAGATATTCTATGCATATGGATTTGACCTTGACAGTGACCTTGAATGTGATGTTCAAGGTCATGAACAGCTCAGGCTCATAAAGTCTCCTGTTAGTGGTCAACTAAAACTATAGCTGTACCATGCATATTAAATGAGTTATTCAAGCTTTTATGTACGACCTTTAACCTTTGGCAGTGACCTTGACCTTGGTCGGATGGCGCGGATTTTCGAACTTGTTCAAGATATTCAACCCATAAGTACACAGAGCCAGTATCGTTACAATCCGTCAATCATTCTTGATTTACGTGTTTACAGACAGACAAAAAGACGCACAGACAGACACACAGACAGACAAAAAGACACACAGACAGACACACAGAGAGGCAGAGGAAAACAGTATCCCGTTCCATTTCGTGGACGGTCGTAAATATGCATAAATCCTTTACCCTTTCAGCTTCCTATCTGATCTTGGCTTTTGTTATCAGCGATTGTTAGAACAAATCCATGGTTATCTTGAAGATCATTGTCATTACTAATATTATTATAATTTTCATTATCACCATTATAATCGTAGTTGCAATAACAGCAAAAATAACATAACGCTAAACACTTAACAAATGGACTAGTATAAATCGTGAGGGAGAGAGAAAAATAAATAATGGAAAATGAGCAAGTAATTTACCTAAATAGTAAATGCCTTCGTATACTTTTCGCAGTCATATTTTCCACACGCGCGCACACACACACACACACACACACACACACACACACACACACACACACACACACACACACACACACACACACACACACACACACACACACACACACACACACACACACACACGCAGACACACACACACACACACACACACACACACACACACACACACACACACACACACACACACACACACACACACCACACACACACACACACACACACACACACACACACACACACACACACACACACACACGACCTCTCTCTACGTACACAGCACCGCTAAATATCACTACAGCGACAGATTTATTGCTCTAATTCCACACTAGACAAAAAAAAAAAAAAATAACAATAATAATAAAAATAAATCGGTGTATGCCTCATCGTGTTGTTGTCACGCCCGGCGCCGCCCTCTGCTCTCCTACATCCGTCCATTTGTTTCAACTGTTGGTATCTATTTTTTTGTAATTTTAGATATAAATAAAGTATACATCTATCTATACACACATACATATACAGACAGGTGATGTAGAGGTAAGCAAATATCTCGTTCTTTTATCTTTCGCATGGCATTTTAAGTTTTTTTTTAGGTCGTCAGGATTGAAGCAGCATTTTGGTGTTTTACTCATGCTTGTCCGTGTCGTGGTTCGTGCGTTTCAGGGACTGCAGAATAAAGAAAGAAGAGGAAAGATGATAATTTTTTATTTTATTTCAATCGGCGTTCTACCAGGCTCAGTAAAAAGAGCATAATCAGAGGGGTAGCTTAGTACTTAGATAGATAGGGTATCTGTACATGTTCTTTTTGTAGGGTTTTACATTGCTTTAGGTGCTTACTACTGCTATACTTTAAGTACTAGTAAACAAAAATAATCATTCTATATTCTATATTCTATATTCTATATTACTTATTTTATATATATATTATATATATATATATATATATATATATATATATATATATATATATATATATATATATATATAAGTATATAATATATATTATATATATATAATATTATATTATTTATATTCAAGATTGTAGGGATGGAATAAGGACGAAACAAGAACTGGGATGGAATGAAAACTGTATTACCATTTCTGCACTACACTAACACACAGTTGTTCTCATGCTTCAGTCAGTGGTGGAATGACGGAATGGTTTATAGTATATAATTTCATCCATCCAATTCTGTTTCTGCTATTTTTCATCCCTACATCTTGAACATTTTAGGATAGAAGTATGGTGTATCGTGTACCTGCATCGCACACACTGGTGAATGGGAGCAGCGAGGGTGGTGTTGATTTACTTCAGTGTATTGCGATTTAGCAGAGCGAGTGGAGTGGCACGTAGCGGTGAATGACCAGCGGCGCCTCCAGATAGATAGATAGATAGCATTTTATTGACCCCCAGTTTTGTAAATAGTTACACATTTTTGTTAGTCATTAAGCACCATCAAGGTAACCAAGGGTTACCATCGAGGTAACCTATGGAATATTCCCAATCTATGCAAGATGTGGTTTCTGGGTGAAGGACGCTTGGCTGGAGCTCCGAATAACCATATATAGGATTTTCTCGAAAATACCTCATGTGATTCCCACACAAATTACCAAACTGGGTCAAGGAGAAACCTTACCTAACCTAACCGTAACCGAACGTAACCTACCTGACGTGTTCAAGAGTAAACGCGACATACTGTTTCAGAAAACGGGAATATGCGCCCGGCCAAGGGACTGACTGTCTGAAATGATTACTGGTATTGATTGGGTCCTGTCCTGAGTCCTGGCGGATACAAATTAGTGTTGCCATCACAGGAAAGACCGTCTGAGCGTGGCCACCGAGATGATAAGGCCTGGTGGATCGCCCGTGACGTCACACCATAAGGATACCACCCGCTCCGCTCCCTGTACAAGTTTACCTACCTAATATAATGTTTATCAGTATAAAAGATATACTGTTATCTTCGGAAATGTTTGTTCTATAATATTATCAAATAAAAAACCGTAAAACACACAAAGAAAATGCCATTATGAGACTTTCAAGAAATATGCATTAACTTAAACTCTTCGCCATTTAATATTTTGCTCGCAAACATTTTACATGGAGAATGTCAATAGAAGCGGAGTTTAATTAGCTTTCCATTGATATATTTCGTTTAGTGATAAATGAATTAGCGGCATGCATAAATTAGCGTTAACTAAATATAAAAAATCATGAAATCGGGTAATTTCCTAACTAATATATGTTTATCAGTATAAAATATATACTGTTATCTTTGGAAATGTTTGTTCTATAATATTATCAAATAAAAAACCGTAAAACACACTAAAGAAATGCCATTATGAGACTTTCAAGAAATATGCATGAACTTAAACTTTTCGCCATTTAATATTTTGTGAAAAAACTTTTTACATGGAGAATATCAATAGAAGTGGAATTTAATTAGCTTTCCATTGATATATTTCCTTTTCTGATAAATGAATTACAACCATGCATAAATTAGCGTTAACTAAATAAATAACATCATGAAATCGGGTAATTTACCCGATTTCATGATATTATTTATTTAGTTAACGCTAATTTATGCATAGTTCTAATTCATTTATCAGAAAAGGAAATATATCAATGGAAAGCTAATTAAATTCCACTTCTATTGATATTCTCCATGTAAAAAGTTTTTGCACAAAATATTAAATAGCGAAAAGTTTAAGTACATGCATATTTCTTGAAAGTCTCATAATGGCATTTCTTTAGTGTATTTTACGGTTTTTTATTTGATAATATTATAGAACAAACATTTCCGAAGATAACAGTATATCTTTTATACTGATAAACATTATATTAGGTAGGTAAACTTGTACGGGGAGCGGAGCGGGTTGTATCCTTATGGTGTGACGTCACGGGCGATCCACCAGGCCTTGTCTCTCGGTGGTCTCGGTCTGAGTCTCCACAACCATTAATTGTGTGTAAGTAATGCTGCAGAGGTCCATAGATTAATGCTGTAAATCTAACAGTAATTGAAAGCTCACGAAAGTTTTTAATAATACTACAAGCGCATATCAATTATAATGTATGCTGGTTCATAATAAGTACAATTCAAATACGTTATGATTAATGCAGCTTCAATTTATATTTTTTTCGTTGTTTTCAAAGTGATGCTAATATATAGAAAGGAATTGTAAACTGTGATGGTCATATAACGAGTGACTGGGAAGGCCCTTAGAGCACGCTGAAGGGATACTTGTATGACACACTTGAATTTACACTCACGCTGTTAACACTCGCAACTGTCAGGGTGTTTAGCTAAAAGTATTCTCAACAGAGTCTATGTATACTCTTAACTAACTTAATAAACCCCTATGCTGGTCAACACTTATAATTAAAAATGTGTCGATCAGCTGTCTAAAAAAGCGCGCTTCCTGATTTCAAAGTGAGAGTCATGTTTTCTGCATATCGTGTACTCTCACTCGAGATTATGAAATAACCACAGGAGGTTTAGAAAAACTGACCCAACTATCATCTTCATGACACATTTCTGCATATCATAAGCAAGAAAAATATACGAAAACCTTTTTGTGTATTCTAAAAAAATATAGTAAAAAGAAATAGTGCATAAACCTTTTTCTCACTTTTTTGTCTTCAACTCGCTGCAATTTCCCGACCATTTCTCCCATTTAATTTTTGATCACATATTCGTAATCAGCTGACTTTCTTGGTTCTGATGGTATACAGTACATAGCAATGCAAAAATATCTAGATAATGAAAACTGCCGATAACTTGAAGCATGTGTTTGGCGCTGACCCGTGAGTGACGGGCATGCCCGCCCAATATTAAACCTGCTGAATGTTGGCGGGCAGCGCCGACGGTTAAATTTTGCTCGTCGGCATCGTGTCCACACTGCCACTTTTGAGTGACGAACACTGTTCGACGGCAAGCGCCGACGGTGGTGAGTGGTGGTAGTGTGGACGGGGCTTAAGTCAACCTAATGTAGCTAAATATGAAAAACTTCATGCATAAAATACCCTAATCTAACCTAATGCAAGAAACTTTACCAAACTTATCGTATGTTGATCCGAAGCACACTAATCCTAACCCAACCTGACAGTACCTCACCTGACCCAAGACAGGATGTGCTTCTATTCTTTTTTTCTTAATTTCTTATGTATGTTTTTTTATTATTCCTATTGTTTATCTTGTATTCTTCTCGTATTTATATTTCCTTGTTATGCATTATTTCATTCTTCTCTTTGTTTCCACTATTTATTTTGTCTTAATTTTTTATGTATGTTTTTTGTATCATTCGTTTAGGACAGCGTAACCTCCTCTGCCGCAATGCACCCCCCCCCCCCCCCACGTCCGCCCTACGTCCCCCCTCGCCGCCCCTCTGCCCGCCATCTGGCTAATCGGACAGCCGATACACCTGCTAACTTGGCCTCAATTAACACTTAATGCCGACGTTAAAGCAGCCTCGTTACCTCGCTCTTTACACGGTCTCCAAACACTCTCAGGCTAAGTAACGACAACAGCTTTCCAATTATTAGGACACACACACACACACACACACACACACACACACACACACACACACACACACACACACACACACACACACAAACACACACACACACACACACACACACACACACACACACACACACACACACACACACACACATACACACACACCACACACACACACACACACTTTCAATCAGTGTGAAAGCAGTAAACTCCAATAAACTCACCATCTCTCTCTCTCTCTCTCTCTCTCTCTCTCTCTCTCTCTCTCTCTCTCTCTCTCTCTCTCTCTCTCTCTCTCTCTCTCTCTCGGCCAGGCAGACTCGAGGCGATAAAGATGTCATTGAACGCTACAGAATCCTCGTGGTGACTGCAATTACTAAGCACGTCATTTTAATAGTTGTGTTCTGCATTATATTTGTTTATATTCTAAACTTACAAGTTCCATCTCTGTGTTCTGTGCCAGCCTGAATGTGAGGCAATCTCCACATAATTGTTCATCGTTATATATGTAATTTGCCTTTCCGTCTCTGTGAATACACTCAACAACTCAGTTACTCTTTCGCCTCATGTAATGCCTCGCTCCCTCATCGTGTGCTCTCCGTATACGCGTCACCTCTCTCTTACGGCCCAATGTGTTCTTTACTAAATAAGTTTCCTTATTCCTACATCAGCGTCCCCACACACCTATTCTACCTCTTGTACGTGAATAAAAGATGCCAAACACCCTAGGATTTCTTTATGATGATAAACAAAAATTCATGCCAATCCGTTTATAACTTTTTTTTTGCGTAATAAACAAGTAAACAGACAATAATAATAATAATAATAATAATAATAATAATAATAATAATAATAATAATAATAATAATATAATAATAATAATAATAATAATAAAATAATAATAATAATAATGTAAAAAATAATAATAAAATAATAGTAACAAAAATAATACTGGTAATAACAATAGAAGCAAAAAAAAAAATTCATATCAAAGTTCAAGAAAAGTAATAATCGTTGATAAAAGGTGTGAAACTCCTGACATTGAAATACATTACACAGCGTTTGTTTGCTAAAGGTTAATCATTTAGAAAAACTATCAACTAATCTATTAATTCATTCCTATATTCATTTACATCTTCTATAATAATATAAGCGAAAGTGTGTCTGTCTGTCTGTGTGTGTGTGTGTGTGGTATAGGTTCCGCCCCCCGTGGCGCAATCACCTCATATGGCACATTTTTGGAACCGGGTTGACCAGGGGAAGGTCATAAGCCCACTTATGAGATGATTCGATCACTTTTTTTTTTCTTTTTTTTTAGCAGCCTATTAGCGATAATTGTGAAGAAAAAAAGTGGGTTGCGAGAATTGAGGAAACCTTGATGTAGGGTGATGGGTAATGGGTGAGTGAATGGGTGGGGTGATGGGTAATGGGTGTGGGGTGATGGGTGAGTGAATGGGTGGGGGGTGATGGGTTGGGGGTGATGGGTGATGGGTGAGGGAATAGGTGGGGGGTGATGGGTAATGGTAAATATAAGCGAAAGTGTGTCTGTCTGTCTGTCTGTCTGTGTGTGGTGTGTGTGTGTGTGTGTGTGGTGTGTGTGTGGTGTGTCTGGTATAGGTTCCGCCCCCCGTGGCGCAATCACCTCATATGGCACATTTTTGGAACCGGGTTGACCAGGGGAAGGTTTTAAGCCCAATTATGAGATGATCCGATCACTTTTTTTTTTTTTTTAGCAGCCTATTAGCGATAATTGTGAAAAAAAGTGGGTTGCGAGAATTGAGGAAACCTTGATGTAGGGTGATGGGTAATGGGTGAGTGAATGGGTGGAGTGATGGGTAATGGGTGTGGGTGATGGGTGAGTGAATGGGTGGGGGTGATGGGTTGGGGGTGATGGGTGATGGTGAGGGAATAGGTGGGGGGTGATGGGTAATGGGTGAGTGAATGGGTGTGTGGTGATGGGTAATGGGTGAGTGTATGGGTGGGGGGTGATGGGTAATGGGTGAGTGAATGGGTGGGGGGTGATGGGTAATGGGTGAGTGAATGGGTGGGGGTAATACATACATTTCTACATCCATGATTTCAGGAAAGTTAGAAGGGGCTATCTGGAGAGTCCGTGTTTGGTGGGCCGAAGGCCCACCACCAATATAGTCCTTGAGCCAACCGGCCATATTTTGAAGTGAATGCTCCGGCGGGGGGAGTAATTCTCATTATGATTTTCCATTAGGGCAATATCTCAGGTATCAGAAAATGCATGATGGACATCTGAGAACGGTAGCTTAGTGCCCGGATGGACGCCATCTTTGAAACCACCCAGCGCGAAAATGCCCATTTGGTGGGGTACATTGTTGCACGTGTATCTGGACTTCTATACTAGCTATCGATGTGCGGTTGACGACTAAATATACGTCCAATGTGTACCGTCTAAATAAAAAATAATATGAAGCATTTTGTTATAGATTAATTATTATAAAAATCAATTATCGAAAAAAAATCCTATATTTTTCAATATTTTATTATTAGACTTGTACTTTTTTTAGTGAAACAACACTGGTATGATTTTCCAAATTATGCATTGTGCTACACCGTTTATCTGTCTATAAAAATAACTCAAAAACTAAAACATATCATCATACTCGCAGCATCAAGGAGGATGTTTGCCACGAGACTCTCGCTGCTGCTCTCGATGATGATTCATGTGAATGAAGAAAAGAGCTTTGACATGTTCGCGAAATACCTACATTTTCTGCGAACCAAACATGGAGACCTGGCTCGCTTCTGGATGATGTATATTGATATGGTAGAGACCCTGCTGGGGTTGATTCGTGCGGATAGAGAAGGCGACTGGATGCTTCACTTGGCTTGTGTCAGAAGAGTGATCCCTTGGTGTTTCGCAATGAACAAGGTGAACTATGCTAGATATCTACCAGTGTACTATGCACAGATGACGCAACTCCACGAAACATGCCCCGAGTTGTACAGGCATTTCAATCAAGGCTACTTCTCCGTACAGCTTAGACCAGGGAATCCATTTGCCAGAATCGCTGTTGATCAGACAACAGAAGAAACAGTCAACAAAGATACGCAAACAGCTGGAGGAACACGGGGTTTAGTCTTCGACAAGGGGCTGTGTCACGATACTATCTAACTGCAGACAATCGGGCTGCTGCACTGAGGCAACTACGAGAAAACTATCCTTGTGAATGGCAGCGACACATCTCACGCCAAGCACCCTGACTTGTCTACTTCTCGCATCAAACGTGATGAGTCTGGCGTCACAGCTATCTGTGATCTACTGGAAAATGACTGGACCAATCCATTCGCCGATGATCCGTCATGTCTTCTCAGTATATCTACCGGAGCGGCTGCGAGGGAGGACGTTTCTAATGACCTACTCAACGCCCTGCAAAAGGGGGAAGCGGCGTATCAAAGCTTCCAGAAACGTCTTAAAGAGGGAACAGGCTTTTATGACACAGTGAAGAAGCTAAACTTGAAGACCTTTGGTAAGATCAAGCAGAAAGTTGTGAAGGCCACAAACAAGGAGATCGTCCTGAGAGCTGACAGACAACTGTTTGCCACCATGATACTCATCGCCAAGACAAGGAACCTCGACATGCAACTTGTCCTTTGTCACCCACTAGGCCGTTTCCATGGTCTTTGGCAAACGTTGATGGGTCAATGAAAAAAACGAACAAAGTTGCACTTGCGAAAACACATGGAAGGTCTTGTGGAACAGCCGATAACGTTGACAAGCGAAGTGCAACAATAATTGATGCGATGGCTCTCATACAAAAGATGCATGGCGAGAACGACACGTTCGAAGAAGTATCTGACCGCATCCTTGCTGCAGCGCTTCACGCTGGTCAAGGCAGTGAGCGCATCGATGTTGTCTTTGACACATACACAGAAGAATCCATCAAAGCAGCTGAGCGTGTGAACCGCGGTTCAAATGAAGGCATCAGTTTCAGCGAGATCAGACCCGCACACAAAATCATGAACTGGCGGCGTCTCCTTGCTTGCAGCCAGACAAAGGAGAAACTGGTTGTGTTTCTGGCGGAGTCGTGGAAACATGAAACAAATCGCGAAAAGCTAGGCAACAGAACACTGTATGTCACCTGTGGTGAAAAATGTCTGGTACTGACCCGCGATAGGTGGAAGTGGTGCAAGCACTCGAATGTAGCCACGAGGAAGCAGACACGCGTATGTTTCTCCACGCAAAGCACGCCGCTACCCACTACAAGACGGATCATCTTAGTGGCAGATGACACCGACGTTCTGATCATCAGTCTTCATCTCAGCAGAACCATCGATAGTCAGCTCTTCATCAGACGAGGAACAAAGGTTCGAGTCAGAATGATTGACGTTGGAAAGTTGGCTGCGGTATTGGGGTCTGGAGTTTGCAGTGCATTGCCAGGGCTTCATGCATGGAGCGGGTGTGACACTGTTAGTGCTCTGGCTAGCCAAGGAAAGATAAAGGCTTTGAAGCTTGTGCAAGCGAATGATCTGTATCTTCAAGCATTCACAGATCTGGGATCTTCGTGGAATGTACCAACAGACGTCTTCAATAGCATTCAGGCCTTCACGTGTCAGCTGTACGCCAGGAACACGAAGATCGTCGGTGCTAATTCACTCCGTTATCACATGTTTCTGTGCAAAGAAGGGCCAGATCGAATCTGGACAATTGCCGCCTTGTGAAGACTCCTTGATGCAGCATACGCTTAGGGCCAACTATCAGGCGGCTATCTGGCGACGCAGCCTTGAAAACCTGCCAGACGTCCCAGCACCATCAGCAGGACATGGCTGGGAACTCGATGATGGCCGGTTCGCTCAAAATCCGATGGATGGCGGGTCTACCAGCTCCAGATGTCGTCTTGAATCTCATCTCATGCACATGCAGAAGGACGTGTCGACCGTCAGATTGCTCCTGCATACTGAATGGGTTGAAGTGCACTGTTGTGTGTAAGCTGCAGGGATGCTCCAACATGGTGCAGGATGATGCTATCGTGGCTTAGGATGCAAGTGACTCTGATGGCGACTCTGATGATTAACTTTGTGTGCACTGTATATTGTATAGCATATGTTGTTCTCTATTATAATGCAGGCCAAATTGCCTGAAAATCTTTATAGACAGATAAACGGTTTAGCAAAATGTATAATTTGGAAGATCATACCGGTGTATTTGACTAAAACATGACATGTTCAATGATACCTCCGCTTGCTTATTAGGAATATACATCGTATGGTGTTAAAATCAGCTCCATACGTCTTTCAAAACTCTAGTAATGAATAATTAATATAATTGGCGGCCATTTTGAAATCCAAGATGGCCACTAAAGTGCAGATTTCCTATGTAACAATTTCCGCCTGCTTATTAGATATCGTATGGTGTTAAAATCCTCTCCGTACGACATTCCTAACTTGCGTTATCGTAAGAATAGATAATGCCAGCGGCGGCCTAAGTCATTTTATGCCTCTTACATATTTTGTTGTAAACTCGTGGTGGATGATATGTTGTACTTGTTGAGTTATTTTATAGACAGATAAACGGTGTAGCAAAATGCATAATTTGGAAAAATCAATACCAGTGTTGTTTCACTAAAAAAAGTACAAGTCTAATAATAAAATATTGAAAAATATAGGATTTTTTTCGATAATGATTTTTATAATAATTAATCTATAACAAAATGCTTCATATTATTTTTTATTTAGACGGTACACATTGGACGTATATTTAGTCGTCAACCGCACATCGATAGCTAGTATAGAAGTCCAGATACACGTGCAACAATGTACCCCACCAAATGGGCATTTTCGCGCTGGGTGGTTTCAAAGATGGCGTCCATCCGGGCACTAAGCTACCGTTCTCAGATGTCCATCATGCATTTTCTGATACCTGAGATATTGCCCTAATGGAAAATCATAATGAGAATTACTCCCCCCGCCGGAGCATTCACTTCAAAATATGGCATTTTTGGAATCAGGTTGACCAGGGGAAGGTCATAAGCCCACTTATGAGATGATCCGATCATTTTTTTTTTTTTTTTTTTTTAGCAGCCTATTAGCGAGAATTGTGAAAACAAAAGTGGGTTGCGAGAATTGAGGAAACCTTGATGTAGGGTGATGGGTAATGGGTGTGGGGTGATGGGTGAGTGAATGGGTGGGGGGTGATGGGTTGGGGGTGATGGGTGATGGGTGAGGGAATAGGTTTATGGGTGATGGGTAATGGGTGAGTGAATGGGTGTGTGGTGATGGGTAATGGGTGAGTGAATGGGTGGGGGGTGATGGGTAATGGGTGAGTGAATGGGTGGGGGGTGATGGGTAATGGGTGAGTGAATGGGTGTGTGGTGATGGGTAATGGGTGAGTGAATGGGTGGGGGGTGATGGGTAATGGGTGAGTGAATGGGTGGGGGGTGATGGGTAATGGGTGAGTGAATGGGTGGGGGGTGATGGGTAATGGGTGAGTGAATGGGTGGGGGGTGATGGGTAATGGGTGAGTGAATGGGTGGGGGGTGATGGGTAATGGGTGAGTGAATGGGTGGGGGGAATACATACATTTCTACATCCATGATTTCAGGAAAGTTAAAAGGGGCTATCTGGAGAGTCCATGTTTGGTGGGCCGAAGGCCCACCAAACACAGGTGGTGGGCCAGAGGCCCACCAATAGCCCTCCGCAGGAGCTAGCCAAAAAGTCCGCCCGGAGGGCGGCTTTGCGGCTAGTCTATAATAATATAAGCGAAAGTGTGTCTGTCTGTGTGTGTGTGTGTGTGTGTGTGTGTGTGTGTGTGTGTGGTATAGGTTCCGCTGTAACTAGGTGGAGTGTTCATAGCTTTGGTTTAACTGGAATGAAGGATACTCATTTGTCCAGTTCAGGTTAATTTTATTTCACAAATTCTGGAGTATATATACAAATTTCATTTCTCATAAATAATTGTTTTCCAAGGTGTTATGCAAACACTCGCCAAGACATGCGAGTTACACCAAGGATACTTCCTGTTGTATAGTGCTGATTTTACGTTGTACATAATTGAATATATTGATAAGCTGATAACAATGCAAACACCTGATAATTACCATAACAATGATTGAAGATTATAAATAGAGTAGTCTCCGTGCTACTCTGATTCTCTGTATAGAGACCGCACTTGGTAGAGCACGGGAACAAGAGACTGAAAGGGGTGACTTATTTAGTTGCTACAGTACCCCCCCCCCTAGTGACGCGGGAGGAGGAACGAGACGTTGGTTGGTGGAACGGTGCTGCTGGTGTTTCTGTTGCCGGGTTGATGTGGAGGGCTGTGGTGACCAGTTGCTGGCTTGGCAGTGTTGCCGCCATGGCAGTGGTGCCGCCGGCTTGTGTTGCGGGCGTGGCAGTGTTGCGCCATGGCAGTGGTGCCGCCGGCTTGTGTTGCGGGCGTGGCAGTGTTACCGCCATGGCAGTGGTGCCGCCGGCAGTAAGTCGCGGGCGAGGCAGTGTTGACGCCATGGCAGTGGTGCCGCCGGCTTGTGTTGCGGGCGTGGCAGTGTTACCGCCATGGCAGTGTGCCGCCGGCAGTAAGTCGCGGGCGAGGCAGTGTTGACGCCATGGCAGTGGTGCCGCCGGCAGTGGGTTTCGGGCGTGGCAGTGTTACCGCCATGGCAGTGGTGCCGCCGGCAGTAAGTCGCGGGCGAGGCAGTGTTGACGCCATGGCAGTGGTGCCGCCGGCAGTGTTGCGGGCGTGGCAGTGTTACCGCCATGGCAGTGGTGCCGCCGGCAGTAAGTCGCGGGCGAGGCAGTGTTACCGCCATGGCAGTGTTGACGCCGGCTGTGTTGCAGCCTGGTGATGAGTAATCCACAGGGCGGTGAGTAATCCACAGGGCGGTGAGTAATCCACAGGGTGGTGGAGTAACCCCACATGGCGGTGAGTAATCCATAGGGTGGTGAGAAAATCCACAGGGCGGCGAGCGGCGGCCGTGGAGCGAGTCCCCTTTAACACTGTGGAGTTGAGGGTTGAGTAATCCCCAGGGCGGTGAGTAATCCACAGGGCGGTGAGTAATCCACAGGGCGGTGAGTAATCCACAGGGCGGTAAGTAATCCACAGGGTGGTGAGTAATCCATAGGACGGTGAGTGGCGGCCGTGGAACGAGTCACTTTAACACTGTGGAGTTGAGGGTTGAGTAATCCACAGGGCTGGTAATCCATAGGGCGGCGAGCGGCGGCCGTGGAGTGATTCAATAACACCGTGGGGCTCGCAGAATGCGCGTGAGGTCGTGCTGAGGGCGCAAGGAGGCGTCAGAGGGTGAAGTGGCTTGCGCTGAGTGCACATAGGCCACTGAGGCGTTTTGAGGAAGCAGGGCCCGCGCCAAACACGCATAAGGCCGCTGAGGACGCGGTGAGCCGTCTGGAGGGGGGCAGCGGCCGCGCTAAATGCGCATAGGCCGCAGTGAGGCCTCGGAGGAAGCAGGGCCCGCGCTAAATGCGCATAAGGCCGCTGAGGACGCGTGAGGCGCTGGCGGGGTAGTGGCCGCGCTGAATGCGCATAGGCCGCTGAGGACGCAGTGAGGCGTCTGAGGGAAAAAAATGCCCTGGGGAAGGCACAGAAGGTGCCGGGGTTTGGGGGGGGAAACCCTGACTAGGTGGCGCTACACGTAAACGTGAAATTCTCCCTATCCCGCTTAAAACCTAGCAATCACCAGGGGAAGCTGGAGGCTAGGAATATACAGCGGGAGCAATGGGACGAATGCTTCCGAAGACGCAGGTCCCACGACTAGGAGAGGTGTGCTCTTGTGTCCAGCAAGGCATAGAAATTGCATTTCTATGCCGAGATGGACAGAAACCATTTTTAAGCCACCTGGGGAACCATAGCTTACACTCCGGGTCACCTTTTGTAACTTGGTGGAGTGTTCTTAGCTTTGGTTTAACTGGAATGAAGGATACTCATTTGTCCAGTTCGGGTTTAAATTTTTTATCACAAATTCTGGAGTATATATACAAATTTCATTTCTCATAAATAATTGTTTTCCAAGGTGTTATGCAAAAAACTCGCCAAGAAATGCGAGTTACACCAAGGATACTTCCTGGTGTATAGTGCTGATTTTACGTTGACATAATTGAATAATTGATAAGCTGATAACAATGCAAACTTTGATAATTACCATAACAATGATGAAGATTATAAATAGAGTAGTCCCCCGTGCTACTTGATTCTCTGTATAGAGACCGCATTTGGTAGAGCACGGGAACAAGAGACTGAAAGGGGTGACTTATTTTAGTTGCTACACCGCCCCCTTGGCGCAAACACCTCATATGGCACATTTTTGGAATCAGGTTGCCCGGGGGGAAGGTCATAAGCCCATTTATGAGATGATCCAAATCCCTTTTTTTTTTTTTTTTTTTTTTTAGAGCCTATTAGCGAGAATTGGTAAAACAAAAGTGGGTTGCGAAAATTTAGAGAGAATGAAACTCGAGAAATGCCAGTGGTCGCTGGCAGTTTTAACTGAAAGGGTTTTGGGTCTACTGTGTTTTGGCTCCGCGACTAATATTTTTCAAAAATTTAATTTCGCGATAAACATTGATCCCACCGCATCTGAATACCAAAAATATAGTTCTTCTGTTGTTCTACTAATAATATGGATGACATTCATTACGATGGAACGTTCTATAATAGCAATTTAATGCAAATTACTCCCCTCGAGTAGCAAAGTTAATATATTTTTTACATGTATATTGTGGCATGTAAAATTTGGGTGATGTTCACATGTTTTCTAAGACAGTACTGCTGCTTTCTGGCAAACGCTTGTCAAAATACAATAAGCAATGCTTGGAAAAACAAAAAAGAATAAAGAATGCCGAAATGGGCTTGTTGCTGCGACAATGTGGGTTATAATTGTGGGGGGCGACACGCCGCGGCGGGGAGTGGTGGCGGGGAGATTGTGGCGGGGAGATTGAATCAAAACATTGCCACTTCACGCGTCGATCATTGCACTTCCGGGGCTTTCTATCTGATTGATCCCAAATAATAACAGGAAAAATATGACTGCCTAGGTATAGATAACTTCTAAACATCGTTATTGACTATATAATATCATAGAGTAGCATTTACCTCGCCTCCTCAACTATAACCTACTTGGTTATTTGGTTAAAATGCATGTTTTACAGACTCAGGCTTCTATTTCAATATACATATAGAAGAAAATCGTTTTCTTAAAATTATCTTTTGTTTAAGTGCAGTGGAATAAGCCCCTATTTTTCTTTCAAGTTGACCAACTTTTCACCAAATTTTGAGTTAAAACTGCCAGCGACCACTGGCATTTCCGAGTTGCAGTTCTCTCTAATTGAGGAAGCCTTGATGTAGGGTGATGGGTAATAGGTGAGTGAAGGGTGGGGTGGGTGGTAATGGGTGTGGGGTGAGTGAATGGGTGGGGAGTGATGGGTGGGTGGGTGAGGGAATGGTGGGGGGGGATGGGTAATGGGTGAGTGAATGGGTGTGTGGTGATGGGTAATGGGTGGGGTGAATGGGTGAGTGAATGGGTGTGTGGTGATGGGTAATGGGTGAGTGAAGGGGGGGGGTGTGGGAATGGTGAGTGAATGGGTGTGTGGTGATGGGTAATGGGTGAGTGAAGGGTGGGGGGTGAGTGAATGGGTGGGGGGGTGATGGGTAATGGGTGTGTGGTGATGGGTGGGGGGTGATGGGTAATGGGGAGTGAATGGGGGTGTGGTGATGGGTTTAAAGGGTGAGTGAATGGGTGGGGGGTGATGGGGTAATGGGTGAGTGAATGGGTGGGGGGGTGATGGGTAATGGGTGAGTGAATGGGTGTGTGGTGATGGGTAATGGGTGAGTGATGGGTGGGGGGGGATGGGTAATGGGTGAGTGAATGGGTGTGTGGTGATGGGTAATGGGTGAGTGAATGGTGGGGGGTGATGGGTAATGGGTGTGTGGTGATGGGTAATGGGTGATGAATGGGTGGGGGAGATGGGTAATGGGTGAGTGAATGGGTGGGGGGTTTATGGGTAATGGGTGAGTGGGAAAGGGTGTGTGTGATGGGTAATGGGTGAGTGAATGGGTGGGGGTTTAGGTAAAAGGGTGAGTGAATGGGTGGGGAATACAACATTTCTACATCCATGATTTCAGGAAAGTTAGAAGGGGGTATCTGGAGAGTCCATGTTTGGTGGGCCGAAGGCCCACCAAAAAAACAGGTGGTGGGCCGAAGGCCAACAATAGCCTCCGCAGGAGCTAGCCAAAAAGTCGCCCGGGGCGGCTTTGCGGCTAGTACACAATAAAATAAAACTAGAGCCATCGTACCACACTTCTCGGCCAATTGCAACCCTACCTCACGAAACATATACTATATAACGATACCTCAACATCTATAATAATATAAGCGAAAGTTGTGTCTGTCTGTCTGCTGTCTGTCCCCGTCTGTGTGTGTGTGTGGTTAAGTTTCCCCGCCCCGTGGGGCTAACACCTCATATGGGACATTTTGGAACAGTTGCCAGGGAAGGTCATAAGCCCATTATTAGATGATCCGAAACACTCTTTTTTTTTCTTTTTTTAGCAGCCTATTAGCGGAATTGTTTAAAACAAAAGTGGGTTGCGAAATTGAGGAAACCTTGATGTAGGGGATGGGTAATGGTTGTGGGGTGATGGGTGAGGAATGGGTGGGGTTGATGGGTTGGGGTTGATGGTGATGGGTGAGGGAATAGGTTTATGGGTGATAGGTAATGGGTGAGGAATGGGTGTGTGGTGATGGGTAATGGGTGAGTGAATGGGGGGGGGTGATGGGTAATGGGTGAGTGAATGGGTGGGGGGTGATGGGTAATGGGTGAGTGAATGGGTGGGGGGGGGGATGGGTAATGGGGGGGTGAATGGGGGGGGGGTGATGGGTAATGGGTGAGTGAAGGGT
This sequence comes from Chionoecetes opilio, assembly GCA_016584305.1. Taxonomy (NCBI): domain Eukaryota; kingdom Metazoa; phylum Arthropoda; class Malacostraca; order Decapoda; family Majidae; genus Chionoecetes; species Chionoecetes opilio. The sequence continues at coordinate 8,102 of JACEEZ010021870.1, read as the reverse complement.
GGGGGGGATGGGTAATGGGTGAGTGAATGGGTGGGGGGGGGTGATGGGTAATGGGTGAGTGAATGGGGGGGGGTGATGGGTAATGGGAGAGTGAATGGGGGGGGGAATACATACATTTCTACATCCATGATTTCAGGAAAGTTAAAAGGGGCTTTTCTGGAGAGTCCATGTTTGGTGGGCCGAAAGTCCACCAAACACAGGTGGTGGGCCGAAGGCCCACCAATAGCCCCCCGCAGGAGCTAGCCAAAAAGTCCGCCCGGAGGGCCCGGGTTTGCGGCTAGTATACCATATAACGTATACCCCCAACATCTAAATAATATAAGCGAAAGTGTGTCTGTCTGTCTGTCTGTCTGTCTGTCTGTCTGTCTGTCTGTCTGTCTGTCTGTCTGTCTGTCTGTCTGTCTGTCTGTGTGTGTGGATAGGTTCCGCCCCCCGTGGCGCTAACACCTCATATGGCACAATTTTGGAATCAGGTTGACCAGGGGAAGGTCATAAGCCCCCTATGAGATGATCCGATCACTCTTTTTTTTTTTTTTTTAGCAGCCTATTAGCGAGAATTGTAAAAAAAAAAGTGGGTTGCGATAATTGAGGAAACCTTGATGTAGGGGATGGGTAATGGGGGTGGGGGTGATGGGTGAGTGAATGGGTGGGGGTGAGGGTTGGGGGTGATGGGTGATGGGTGAGGGAATAGGTTTATGGGTGAAGGGTAATGGGTGAGTGAATGGGTGTGTGGTGATGGGTAATGGGTGAGTGAATGGGTGGGGGTGATGGGGGAAGGGTGAGTGAATGGGTTTGGGGGGTTGATGGGTAAGGGGGGAGTGAATGGGTGTGTGGTGATGGGTAATGGGTGAGTGAATGGGTGGGGGGTGATGGGTAATGGGTGAGTGAATGGGTGGGGGGTGAGGGAATGGGTGGGAAGGGGGGGGTGATGGGTAATGGGTGAGTGAATGGGTGGGGGGTGATGGGTAATGGGTGAGTGAATGGGGGGGGGGGTGATGGGTAAATGGGTGAGTAAATGGGTGGGGGGAAATACATACATTTCTACATCCATGATTTCAGGAAAGTTAAAAGGGGCTATCTGGAGAGTCCATGTTTGGTGGGCGAATGCCCACCAAAACAGGTGGTGGGCCGAAGGCCCACCAATAGCCCTCCGCAGGGGCTAGCCAAAAAGTCCGCCCGGGGGGCGGTTTTTGGGCGGCTAGTATACCATATAACGTATACCTCAACATAACCAATACGTACTAACTATAGTAAACGTATACCTCAACTATACCATATAACGTATACCTCAACATAAAATTGAACCAAAATACTAAGCCGCAAAGCCGCCCTCCGGGCGGACTTTTTGGATAGCTCCTGCGGAGGGCTTTTGGTGGGCCTAAGGCCCACCCCCGTGTTTTGGTGGACTTCGGCCCACCAAACACAGACTCCCCAGATAGCCCCTTCTAGCTTTCCTGAAATCATGGATGTAGAAAGGTATGTATTAACGCCAACCCATTCACATCACTCCCAAACTCATTCACTCACCCATACCCATCACCCCCCCCACCCATTCACTCACCCATTACCATTCACCACCATTACCATCACCACACACCCATTCACTCACCCATTAACCCATCACCCCCACCTTTTCCCTCACCCATCCCCGATCACCCGCAACCCGGGTGACCCCGGGTGATCTAAGTCTACTCAAAGCCCTATCCAACTCCTACGCTGATGATTCTCCCCTGCATTTTTCCAACGTCGTTTATTAGACGTCCAACTCAACAGGAACTAAGTGATTCACGGAGAGATGTCACCGAGCGCCTAACTTCGATCTTTCTATTATTTCTGATTGGGGCAAACCCAAAACCTTGTTTTGTTCAATGCCTCAAAAACCCTATTTCTTCACCTATCTACTGGGACAAAACCTACCAGATAACTATCCCTCTTCCCTTCAATGACACTCAACTGTCTCCTTCTTCTCCAATGAACATTTAGGATATCCTTACTAAAAATCTGAACTGGAAATCTCACCATCTCATCTTTTGCTAAAACAGCTTCTAAGAAGAGGTGTGCTGTGGCGTCTGCGTCCTTTTTTTTTCCCTCCAATTGCTTGCTCTTACAGGGGCCTTTTTCCGCCCATGTATGGAGTATGTCTCACATGTTGGGGGGGATCCACTCATTTCAGCTCTCCTAAACAGGTTGAGTCAAAAGGTTTTCGTCTCATCAACTCCTCTCCTCTGACTGACTGTCTTCAATCTTTAAATCACCGCCGCAATGTTGCTTCTCTTGCTCTCTTCTACCGTTATTTTTCATGCTCACTGCTCTTCTGAACTTGCTAACTGCATGCCTCCCCACTCCCGCGGCCTCGCTGCACAAAGACTTTCTACTCATTCCCATCCCTATTCTGCCCATTTCCCTAATGCAAGAGTTAATCAGTATCTTTAACTCTTTCATCCTTTCACTGGTAAAACTCTGGAACTCTTCCTGTTTCTTTTTTCCCACTTTCCTATGACTTAAATTTTTCAAAAGAAGAGTAACAAGACACCTCCCGAACTAAATTGGCCTACCCCTTGTTTTTTTTTTATTCTCTTACTGTCTTCTTTATGGGGAAACTGGCAACTAAGCGGCTTTGTGTTACCCATTTTGTTGTGCCCTTGGCCAGATCCTGTGATGTAAAAAAAAAAAAAAAAAAAAAAAAAAAAAAAACATCACCCCCACCCATTCACTCACCCATCCCCCCACACCCATTACCCATCACCCCACCCATTCATCACCCCATTACCCATCCCCCTACATCAAGGTTTCCTCAATTCTCGCAACCCACTTTTTTGTTTCACAATGCTCGCTAATAAGCTGCTAAAAAAAAAAAAAAAAAGGGATCGGATCATCTCATAAGTGGGCTAAAATGTGCCCTGGTCGAGCTGGTTCCAAAACCCGGTGCCATATGATGGGATTGTGCCAAGGGGGCGGCACCTATCGCGGACACAACACACACAACACACACACAAAACCACACAGACACACTTTCGCTTATATTATTATAGATAACGTATACCTAACATCTATAATAATATAAGCGAAAGTGTGGGTTGTGTGTGTGTGTCTTTTGTGTTGTGTGTGGTGTTGTGTGTCCGCGATAGGTGCCGCCCCCCGCGCCCCAATCGCATCATATGGCACAGTTTTAGAACCGGGTCACTAGGGGCACATTTAAGCTCACTTTTGAGATGATCCGATCACTTTTATTTTAATTTTATTTTTTGCAAACCTATTAGCGAGAATTGTGAAAAAAAAGTGGGTTGCGAGAATTGAGGAAACCTTGATGTAGGGTGATGGGTATGGGTGAGTGAATGGGTGGGGTTTATGGGGTAATGGGTGTGGGGTGATGGGTGAGTGAATGGGTGGGGGATGATGGGTTTGGGGGTGATGGGTGATGGGTGAGGAAAAGGTGGGGGGGGATGGGTAATGGGTGAGTCAAACGGCCGATTCTTTAAACGTGGACTTCGGCTAACCTAAGACTAACCCTGGGTTTAGACAGGCATTTCCGTTTCTAAACATTTCCCGGGGGGGATTAGTCTTAAGTTGGTCTAAAACTAACGAGAATAGTATTGGAAAGTTAGACACCCAGGACCCTGTCCAACACTTGAGTCTAATGATATTACGATACTATGCAAATGCCCATGCTAAGACAAATTAGCGGTATTGTCAATATTTCTGTTGGCAAAATATGAGTGTATACATGCGTCTACTGCAGATTATAAAGCATCTGAAATATTTTTTTAAAGACCGTGTTTGGCGCCCTACGAAATCTGGGTTGTTTATCTCTCCTCGCCGCGAGTCCAGACTATCAGCAATATAATAGTCACTACTTTTCGACTATAAGCAGCACTGCATTTAATTAATGGAAACAGAGGAGACATTTATTATCTGTTTGGTCATAATGGCTAGTCTACGCTAACAGCGGTTCCTTACATCCCTCTACGGGGAGGCCACGCAGAAGTTTCCCATTTCCACACATCTATCCACCTCATTCACACATCCTACTGTCCTCTCACTCATGCATGATCTATCTCTCTCTCTCTCACATACTCCAATATCAACTAAAAAAACTAGTCAACTATCAACTATCAACTATCAAACAATTCAACTAGTGATTAAGGCATCATTAGTTGTGCAACTAAATAATAACTATAACATGACCATGACAATCTTTACTCCCGATTAATGGGAAGAGCTATGAAGATCAAGGAAAATGTGGGTAAAAAAATGAATAAATGAAGAATATAGGTTCATTTTATGGTATGGTGTGTTTTGTTGTTCTCGGTAGCAGGGCGCGGAGACAAATGACTCTTCGCTTTTCCGTCCCCCAATATATGATCTCCCTGGGCAGGAGCAGCAAAAAAGGAGTTGGCCCAAAAAGGATCCTGAATCTCGTCCCCGCAAAGCACGCTCCTTTTTGGCAATTGGACCCACTGGCTAACATAAGCTCCCCAAAACTCTCAGCCAGTGATAACCTTTTTTTAAAAATTTTCCACCTCAAATTTCCAACAATTTCCGGGTGGCTCCCCTTCTCTCCCCCCCCCGCCAAAAATTTTTAAAAAAAAAAAAAAAAAAAAATGTGATGAAACCCTTGCTTATTACAAAGTTCCCAGTCAAAATTTTATCTTTTTTTGATAGATTTCTGTGATATGTTTAAACTTACATCACTTCCCTACAAAAGACTAGGGACACTAGCAAATTTGAACTGGTGGGAAAAAAGTTCAATTAATCTCTGCAATTTATCACACACGTGGGAAGGTGAATTGTTTTTTTTTCAGTCAGTGACGAACCCGAGGTTGTGTCACTGACAATGACACTCATGTCGGGGCCCAAAACCCCAATGGGGTCGGCTCTTTTTCTGATTTGTAGAAGGGTGGAAAAACCCAGACTCACTAAATAGGTAGTTGAAAAAGGCAAAGTAGCGAAGGCAAATCTCACGACTTTTGGATATGATGAGCATTGAACCCAGATACACGGGAGATTTTTTTTCATAGAGATTTTTTGGCAGCAAAATCATTTTTTGAGACAAGGAATCGCCCTGAACATCAGGGGAAGGTAGTAATATCAAGAGTGCCAGAGAATGGTTTCTTTCCCAATTCCCTTTTTCCTCCTCGAATTTGGGAAACCTATTAAGTTCACTTCCAAGGATCTCAGATGCTGAGTGATTCGCTTTAAGTAAGGGTCAAGCAGACTATCTTCTTCATTCGTCAAGGACAGCAAAAAGGTTTTCAAACATGGCAACTTCCCGGCCCCGATTTTCCTTTGCCAATTCTGGAGCTTGGCAAGAAACCCACGAAGACAATCCTTTCAGGGGAAAAAACTTTTCTTTTAGCCCGTAGCTTCAGATTAACCTATTTAGCTGCTAAATATATTGCTAGATATGCAAGCGTGGCTCCCAAAAACCTCTTGAAGTGACCAAACAGATCATCTTTCCCTTGCATTTCCCGGGAAAAACAATTAACCCCCCCCCCGAATTCAAAACCGATTCAAAACATTCCCCTTTGGGAAAGCCAGGCACTTGGAGAAAAAAGAGGAGGCTTCATCTCCGAATCCAGGGTCTCTACAAAGGTTCGGGAAAAAGGGCGGAGTAGAGCTCCGCTTTTACAAAGTTAAAGCATTTGACCCTGCCTCCAGGATCTTGAAAAAGTCATCAGGAGGGTTTTCGCGCCAGTGCAAAAACGATGGATCATACAATGAACCCCTGGCTTTCGGGCACTTCCTTGAACGCTTCGGGGAACCCTGATTTTGATCCCAGACGCTGGAGCCCGTCGTACAGACTCCAAAAAAATTTTTCCCCGGGGGACCTGTTAGCTTTGAAAAGAAGATAGTTTTTCCATCACATCTTAGCTTTTGTGGGGGTCCAAGCGTGACATAAGATATTCTTTGATATCACACAAGAAAAAAACCCAACAAAACAGTAGCTGGACAAAAAATCACATCTTTTGACCACCCAGCGTTTTGCAAAAACCCATTTAGAGACGATTTGATCTCATGTATCATTTTTTTTTATGTCATCGACATTTCTTAAATTTCTCCGTTTCACTGGGGTTTTGGAAAGGGAAAAATTTTTTAAATTTTTTACTTTCATTTGATTCAAAAAACACGCTTGCCATCTTAAAGTACAGGCTTGTTTAAAGGGTTTCAAAATTTGGTGGGGTTCTTTGTTCGCATTCGAGGGAAACCCTCGTATGATGCCTCAACTGCATTTGAGGTTGTTTTTGGGAAAAGCACCAGTCGCACCAGTTTTTTTTTCCCAAAAACTACTTTCGTGGCGCCTGAAGAAACGGGGGTTTTTCTAGCATATGTGGATGGATGGTCAGCAATGGTGTTTTTAACTACTAGGCCCATAGAATCGTTTCCCAGCACTTGAAGCACAGTAACACTGAGGTTTTTCGATGCCATCAGCGAGGATTGATGTAAATCCGTATTAAAGACTCTTCACTGATTCCCCTTTTTAAACACTAGTAGCCCTGAAATCTACGGAAAAAAGAAGACAGAACATCAGAAAAAAACATTAAGGATAAGACAAAAGAATGATAATAACGTTTAAAAAAAAGGTTTATGCCTCTTTTTTTTCCTAATTTTCATGGCTACATTTTAGAAAAACAAGTACAAAAAAGGACATAAAATGGGTTTACATAACCCCGCTGAGGGTGAGAAAATCTGGAACCCGTCTTCAAAGGGGCCCCCAATGATATAATGAAGGACATTAAATTTTGGACAAAAAAATAAAACATACAAATAAATCATAAAACCATGGGTCAAAAATTTAAGAAAAATTTAACACAAAAACACAAGAGAGAGTAAAAAAATAAACATTTTAAATCAAATTTTCAATAAAGTATTTCCAGCAAGAACCCCGCCCTTTCGCCCTGCCCCTGAAATATAAAAAAAAGCGGGTCCTCATTTAGCTTCTGAGGGTTCTAAAAAACCCAAAAAAAAAAAAATGAAAACAACAAAAAAAACCCAAAAATTAAAAAAAAGTAAAAAAAAACAAAAAACCCCCTTTCGTAAACCCCCCCCAAATATTATTTTTGTTTAACCCCCCCAAAATTTTTTTAAATTTTTGGGTTTTTTTAAAAAAATTAAATTTTTTAAAAAAAAAAATTAAAAAATTTCATAATAAAAAATTAAACAAGAAAAAAAAAAAAAAATTTCTTTTCCAGGACAGTGATGCAAAATTTTTTTTTTTTTTCAGATTTTAACATTATTTTGAAATGTTAAATTGCAACGCCACCATGGCCCCCTCAAATTCTTTCCATGGGCCCCCATGGCCCCCCCGGTGAGAACCACCCCTAGTCCAGTTTAAAAAAACGGCCCAAGAACTTATACTGGACTTTTACTCGTGCCCCCCCGGGCCCCCCCGCCCCGGGGCCCGTGGAGGGCCCGTTTTGAATCCTGCCATTTAGAAAAATGAACCCCCATTTCCCTTCCCAAGGTTTTTGGAATATTAAAACTTTTCTTCGTAAAAATGTTTTTTTCTAAATATTATCAAAAAAAAACAGTAAAATACACTAAAGAAATGTATTATGAGAGAGTGAAGAAATATGCAGACCTCAATATATATTAAAAATCTTGCCATTTAAAATTTTGCGAGAAAAAAAATTTTTAGATGTAGCGATAGAAAGAAGGTTTCATTAGTTTTCCCTTTATATATTTCGTTTTTGATAAAAAATTAAATTTCCTCCCGCCTAATTAGCGTTAAACTAAAAAAAATAAATCATCAGTATCGGCAAGTAAAAAAGGTTCAAAGAAACAGTAAATATGGCATATCAGTAAAATGATACACTGATCTCGGGAATGTTTGTTATAATATGTCAAAAAAAAACTGTAAAATACACTAAAAAAAATCCATTTGAGACTGAAGAAATATGCTGAACTTATATTCACTTAAACTCATCGCAATTTTATATTGGGGTGAAGACTTTTTAAATGAAATATCAAAGAAGCGAATTTAATTTGTCCCGCTTATTTCATTTTTGCTAAATGAATAGAACCCGCATAAAAAAGGTTTAAATAAAAAATAACATCTCCATGGGCCCCCAAAAGTTTTTTTTTTTTAAACCAAAAATAGGATA